>OX457047.1:21784935-21874935 GCA_949752735.1 Lumbricus terrestris | reverse complement strand
AAGCAGAGCGCTTTGGCGCCGTCGTTTTGGCGCCGGACGATTTGGTGCCTACATAGGAGCTGGATGGATAAAACTAATTCTTGAAATAAGTGGAAGCTGGATTTATGGAAACAACTGTTCCTGTCAATGGAAGCTGTATGAAACTAAGTCCTTGCTTCAATAGAGGCTGGATGAATGGAATTCTTTTCTGCCTAAATAGAAGTCGGTTTGACGTGGAAGTTCACATATATAAACGGAAGCTGGATTGACGAAAAACGTCTTGGTAAAATAGAAGTTGGATTGATAAAAATTATTTTTCTTTTAATGGAAGTGAGATTAGTAACAAATTCTTAAATAAATAGGAGCTGGGTTGATGATAAATTATTGCTATTTAAGTAGTAGTTGAATTGATGAAAAATAATTGTTGCTCCAATGGAAGTTGGATTGATACAAAATTATTCATGAGAATGCAGAAGTTGGATTCATGAAAATATTAATGATGCACTGGGCGAATAATCCGTAATCCAAAACGGCCGCGCCTAAACAGCGGCGCCAAAACGGACGCGCCAAAACGGACGCGCCAAAACGGACGCGCCAAAACATCGGCGCCAAGACGGACGCGCCAAAACGGACGCGCCAAAACGGCGGCGCCAAAACGGCGGCGCCCAAGCGTCATGACTCTAATCCTTTGGTAACCGGACTAAGACCTCCTACGGTTCACCTTTTTGAACAACCCTTTTGACTAGACAAAGCGCTCGTGAATAAGCTGGTGCCCTATATACGCTTGGCTTTCGATTGGCTCGCGGTCTAGGAATTTGGAGATTACGGATACGATGACGATGATTATGATGAGGATCTCAGAGAAGGTGCAGATTTGTTTATGGTACCTTATGTCGCGGACATAAGGTAAAAATTTATCATTTCCTCCAAAAATGCTCGTACGGCCGGAAATAGCGGCACTGACTGTACAGTGTGGAAACTGTGGATGTGAGTTGAATATGAAGACTGAGTACCAGTGATGCAGTTGGTCTGACAACTGCCTGTCTGAATTGTATACCAGGGACTCCAGTAGGTCGCTGGACACGTTCAATTTCGACTTAGGTCTAAAACTACCACAAAAGTCATGCAGTACGGCATCCACACGCATTACTAATTATAGCTCAGGCTTGCATGTTTAACTTTAAATTAAATTTGCCAACAAGATTGCCTCTTTTAAGAAGTGCCTGTATGACATTTCTAAATCGACATCTCCGTTCATCCACTAAGTTGATTGTGGAGTTGATTGTGATTTCAGCTGAAGTCAGTCGCTGCCTTACCGTGGACAGCAATGATGCTCAGGGTACGTAGCCTATTACAAGCGAAAAACTATGTATCTCTTTCTTGCTAAATGAGAACAAAACGGCTCTTACGAAGAAACCTGCTCTTGATCAACTCTGATGTCATCGTATTAATGGCAAAAAGAGGGTGTATAGTGTATACCTATAGGAATTCATGATTCGAGTAGATTCTAAAGTTTGTGATTAGGCCTATATAGGAAGAAGACTGCAGCTGCTAATGTTGTCAAATACGTAAACCTTCATTTATGGTTTAGTTTATGTTTGCATGTTGCTATAGGCTTTCGGTGAATACATTATGGACATCAGGCTTATCCTCCTGAAGGTTCCACTCTACAACGTCGGCGTTTATAACCTGGATGACGTCATCTTTGTAGTCTACCTCTACCAGAGATGGTCTGTATATATAATTTATGTTTGTTTCATCCTTATTTTCTGCTGCATGTTGGCGTTTGAGATTAGGCCGTCTTGTTTTTATTTCATATTTAGGCCTATAGGCTAAGTCTTATTAACGAAAGCAAGTTATTTAAATATATTTCTTGTTATAGGTATTGAGTGGATAGCCTATTGATCGCAATCTTATGGTTGAAGGTAAAACGCTGTTACAGAATGATCTGCCAATTAGGATTACAGGAGACTTGGTTGAATTACTCTCTGAGAATAACTAGTGTGGTCTGAAGTTTTAGTATTGTGCATACTGTGGGGACACATTGGATTAACTTCTATTGGTCGAGGTTTTGATGCTCGTTCTTCGTAGATCCTCTTTAGTGTGGGTCTCGAGGTTTACTGCTCATCAGAAGTAGGCAGGAAAACTGATTGGGTCGCATCATGATGTTAGACTCTTTCCTAAGAACAATCGTTGAGGAAAGAATGGTGGGTGAAAAGACAAAGGGATGACGTTATTGGACTTGATGATGAAGGATGGCTGCGGCAAGTTGAAGGGTTCTTGGAAGTTTGGTCACCGGACGATTGGTCATTGCGAATGTTTGATCACCGGTCTGAGTTGATCACTGCAATTAACTAAGGTTGAAAGCGAAAATGTCGTATATTTGCCGCTATTAAAGATAAACATCATCGATTGGTATCAATTCTTACAAAGATTTATTATGTAGGCTACAGACAGCAAATAGCACATTACAATTATTAAATATGCATCCAAATAAACGCCTTACACACCTAAGTTTTAATTCGCAGTCGAGTCTAAATAAGACTTCCCAGCTGAAGCAGAATTTCAGCATGGGTGACAGACTTGATGTGTATTTCTGAAGCAAGTTGAAACCAGATTCCAGCCACATTTAATGCTGAGCGCATGATTTCATTTTGGCAAAATGTTTTCAGACGACAGTTTAAATACTTTAAGTCATTTTGCAATAGATCTATGATAAATACGTTGTTTCCGTTCCACGCAGTAGCCTAAGCCAAGACCTACATGTGTGTGCACTGTCATGCTTTGCTATTACGCTGATAAAAATGCGCTGATAAGAATGGAAGCCGATTTAATTAGGCCTACTATGTTCTGTTTTAAATGATGACAAGCAATAACTGCTTTTTGTTGATTGTAGGCTGTACAATAATTGACGAATGAAATGTCTGAGTAACAACGGTTATATGAAATCTTCATATCTGCGACTTCCTCTTTTATCGCTTTGAAACCGCTTAACAAACGTTCTGGAATAAACTGGCAATTTGGTTTTTAAATCGTTGAATTAATGTGTCTTCATCTTTACTACCGCATACCTTTTGTTTTAGAGGCGCTGCTGCCTCACGATTGCTTAAAACAAAACTGCTTAACAATAATGTCTAGTTCTGGAATAAATCGACAATCTGGTTTTAAATCGTAGGACGTGTTTTTTCCTTTTTAGCATCACTGCATGTACTTGATTTATAGGTTTACACTTCAGGCAAGTTTTTCCATCTGCTGCAAATTCATTTAGAATCCATTCGAATGGAAAGGATTGCACTTGTCCAACTGTAATAATTAGGCTAAAAAACCAACAGCGTACAATGAGAATAAGAAGCTGCAATTATCTCGCAAGTACACTAAGTATGGGGAAGATCCCTGATAAAGGATATTCGTTCACACATTCGTCACGTGCGATAATCGATAAAGCTCGAGAACAATCTGTTTGCAGCGTTTGACCTGGGACTAAAATTACTATTCCATAATTATTAGTCCCATGCAGGTGGTTTGACATGTATAATAGACTGGTCCTGCATCGTCAGCCTTTCTGAAGAGTTTGCACATTTAATTCCTGGACATCTGCAGAATTCCAGGGTCCAGCATAACATTTTCTGTGTTCAGCTTATCCACTAGGACAAAATATATATTATATGCACAAGCCGCAACCAGGATTTTTTTTCGGCATGTGTTTTCTCGACCGAGAATTTAGAGGTGAGTACACGCTGCAGCCGACTTTTTGGGGCGATATTAATTTTTCTGACGACTTTTTAGTCCTCGTCTGCTTGTCTTACCTTTATAGGCTTGTGTAGCCTAATACGTTCAAGGGGGTGCAGAAAACTTGTTTTTCGCGATTTCGACTACTTTCTGCTCGAAATTACATTACACACTGAAGTTCTTACATAATGTGCTATAGTAAATGCATTATTTCATTTTGCACTATTTCATTTGGGGGGGGGGGTGTTCAAACACCCAAAACACCCCCTAGCTACGGCCTTGGTTTTATTATATAATCGTCCAATAACCTGCGACTTGAGCTGCTAAGTCTCTGTCTCGTTCCTCGAATGCTTGAAGATGATCCTTCAGTATCTATAATGGAAGCTGTGGTGCTATATGAAGTTGCTAATTGCCATTACAGACTTCATGATTACTTCTTGCGATTTACGTACTCGCCAAACTCCACCTCTCGCTATTTCTCCACAGGTCTTCCACTATCCTTCATGATTCTTTCTCATCTCCTCACATCCCTCGTCATTTCAACTCTAAACACCATCGTCCACCTTAGCCGTCCATCTGTCTGCCTGCCTGACTCTCAGGATCTCGCCTATCGTCTTTGTTTTGATTAAGCTCCCGTGAATAAGCTGGTCCCGAGACTTCGCTTTTGTGGGCGCTGTAGAAGTTTTGAGATTACGATTACGATTACATCGCGTCATTTAATTACTCTACATAGGCTAAGTCATGCGCTGGTTGATTGTCTTTTATTGACGCGGTAGGAATTGTGAGTTCACGATGACGTCATTATGTCTACTGAATTTCTGGATTAGGCCAGCGTTCCTACGAGGTTGGTCATTATTATATTAAAAATAGTAATACTTATAATTGTCATTATTATTAGGGCTGTTGTTCGAGTAAAAATTTAATCGCACGCGTTAACGCGATTAAATCAACAGCCCTAATTATTATTGAAAAATAATACAAATTATACCAATAAGCCTCTTAAATCATAAAGAAATTCGTTTGTAGATTGTATTATTTATCCTTTGTACAATTATATAAGCTTACGGAATCATTATAATAATGATCTGAGACTCTGAGTTCTTGGTAGCCTACCTGATATCGAATAATCGAAGTTCTGTAATTTAATGTCAACTGTGGAGACCGTATAATTAGGATAATTTTCGCTAGAGTTTGTCCGCAGGGGCGGATCCAGGGGGCCAATCCGGCCATGGCCCCCCCCCATTTAAAAATTGCATGGAACGTGGCCCCCCTCCCCATTTGGTTTCAAGAAGCCATTAAACATATGTATAGTGGGAGAGAAAAACAGGACATCTGGCCCCCCCCTATTACAAAATCGTACGGGACGTCCCCCCCGTTCGAAAATGGCATCTTCTTTTCCCGAAAAATTAGCCGATAACTAAAAAAAAAGGTCATCAACTTTTTTGGCGGATGAGTTGAGTTGGTATGTTTTCCCCGGAAAAATTGGTCGATGACTAAAAAAAAAAAAGGTCCTCAACTTTTTTGGCGGCACAACGAAATTTTTCCTCTGTCCCACCAACAAGACCCAAAATTTTGGCCCCCCCTTCGAAAATTTCTGTATCCGCCCTTGTTTGTCCGTATGCAAGTCAGGATGATATTATTAAAGAAAATTTAGAAAACATTCTTAAAATCTCTTATAAATCTGAACGCCTCAGGAAACTGCAGCTGGACATTATTTACCTTTTTTTGCATCATATGAACTATAGTTCAGTTGGCTGCATCGTAAGAGCGCTGACCACGCGTCTGAACGCGACTCTGAAAGAGAGCGTGCGGGCCACGGTTTGCTTCTCGAAGGTGGCTATTTCAGAGATTCAAAATGTCGGGCTAGCACGGTCCGTCCACGAAGACCTAAATGGTGTGGTGTCCATTCAAACGGAAGAGCGGTGGTGAAGGATCTCATCCGATCAAATTCATTGAACAATGAACAGGGTCATTGAGGCCATAGATGGTCGAGGCCATATGGCCGCTGCGGTATATAATGAGAAGGCCTACATTTACGTTGTCTCCTCAGCTTGACCGGCCGCTATATAAAATCCGATTACACATGCAAGACTGCAAGTTAAAGGTTTGATAACTTTTGCTCGCGGTCTGACTGGCCACTTGGCACTTAGGCCTACTATATATCATATGTATACGCGATAGCAAGCAGTAGGTCCTATGTTCTGACATTCGAATTCTTTTAACGGAAAGAGAATTCACGTGCCTGGAATCTAGGTAGGCCTATAGGAATAACGATGCAATTGATCCTAGTCTATTTCAATCATAAATATTTTTGCAAGTATATAGGACCTGCTACGTGTAGTTATTTTCGTATGGTCGTCCATTTGTCATAGAATAGGGGCTTATACATTGATGGATGGCAAAAAAAAAGTAATGACAGTATTGAGCATCGCAATGGTAAATTTAAAAAAAGTATTTTTATGCTACATAATTTGCCAGCAAGTTTAGAGCATCAAGAATGCATCCAAGTCCATCTTTGCTGTTTTGTGAAACGTGTGAGCACTCAAAGAATATCATGATAACTTCGGTTCATGATTCGCTTGGTTCAATGTTGAGGATACTTGATTTAGATGACCTCGAGTTGAAAGGAGAAAAGCTTGGAAGCGCTGGGATAATTTTTGCAGCCCTTCTTGAAGTGAGGTTAGTCTGGTAATTCGAGAGGAGTAGGCCTAGTTACAAGCCCAATCACATTGCAATATGACAGATAGAGATGGGTAATCGAATATTATTGTAATATAGGCCTAAGCCAAGTATTATTTGAGGTGGTAGTGTATGCGATACGGGCCAAAATACCCACGCTTTTAGGCTTTATAGATCTTTTTGGAGATGTTTTAAATGTGCACCTTCCTTGTAGCGTAGACATGGGGGCTTCGGGGTTATTTTGGCCTAGTAAAAAAGTTTTGTAGAGGTTATCTATCCACTTAAATAAGAAAAACAAAACAATTGCTTGTAGTAACACTTGTTTTTCTTACTTTATTCCCTTTGTTACTTTATTTCCTTATTATTTTCTGTAATACTGTTGGGTAGTTGTCAGAAAGGGCATCCGGCCAAATCAATAAAACCCTCAAACCCCCCCCCCATCACTCCACCATAAGAAATTCCTGGCTACGCCACTGCACCTTCCAAAGATAGAAATTGGTCCACAATACGCATGGACAATAGGAACTTTAATTGATGTTACTTGTGGCATGTTGATATTGTCCATAGAAATTGTGAAAGTTCACGTCAGGAATAGATTTTAACATATATTTCGCTTTATTAAGAATCAAGGATAGCAGCTTACTAAACCGAAGCCAATGAACAACGCGCGAGAGTTCTACATAACCTACATCAATTAAAATAGTGTGCATACTCGTAAGATGATGGCATGTTAGGTTAGTTAAAAGATCCAACACCGATGCAAACTCGAAAATGGAAACTAACCTTCAGGCCTCAGACAAGCAACGAAGGACAATGCAGAAATGAAAGCGGATGCTGGAAACAAAGTATGCTAACGTATAGAGAAAGACTTGCAGAGAATGGCTTTGTGACCTGGAAATGGATACAAACTGACTATGTCAGTTACCGAAACTGAAGAGGGGGTCCGTAGGTCAGTGGAGAGAGCGCTGGTCGATAAACTGAGAGTCATACACGCGACCCGGGTTCAAGCCTCGCTCAGGGCAAAAAGCTATTTTAATTTTCTATTAGCTGCCAGTGGCGCTTTCTGCTGTGTTTCTTGACTCGGGATATGCTTAAAAAAATTGCCCCTCCCCCTTCTGTCTTGGCCGAACCAGAAGTGATCCAGTACTTAGGCCATTAGTTAAGTTACCGAACCCACTGCTGTAAAGCCGATCTGCGTGTCGTGCTACAGTGGGCCGTATTTCGTATAGCCTGTACATGTAATCATTCTGCGGTGTGTCAGATTGAGCTTTTAAACGAAGATTTTTTTTAAAGTTAGGGGTGAATGACTAAATATTAAATATGCAATTGAAACCTATAAATAGACTTTCATGCTGTTGACTCAAATGAGCACGCTGTCCAAAGAATTAATTTCCACAGACATGACGAGCACTGAGTTTGTTCAATATTGAAATAGCTGATATTATTATTTATTATCTAGCTGTGACTATTTCTGTTTGGCAGGCGATTTTTGGCAGCTGAACCACAGTTCATCATCAGCAGCATGGCAGCAATTCTTCTTCTGGGCTCACGTTTCCTCCTTATTTTATTTTTTCCTTACCTGAGCTTTTGCCTTCTTCATCTCTTATTAATCTACTCGCCACGTGCATGCCCGTTCTCCTCCATGCAGTGCCTCAGGAATTACGCGACCAAGACACCATATCCGCCGCTAAAGGTTCGCTTTCAGATCAGATATCGTTGTTCCAGATCCTGTTTTGTTTTACTTGGCTTACTTAGTAAGTTACTAGCACAATAATTAACGTCGTTAGTTTTAGGCCTCCGCTGTTGCGCATTCGTTCGTTTATTAATGCCAGATCAAAATTGTGTCTTTTATGTGTAAGTTTATCGAAAAAGAGCGAGAAACAGGTCGTCATAAATTTTCGGCCCAGAGGGCACACCAGATTAAAATTGAAGGCTGTGCAGTTCCAAAAATTCCTTCTAAAACCCTGTTTCTATAGGGCTGGACCGAATAAGCTTTTTTCACTATTCGTCGGGATACGAATAATTGGACTAACTATTCGTCAGAATACGAATACGAATACGAACAATGTTCAAATCAGGTCTATCGACAACGTCCAGTCTTAGGACACAAAGAATGAGATTACTGGCATTCAGTGACACTGCGATACCTCGGTCCAGGCAGTAGGCAAGGCTTAAGCTTATAGCTGCAACCACAGCACATAATTGTTATCTTAAAGAGAGAGAGCTACTTCAGTTTACTCGCTGTAGCAGTCGCATACGCAGAAACATTTGCCACGTGATCACTGCTCGTATTCGGTCCAACCGCTACTATTCGGCCGAATAACGAATAGCTATTTGACTTGGGCAGCTATTCAAATCCCGAAGCCAAAACGAAGCGAACGTTCGGTACACAGCCATAGCTATTAGCTTTTCCATAAATCGATGTTATCGCAAAACAGTCAAAAATCTGAGATAATTATAGCTAAAGTACTCGTCAGAATTCAAGTTAGAATAAACTAGAATAGTGAAGAACAAGAGCGCAACGTTTGAGCTTGATATTCTTATGGATATTTTATATTCATATTCCTGTGAATTTACAGTAGAATCGTATTCATTATGTCCACATTTTACAGCACTGCTGAAAAACGTAGCAATTAAAACTTATAGCCCTTAGTAGCATTTCTGGCTGGGTTTGAGCTCAATCTGCCTGCTAATGGAAACTACAATAAGGGCCCTCACACATAATTATGCAAAAGCTGCATATGTTAAAATCAGTAGTTTTCGAATAATTTGGCAATTTGTTCAGAGATTTTTAACTCATGTTTGCTATTATAATTTACAATGACGAAAAATATTCCGTTTGCATGTGTGGGACCCCTAAAGTGGGGGAACATGCCATAATCCGGCCCTGGCCTTTGCTAATCATGTTAGAATGCTATTGTATAGAAAGTTTTGGTCAAAATATGTTTTTTATAGAAACTCGATGTAAAAAATCATCCATACCTATTTAGAAACTCTTGATTCATACTTTGTGTCTGTCTGTTTGTCTCTGTCTGACTGTCGCTGTGTCTGGGTCGGTCTGTTTGTATGTTTGCCTCTCTCTACGTGAGTTTAAAAAAAGGATTGTTGGGTTGATGTTTCTTTGAAGCTTTGGGTTTACTCGTCCACATCGCAGTCTCCAAGTGGAAGTGATCTCTATCCTGTTTGGGAACTTGATGACTTCAAAGCAAATGAAAGTTTCACAAAGTAAGACGCAGATTAACACGGCGGCAGAATAAAGTTAGAGAAAGGAAGATTTAATTAAAGCCAGCTGGACATTTATATCTGTAATTATTATTCAGTAGATAATAGTACGATTTATAATAATAATAATAATAATAATAATAATAATAATAATAGTAAAATTAACTACTACGAACTACTTCGGAAAACTATAATAATAGTAATAATAATAATAATAGTAATAATAATAATAATAACAATAGTAATATTAATAATAATAATAATAATAATAATAATAATAATAATAATAATAATAATAATAATAATAGTAATAATAATAATAATAATAGTAATAATAATAATAATAATAATAATAATAATAATAATAATAATAATAATAATAATAATAATAATTGTATTGTATTGCATTGTATTGTATTGTATTTGACGATTTATAAAGCGCTTCTCGCAGCAAGAACCTTTCAGAAGCGCTCCCAGTGCGTTCAACACCGAGAGAAAAGGCAGTTGTTTTGAGACGAGAGAAAGATGACGAAAACTACCAGATAACTATAATAACAATAATAATTATTATTATGATAATCGTTTATTTTTCTAACTGACCTGCGTGAATACAGTTTGATAAGAAGTCAAGTATAGCATGAAGAAATGACTACAAGTTGTTACAGGAGTCGATTCTGACTCTTTAGCAGCCACTCAAGGCGCCCACTACAGTCAATTACCAGCGGAATATTGATGTGTCAGATGAACATCTTATGCATAGAAAAATTCATGCATTTGGACTAAGATTTGTTGAGCTACTTTTATTGTCCTAACCCATGTCATCTGAATGCTTAACCCAACCGCTAAGCTAGCATGCGTCTGGTTTAGGGGCTCATCTGGCGTTGCGGGCCATGGACCTCTGCACCAACTATAAGCTGATGACCTTATGCGCCCTACATCCATTGCCGCCCTTATTGTAACTCCGCCACTGGTTGTACTCTGCCAGTGCCAGTCCCAAGCCCGGATAAAGGAGGCGGGCGTCGCTTATGGTCTTTGTTACCACACAGTGACGTTAAACTGCAAATACTCACTCACACATTGCCGCCCTTATTGCGAGGAGGCGACTGCTCCTGATCAGCAGAAGATATCGATTCCCTTTCCGTTCGGTTAGAATCCACTCGCCTGCTTCTAAACGCCTATAAGAATCTATTCATGTGGATGGGTTGTTTGTCGGCTGGTCACGGTGACCGGTGCAAATGTTGATTAGGGTGACGGAGTGGCTACCACGCGTCACCTTCTTCGATTCGGTCCGGAACTTCAGGGTAACTCTGAATCAGGGATTTGGTTTTCTCAACTCATGAATCAGCGAACACACCCGCAGTTGCTATAATCATTTAACAGTTAAATCAGATAGCGGGCTATTTATCGTTGTCTGCCCCATTTCAATTCAATTCAATTCACAAGATTAATTGTTCACCAAATTATTAGTAGGACATGTGCATGTGTTGCAACAGCTTGAGAGTTTCAAAAGGTAAGCACTAGCGGAACAATATTGTTTAGCTATAGCAGGGTCGCCGTCTCCTCGTTTAATATTTTATGCACACAGTGACATTAACCATTTGAGCATTGACTCGATCAGCTGTGAGCCTTGTTGTACTGGCAAATTTTAAGGTGAGTAGGGCCTAGGCTATACACGCTGACCGGGCCGGGAGAAGAACCTACTTTTGGGCACGAAATTCTGACGACCTTTTTGTAGTCATGCACCCTCATTTACTAGCGTGTACCCCTGTACCCTGCATGCATTTTACCCGCGTATACCCTGGTTTTCGGGAGGTGAGTATACATATCAGATTGCTTACTATCGACTATAGTCTGTTGTTGCTGTAGGCTATAGTCTAGCTGTTGCTGTAAAGACTGCTTCATTAATACACCATATGATGCTCAGTATACGATGCATTGTGAAGACTCATAGTGACTCAACTTTTTGCTTTATTCCCATCACACAATAGAGATGTCATGGTAAAAATTCCGTTTGGGCTGCACAACAATGGAACAATGTTCCTTCACGTCTTTCTCGCTCCCGTGGAAGAAGGAGGAAGGGGTGAAGACGATCCATTTGAAGCTGATTGGATCGTCAACCAGACTAGAAAACACACCTACATCAGTCATCAGACCCCACTCCAAGTTACCAGTGACGATCCCGCCGAAAAGGTACAGATGCTTTTTATTTCGTTAGTTGCTCAGTATCGTCCAGCAGGGATACTGCTGCTGCTGCTGCTGCTGCTGCTGACGTCTGTGGTGATGATAATGTGTCATGGATCTGTTGGGTTTAATTTTAAAGAGGACTTTGTATTGGAAATTGCTTCATTATTTCCTGCAACATTAAGTCACTGGCAGAAACAGCAAAGGTTGCAGGATGGCATTTTGACAGCAAGGAGATGTATCCTTTTTGTCTGCATGGCCTCTTTTGGCATCTATCTGGCACCTTTCTATACTGCACATGAATGGATGTATAATGTATGCCTGTTCCCTTGTATAAAATAGTAATATACCTTATACATCTTTGCATTCATTCAATCATCCATCACGAGGATTTATACAGCCCCTCTTCAAGGCAACTACTCATGGGCGGAGACCTAGGGGCGTGTATGTATGTATGTATGTATGTATGTATGTATGTATGTATGTATGTATGTATGTATGTATGTATGCATGCATGTATGTATGTAGTATGTAGGTATGTAGGTATGTATGTATGTATGCATGCATGTATGTATGTATGTATGTATATATGTATGTATGTATGTATGTATGTATGTATGTATGTATGTATGTATGTATGTATGTATGTATGTATGTATGTATGTATGTATGTATGTATGTATGTATGTATGTATGTATGTATTTTTGTATGTATGTAGGCACTTGTTAGGATGCTTTCACGCGATGTTGTTAAACTCATGATTACGAAGTTCTAGTTGTGGAATCTCCAATTATAGCCGCAGGATATCGCTAAAGACTGTGATATGCACTCATAGTGAGAAGCGTGTTATTACTGGTCATCGGTTGCATTTTATACACCTCTTTTATATATAATAATAATATAATCAATTTATTATAACTATGCTAACCCTGCTAGTAACTAAGCAAAGCATCTGGTGCTTAGCTTCTTTTCGATATTTTTTAATTTGCACACACACACACGCACGCACACGCACGCACGCATACACACAGTGCACAACTCCTTTCCTTTCCCATACTCCATGGTACTTTACACCCGATCGGATGAGAATGGCCATTTTAAAACTATTTTTGGCTGCACAGAAGTGCTTCTACAACTGCACAAATCCATTTACATTTGCAGATTTTGTGTAGAAACGCCCGTTAAAAAACCTCTGATCTGTTGAATTGGCTTTGTGCTGTTTTTCTGTGAGCAGCAAGAACTGACGGCTGGCGACCATCTGACTCTCAACTGGCGATCGCGTCTACCGTTGAACGTGATGACTACTGATGTCATATTTAACATGGCAGATATGCCTCATGGGTTAAATAGATATATACGGTGAGACTCCTTCTTTTCTCCAAGTCCATCTTTTCGTTTCTCAACCCGGATGCAAAAACATACTGCTCTTGCTGGTGTGCCGGTGTCACGAAATAGAGTATTCCCCGTATTAATTGTATCCCCCCAAATAAAAAAAGTCGAAAAAACCGCCTCCGCGTGTATTTTTTCATGCAAATTAATTTTCATCTGCTTTGTTTTGAACAATGACACTAACAGGTATGTTTATTCCTACTAGATAATTTGTTTTACCCTGTTTTTAGAGCACTTAAAACATTTAAAACACTTAAGAACGCTCAGAGTCACTAAATAAATTTGAGTTGCCTTTATCTGAGCATTGCTTAGGACAGTTAAAACAATTAGAATCACTTAAAATTTTGATTGCTGCATAAAAAATTTTATTAGGCGCATTTTTCAAAAAAGGGGATAGAATGGTTTATCCCCCCCGGATAGTATAGACCGGTTAATTCCATCCGGGGGGATAGATTAATTCATTCCCCCGGATACCTTTCAGGTGAATACTCCGTTTCGTGTCACCGGTATATATATATATATATATGGCTTCAAGAACAATGCGCTGATATTGAGGACAATATGAGAACAGGAAACACCAAGAGGGCTTTCGACACGATAAAGAAGCTGCGTAGACAGAACCGAGTAACAAGGCAACGGAATATTAAAGATGAAGAAGGCAGATTGCTGACGGATATGGAAAGCATCAAAAAGAGATGGAGCCAGTACACCGAAGGACTGTATAAGAACGACGAGACCGAGGTGGAGGAGGATGATGACAGCGCAGCAGTAGATGGTGGAAACACGGAGAGGTTTGCACCTATACTTGTTGATGAGATCAGAGATGCAATCAAAAGGCTACCGAAGGGGAAAGCAACAGGAATTGATAACTTACCAGCGGAATTATGGAAGATAGACAGCGATGCGGTGGCTGAAGCCTTCTGCAGGCTATGTAATAAAATAATTGAGACGGGTGCATGGCCTGTAGAATGGGCTAAGTCCATCTTTGTAACCATCCCAAAAGTCAAGGGTACTGAAAAATGCGAGGAACATCGAACAATTGCTCTCATTAGTCATGCAAGCAAGATATTACTTAGAGTCCTACTTAACAGGATACAGGGAACGGCGGAGGAGGAACTGGCGGATGTGCAGATGGGTTTTCGTCGAGGGGTGGGCACTAGAGATCAAATTTTTCAATTTGCGAATCATTATGGAGAAAGCGCGGGAAGCTTCGGTCCCCTTATACATGGCCTTCATTGACTACAAGAAAGCGTTTGATTCGGTAAGCCATCGTAAATTATGGTCGGTGCTGAAAAGGATGGGCATGAGTAGTCACACGGTGGATGCAATCAAGAACCTATACAGCAATCAACAAGCTGCGGTTCGGGTGGACAAAGAATTAACGGAATGGTTTAGGATAGGAAAAGGTGTGAGGCAGGGCTGTCTGGTGTCGCCGCTGTCTTTCAACTGCTACTCAGAGTACGTGATGCGGGAGTCGGCGGACGAGCTGGGATGGATAGGAGTTACCATAAATGGACGCACAATAAACAACCTGCGTTATGCGGATGACATTGTTCTAATTGCGACGTCAGCAGCAGCACTTCAACAACTGATAGATAGGATAAATGAGGTCTCAAAGGAATACGGTTTGGAAATAAGTATAAAAAAGACAAAAGTTATGGTAGTATCCAAAACGAGAGAAACAATTCAGATCACCTGCAATGGGGAACCTCTAGAACAGGTTGAAGCTTTCCGCTACCTGGGAGCGTTGATAGATGACACTGGAGACGGAAGCCGAGAAATCAGGGCTAGATTGGGGATGGCTCGGACGGCGATGGGGTCACTGGACTGCCTGTGGAAAGATCGTTCGGTCGGAAATGCACTGAAGAGGAGGGTTATGGAGGCGATGGTGTGGTCAGTGGCGTTGTATGGAAGTGAGGCATGGACTCTGAAGGCGGCGGATAGAAGAAGATTGACGGCATTTGAGATGATGACGTATAGAAGAATGACGCAGGTCGACTGGAGGGAACACAGAACAAATGCCTCGATTTTAACGGAGCTGCGGCCGAAACAGAGACTGCTGGAGAGGGTGCAGAAAAGGAAACTGCGATACTTCGGACACCTGATGAGGGCAGACAACATATCGACACTGCTAATACAAGGACGAATTGAGGGTACCAGAGCACGGGGAAGACCAAGGAGGCGTTGGATGGACGATGTCTGTGACTGGACCGGATTACCACCTGTGGACTGTGTTAGACGGGCGCAGGACAGAGAGGAATGGAGGAAGCTGCTGTCGTTGTCTCTGGTCTCCGACCCTCAGAAATGAGGATGGACAGCATCATCATCATATATATATATATATATATATATATAAGTTATCTCTTCGGTTTCTTGCCAAAAATAAGAATTTTATTTTCCAAAAATAAGAATTTTTCAAATCAAGTTCTATACGGGCTTATAGGTAATCCATACCTACGTATAACAGCCGAATTTCAACGATATACTTGAGTCATAACAAAAGTTATATCACTTTTAGTGAGACTACCCACTTTTTGGCGATCCAAAAACGTAGTGCAATAATAAGTGACAAAAACCGATTTAATTAATTCACTTTTCAAATAATTGTTATCAAACTAACTTAATAATATAAAATTCATTTAATAAGAATTATTTGAAATTTTATTATAGCCATATATAGGCCTAATCATTATTGCTGCTATCTAGAAAAGAAACATGTACCAGCATAGCTGCAAGTTACTGTGACATCATTGTATTAGCAAGATGGCTATGAAGTTGCAAATAAAGAATTTTTCATATTCACATTCTGCTATTGAAACAGCAAAATTGAAGTTTACAAGAGACATTAAAATGGCTAGTTGAGTCTTCAATGTCAGACAAAAAATTTGTTCAGATACTTCATGAGCACCGTCTGGGAGCTTAAGCTATAATCACCAGATTTACCGCATACTCTGATGAAAGGTGAGAGCGAAGAAATTAAGAGTTAAATTGAGAGTTCAGAGACATGCCGCTGATGAAAAGAGATCGGCTCAAGGTCAATATTATTGTTCTGGTTTCATTGAGAAGGACCAATAGCCAGCCTCCTAATCTCCGATTTTTATACCCGATAGATTATCAAGTGTGGAAAGCTATGCCGGAGAAATACCACAATCTGCGGTCAAAACTAAGAGTCATGGAAGAATTGATGGTGGCATTGGAGTCGATATGGAAAAATTTACCTCGAGAACTTTATAACTAGATTGAACACGTGTGAGCACTGCTGGTGGATACATTGAACACAAGTTGTGAAGCATTATCAAGTTCATTTGATAGTGATTAGGCCTACTTGAAATGTGATTTTACTAAAATGGTTTTTGCTACATTTTGTTGTTTTATGTTTTGGATCGTCAAAGTGATAGGCCTATAACTTTTGTTCAGCTTGGAATTTCTTGGTAAAATTTGGCTATTGTACGTATAGATACGAATAACCGTTAAGCCCGTAGAACTTTATTTGAAAACGTCTTATATTAAATTTGTCCATGATATTGACAAAAAACCGTTGGGATTATTTTTTCATGGCCCACCTTATAATTATGTGAACATATAGTTTACGATGTGTTTGATGTCTCGAATCTTTTGACCGGTCTTTAAGTGTCTGCGGGAGACTACCATTGGAGACCTTTTCCAGCGACACGTAATATTCAGCCATATTCCGATATTGTTTGATTGAAAATCAGCTCCAACGGTGAGAAGTGCCACCATTTATATTTTAGATCGTCCAAAGACGTCATCAAACTGTTGAGCTGCATACCACTGTTTCTACGTATGCGGTTGTGTGTGTGATATTGTGTGTGTGTGTGTGTGTGTGCGTTTGCGTGTGCGTGCGCGTGTGTGTGTGTGCGTGTGTGTGTGTGTGCAAATTGTGCATGCATAATTGCATATTGATGAATTACTGTTATGACAATTTCCGGTAGTTTGAGAATTTTCTTAACCATGTTAGGTGCTAAAAGTCATCTGTTAAGGTAACTTAAGGCAGTGCAGCCGTCCAACCTTTTTGATGCCGCGGGCCACCGAACAACTTGTTCTTGAAGCCGAGGGCCGCAACGCCGAATTCAAAATCAATAAATATAATCTAATGTAATTATTGTCTAAGCTCTATTAAAGTTTTTAAAAAAATCATAAGGAATGCCTCGTGACAACTGGGTTTTGTGTTCACATTGTCAAATAAAAGTCAAGTTCCTAACTTATGGCTATGCATTGTTTGCAAGTTGGTCAGCGATTTGTTTCTTCTTTATTTTCAGAAAATTTAAAGAAGTCATTGGCTTAGGCGAGCCACTGACATGTAAAATCAGCTCTTTGGCTTCATTCGGCCAGCGAGCCGCGGGTTGGACAGCTCTGTGTTAAGATGACGAATTCGTGGACTAAACATAACGACTCAAAAAGTATATAGAAATGACTGTGCGAACTGGTATACATGTACGCTTACGTATGATCCGATAAGTATCATGACTTGATAAGAGCAATTCCCTTATTATGATTTATGCGTGGTAATGACAGACTATGCAAGTATGCATATATATATATATATATATATATATATATATATATATATATATATATATATATAGGCCCTATTATATTAAATTATTCTTTCCTGCCATTTAAGTTATATTTGCTATTTCTAGGCCGCTCGAAGACCATTTTCTGCCCATACTGGTAATAGACGAGATGAACTATAGAACTAAAGATCTTTTGGTAAGTTCTTCTCCCTTACTGTATTTGCTTGCATGGTTTTCCCGTTTTTCCGCACCATTGTGAATGAGAGCCATTAGTTGAAAGGACTAGACCAGAGTTTGGCTTTGTTAAAAGATCGCATCACCTGTGATGCGCAAAGTTTGCTAAGATGTTTAAAGGATTTGCAGCAATGAATCCAGCAGATGACATCTTGTTCACCTTTGCTCAGCGATATAGAGTTAGGCAGATAAATCTTTCATCTTTAGTAGATATTTTCATCTCTATTGGATATTTTCATCTCTATTAGATGTTTTTCATATTTGATAGATTCTCATCTCTAAAGTAGATATTGTAACCTGTAGTAGATATTTTCATCTAGGCCTACAGGATAATAGATATTTTCATCTCTTGCATATATATTTTCATCTTTAGTACACAGTTACATCTGTAATGCAGATATGTTAATCTCTATCAGATATGTTTATCTCTAGTATGCATATTTTCATATCTAGTATAGATATTTTCATATCTAGCAGACATTTACCTTTCTAGAAGATATTTCCATCTCAATAGATAATATTTTAATCTCCAGCAGAGATACTTTCATCTCCAGTAGGTATTTTTTATTTCTAGCTGTTTCTGATTTCAGCCACTGAACAAATCGTGTACAGAAATGCCGCTGACGATCAGCTACACGCCTGTCTCGTATCTCACGTTTTGTATGAGGGTGATTATGACGATTAACCATGAAGTCAATGGTAGAACACATTTTATTGATCATCCGAAAAGTAGTGCTCTTTAGTTTAAGATCCCGGTGACGTTCCTCCGGCGTAGGGATATGGGTAGCCTATTGCACCCAGCTCTCTCACTCATTATCCATCACGTCTGTTTGAATTCAATTATTTAACAATGGTCATGATGACACGGTCACGGACTCACGGTAACAGTATTCAGAAGCGCCCTCACGCACACACGTACAGGCACACACACTCGCGTGCAATCTCCCTCTCTTACTCTCTCTCTCTCTCTCTCTCTCTCTCTCTCTCTCTCTCTCTCTCTCTCTCTCTCTCTCACACACACACACACACACACACACACATACACACACGCACAAACACACATTCTCACTCACGTTCACGTCTATTTGCATGTTTTGTATTAATCAAAAATTGACCGACACACTGCCGGATGATTACGAGTATTGGTCTGAAAGGATCATTTTTATAGTTATTACAGAAGACGAATTTAACTATAATATTATGGCAGCCATAGAAGATGTCCTTCACAACCTACTGCTCACTTTACCAACGCCATCTTCCAACAGAAGGGAGGGTTGATTTGACGTTTTGTTGAAACAGTTTTTACTTGTTATGATTTTGTAATCTTGTATCATTCATGCGTTTATCTGTGCACGGTGCGGTGGTGGTTTTACACTAACGACAATGTGTGATAACATTAACGACAATGTGTGATACATTAACGACAATGTGTGATACATTAACGACAATGTGTGATAACATTAACGACAATGTGTGATAACATTAACGACAATGTGTGATAACATTAACAATGTGTGATAACAAAGACCATTAACGTTGCCCTCCTGCTTTATCCCGTCTTTGGTCTGGCACTGTCAGAGTGCAAACAGTGGCGGACTGGCGTATTGGTCATCTGAATATTCGTCATGGCTGACATTTCTCTGTGACTTGATAGTCGATTCAACAGTAACATTGCATTGTGACAGGTTTGTTTCTTTGCATGCGTGCTTGTTATAGTGTCCCTTCAAGCTCACTACTCAGAGGCGCTCCCGACTGCAGCGCGGACACGGCATCGGAGTTTCGCGCCGCAACGCTGAGCAATTATTGCAAGTGAAGGACTTGCTTAAGGTCCCTACGCGTGTATACCTGAGGTGGATTCGAGCCTGCAACCCTCTGGCTGTAAGGCAACGAACATACCCACTGCGCCACCGCGCCCCACACATGTTTACTGCAGCAAATAAATAATAAGTATTTATTGGTTGATAATATTATCGTGATTGCAATTGATTGGCTCAACTGTCAGTCAGAGGATATATTCTGCTCGACGGACCTTTTGATCGCTTTTTGCTTATAATTTTTGTTAGACGCCATTATTCCAGTCTAGCTCTCCTTCGAGCTTTTTACTCAGAGGCGCTCCCGACTACAGCGCGGACACTGCATCGGAGTTTAACGCCAAAACGCCCGAGCAATTGCGAGAGAGGGACTTGCTCAATGTCCCTATATACGCGACGACTTGACGTGGATTAGAACCTGGAACCGTCTGGCTCCAAGATGATGATGCCACCACTGCACCAGCGCACTTCAATTACGGGGATGTTATTGCATATAATTATATGCACTTTTGCAAATATGTAATTTTATCCGATAGCTTGAGTTGTCACTCACTCGATTTGCTTGGATATAGACTCACCAAGATGCCAGATGCTGCTTGATTCGACTGACCAATATCGTAGATGACCTAGATGCTGCTGCTGCTGATTGATGGGAGTTGTGTTGTTCTCTGTGTGTTGAAGGAACAATCGAGACGGAAGTAGACGATGATCTGAAGGAGGCTTTCAACGACCGATTTCCGGCAACGATCCTCACAGATATTCTACTATTGTTTTTCGTAAGGCTATTAGTCAAGATGCATCGAGGCCAATAATAAGTTTTCTTTCCAGGAAACGGAGCGGAAATTTGCAATTATAAATGATAATAATAATAGTGATAATAGTTCTGATATCAGAACTAGGGCGGCGGCTGACCATGTCGTCAAAAGACCTGCAGGAGACAGCACACCTCTTTCAGCGTCTTTCTGTTTGTACACAACGCTTTAACGCTGTTTCTTTTCGTTTCACCTTTGCACAATCGACCAGTGACAATGATCGCTAATTCCAGAACAACACAGCTTTTAGTATTTATTGTTTTTAAAGCCTGAGGTATCATATAAGCTTATACCTCGGGCGCTAAAATATAATGATAATAATAATAATAACCAGGTCGTCGGCTGACTGCCGCCACAGACGACCCTATGGAATCTATGTATCTATTCCAGCGCATGTCCATCTGCACACAACGCTACAACGCAATACTGCCGTCATAAGCAAGAACCACGTAACTGCAAATTTGGCCGTTTTGAGTTAGATGCAGATTCTGCATCTATTAATGGTCCTACACCTTGGAAAAAATTGAGAAACTCCTATCTCGATTCCATCACAGGGAACCAGCGTGTGTGAAAACCACGTATCTGCAGAAACCGCATGGCATCATAAGCAAGAACCACGTATCTGCACTTACGTTGTTTTTGCTTAGTATGACAGGGCGTTAATCGCAGATACGTACTAAGCAAGAACCACGAATCTGCACTTGCGTCAGTTTTTGCCTAGTCTTAAATTTACATGGGATTGCTAACAGTAAAAGAGGTGTGTTAGAGACATCTCTGCAATAATCTTCCGTTTGAAATAATAATGCCTGATAGCTGTACAGACTGGTTTCGCTGCTGTGCAAACTGGTTTTATTATTTGTAAACTTGTTTAGTATGTCTTAAAATGTCACCTGAGTACAGATAACTGTATAAATTGGTTTTTACAACTGTACAAACTGGTTTCATATCGTTTGAAATATCTGATAGCTAGTTAGACTAGCTTCCCAGCTGTTCAAACTGGTTTCGTATCTTTAGAATGATGCCTGATACTGTAAAACCTAGTCTTACAGTTGTACATACTGGTTTCAAATCTCTGCAAGCTGGTTTAATATCTTTAAGATATATCTGTTAGCTGTACAAACTGGTTTCACAACTCTGCAAGCTGGTTTAGTATCTTCAGGAAATATCTGTTAGCTGTACAAACTGGTTTCGCAGCTGTACAAAAGTTTTTGTATCTTTTAAGATAATGTATGTTGGCTGTACAAACTGATTTCGCACTCTACAAACTGGTTTTATAGTTTTCAAACTGGTTTCGTATCTTTTAAAATGTTGCCTGAGAGCTGTACAAACTGGCCTCATAGCAGTACAACAGTACTGGTTTCATATCTTTTAAAAATGATTCCTGATTGCTGTGCAAACTCTTTCAACAGCTGTATAGACTGGTTTCTTGTCTCTAGAATAATTATTTCTGATCTTTAGAATAATGCCTGATACCTGTACAAACTGGTTTTACAATCGTACAAACTTGATTCACACAATGGGCAAACTGGATTCGTATCTTTTAAAATATTGTCTTATATCTGTAAAAACTGGTTTTATATTTTCACATAATGGTTTTTCATATTTAAAAATAATGCCTGATAGCTGTACAAACTGGTTTCGTTGCTGAAAACTGGTTTTATAGTTGTGCAAACTGGTTTCGTATCTTCGGATTTGTTGTCTGAGGGATGTTCAAACTGGTTTCACAGAAATACAACTGATTTCTTTTCTTTAGAATGATGCCTGATAGCTGTACAAACTGGTTTCATATCATTCAAAATGACGCCCGATAGCTGGTGCAATCCGATTTTTGCAGCTGCACAAACTGGTTTGGTCTTTTAAAACTATCTCTAATAGTTGTGAAACTGGTTTCATGGTTGTGCAAACTGGCCCCACGGATGCACAAGCTGGTTTTACATTATTTAAAATGCTTGATTGCTGAACAAACTGGTTTCACAGCTACAAAATCTGGTGTCTTATCTTTTAATTTTATGTTCGGTGGCTGTACAAACTGGTTAACACCGTTGTACAGTCTGGTGTCGTATATTTAAAATAATGCCTGATAGTTGTACAAACTGGTTTCACAACTGTACAAACTGGTCTTACAGTTGTAAAACTGGTGTCGACTCTCTTAAAATAATAATACCAGATTTATGAGTGCGTAAATTTCTGAATTGCTCCACAAATATACACGATTTTATGCAGATACGTTGTTTTTGCCATTTATGGGTCACAATCGCCGGTATGTAATGCTAAGCAAGAACACACTAACTGACATTTTCCATATTTACGATCAAAAATATTTAAAATTATTTTTTCCATAAAAATGGTTGATTTGTTTTACATTTATTAGTTTAAAGCAGGAAAGAATAGAAATATTTTTTCCACTTGGCAGAAAAGAATTTAGTCTTTTGCGTTTATCTCAGAACTAGGTTTTTGCAGATACGTGGTTCTTGCTTATGACGGCAGAATAGCATTTAGGAGTAGCCTACTTCTATGCACGACACAGAGGACGAGGACCAAGAACCATAATAGCGATAATTTTTCTTCGGAATTGTTGTCATAATAGGGACGTATCTATTTTGCAATAAAAGAAATTGTTTATAATAATAATAATAATAATAATAATAATAATAATAATAATAATAATAATAATAATAATAATAGTAATACTGATGATGATGATGATGATGATGATGATAATAATAATAATAATAACAGTAATAATAATAATAGCAGTAGTGTAGCAGCAGCTGAAGCAGCAGCTATGGTAGTGGCAGTAGTAGTAGCAGTGATATAGCAGCAGCAGTAACAGTGGTAGCAGCAGCAGTAGTAGCAGTAGTGTTAGTAGTTGTTGTTGTTGTAGTAGTAGTAGTACTAGTTGTAGTCTATAGCAGCAGCAATATTTGTAGCAGTAATAATTGTAGTAGCAATGGCATTAGAAATAGCGGTAGCAGTACTGTAGTAGTGGTCGTTCCAGATGTCATCTGGCCAACTTTTGCATCCCAAAATGCTATTTTCAGTTCCTGATATTCATTGCATTCTTCCCATTTTTCTTCCTCAGATGATGTTTCAGATGTTGACTATCGAAAGCGACGTCAACTTTTGGGTGGAGAGGAAGACAATGGCTGGTCTTTCGTCTCAAGCAGGTGAGACATAAAAGGCACAGAAATTCAGTCAATCAATCAATCAATCAATCAATCAATCAATCAATCAATCAATCAATCAATCAATCAATCAATCGACCACATAAATTTATATAGCGCCCTTTCAAGATCTCTACTTAGATTCTGGTTCATGTATGGTATGAATGGGAAAGATGTGTACGTAGTGTAGTTGCTACTAGTGTTATTAGAACAAAGGTACGCAGATACCTAATTGGCCGTGTGGTATGTTGTGTGCAGGCATTGAGGCACAGTTTGTTGTTAATTTGTTCTTCTTTCTTTAGGTTCTCTGCCAAGTGGCAGGCCCAAACGTTCAATGTCTCCATCTTTCCCGCTAACGAATTTCTCTAATTGTTCCATTGATACGTTTTACTTGGGAGTTGTAGAGAGGTGGTTTCCCGTTGCCTTCCTCCCGGTGTTTTTTTCCTGGAGACACCATCTCCTAGCGTCGATATCTTCAATCGTCCGTCCTTCGGCTAATTTGTTCATTCCTGTTTATTTGTGCATTGTTGTTAATTTGTTCAATGTTAAATAATTATTGCAATTAACGTGTACATTGTTGTTAATTTTCAAGTCGTCTGGCGCAGTGTTTGCACTCTAGTCACTCTCCTCTATATGCTGGATCAAAATAGGAACCTCTACAATATAATCACATTCAGCATCGCATCCGTCGTTGAAGTAAGAAATGCAGCTACCATCCTTTAGGTTTTAGCGCCAAATTAAAGGCCTACAGTAAAATGCCATGTTGGTAGTAGAACGAGAATAGAGTACAGTACGATACAACTTGCGAGTTTAATGGAGACTATAGTAGGCCTACCTAGAGAAAATGTATCCCTAAAGTTTTAATTTTTTAATGTTTAAAAAAATTAATTTCTAAATGTTGAATTGATGAGGTTCTGTGGATTGATTCCGGTTAAGAAATCCATCAGCTGAACCAGTTACTTCAAACATTCTGTCTCCTTTGAAGCTTATAGTAATCCACATCTTGACTCGGGAGCAACTCATGGTATAACTAAGGATGAGAAGTATAAGGAAAAGTGGACCCTGACTTTACTTTGAACATTCCACCCGTGAGCGCCTTTGAAAAGTCATTCTGCGCGAAGCACTACATGTACACGGTGATTCATAAAAAAACGTCCCCCTGCATATTTCGCTGTAACTCCGTCAAATGTCATGCTATGTGAAAGAAATTTTAAAGGAACACAGAGGAGTTATTTCTAAACATTCGGAAAGTTAAAGTCTATGTTCAAATTGACCCCCCTTTGGCAGCTACGCATGCTCGAAGACGAGTACGCCATTGTTTGACTGATTCATCAATGATGCGCTGATCCATCTCGTCCCATGCTTCCAGCCTTCCACAATTCGACTTCGCAACTAACTGACATCACATATTCGAGATCTGTAGACCTTCTCTTGCATGACACTCCATATATTATAGGCCACTGGATTCAAATCAGGGCTGTTGGGTGGCCACAAAGTAGGCGGGATGAAATCAGGTGTTTCAGTTTCCAGTAGCGCAAAAGTGTCCCGTGCTCTGTGCGCAGGAGCGCTATCCTGCTGGAAGATGAAATACTCATCGGTATAATGTCACGAATGTCTGGTAAAAGGCCCTGTTTTAGTAGAACATCTCTGTAATATTGTCCATTGATCTTAACTCCCAGTTCGATTAAATGAATGTTCGTACGACCGTGTGCAGATAGGCCTACCATAAGGGATTTACTGAAAGTTGGTCGAGTTCGCAAAAGACGATTTGCTGGAATGTCCCTCTTCCTTGTACCGGCGGGTACGTAAATTCGATCATTCTGATTGTTACTGAGTGCTGCTACAGTAAACAGTTTCTCATCAGTGAACCAGATGAAATTGACTAAGTTTGCAGGATACAAACGCAGTAGCTGACGGGAACGTTGGAATCTTGCTTGTTTGTCGAGATAATCGTGACGTCATTACTTTCGGCATTCGCGTTACGTCATTTTGGCTTTGAATGTGAAACAATTTATATAGCACTTGGCTAGAGCATCAAGCGTCATTGTTCTGAAATTTCAATAAAATTGATGGTCATCTATACATGAGTTACATGTATGCCAACTTATGTAGGGGGACGTTTTTTAATGAATCACCGTGTATATGGGTCCATAGATACGATACGATACCGGGAAGCTAAGGCGTGTCATTTTATATCAATCCATAGAATGATGCGTTACGCTGAAGCTAAGTAAATAATAGCCGATAATTATAGTTATAGTTTCTAACACTTCATACCTATAGTTGACTACCGGAATAAGCCAACACGTGCGCCCTTCTTTTCTTAGCGGTATAGTCTAGGAAACTGTAGTGGTTGTCTTTAGAATTATTGGATCAATTATTTTTTGTGTTGATTAGATCTGGAAAGTGATGAAAATGTTTAAAGCAAGAATCAGTGTGTCTGAATGGCGACTGGTGTTTGAAGTAAGTCTCTAAATGTCAACTATTCTCAATCCAGTTTATTATGTTGTCGTTGCTAATGCTGATGGTCGTCGTATGGTGGAGGTGGTGGTTATGATGTTGATGGTGGTGGGGGTGGTAGTGGTGGTGGTGGTCTGGTGGTGTTGGTGGTGGTATGGTGGAGGTGGTGCATGATGGTGGTGGTGATGATGATGGTGATGGTGGTGGTGGTAGTGGTGGTGGTCTGGTAGTGGTGGTGGTGGTCTGGTGGTGTTGGTGGTGGTATGGTGGAGGTGGTGCATGGTGGTCGTGGTGATGATGATGGGGATGGTGGTGGTGGTAGTGGTGGTGGTCTGGTGGTGTTGGTGGTGGTATGGTGGAGGTGGTGCATGGGGGTGGTGGTGATGATGATGGTGATGGTGGGGGTGGTAGTGGTGGTGGTGGTCTGGTGGTGTTGGTGGTGGTATGGTGGAGGTGGTGCATGGTGGTGGTGGTGAGGATGATGGTGATGGTGGTGGTGGTAGTGGTGGTGGTGGTCTGGTGGTGTTGGTGGTGGTATGGTGGAGGTGGTGCATGGTGGTGGTGGTGATGATGATGGTGATGGTGGTGGTGGTAGTGGTGGTGGTGGTGGTCTGGTAGTGGTGGCGGTGGTCTGGTGGTGTTGGTGGTGGTATGGTGGAGGTGGTGCATGGTGGCGGTGGTGATGATAATGATGCTGGTGGTCTAATGGTGATGATTATGATAAACTGTGTTGATGTCGACTGATGTCAGTCTGTATGTTTTGTAGGATGCTGCTGTTAGTGATAAGGAACGTGAGACACAGGAACTTGACTCGCAGGTAAAAATCTTCATGCCTGTCTTTTATCATCTTAGGTTTCTCCATTTTGTGTGTGTGTATATGACCACATGTTATAGCAGCCCTTCACGATTGCTACTAAGAGGGGCTCCGACTACATCGCGGTCACTGAACAAGAGTCTTACGCCGAGGCGCATGAGCCAGTGGCGTAGGCAAGGGGTGGTTTCGGGGGTTAAAACCCCCCATTGGCTCCGGGAAAAAGATTTTTTGAAGGTTATTTTTTCATTTAAGTAAGAAAAATAGCAAAAAAACAGGGTTTCCGGCCATAAATCCCCCCCATAAAAAATTCCTGGTTACACCACTGGCATGAGCAATTGCGAGTGAAGGACTTGCTCAGGGTCCCTCGGCGGCGGTTTGATGTGGCTTCCTTCCGGCTCCAAGACATCGAATATACCGGCTATGCCCCTACACCACCGCTCCCCATATTTTAATCTGATTTGGTAATGGATCGATGGGCGTTAAAGGAAGGAAGCTGGTCGGGAGGAGTAAGACCATTGACAGCATAACTCAACTTTTCCATTTAAAAATAATATTGCAGAGACTAACACACGACGGAGCAGCAGACAAAAATGCTATTTTGCCTCATCCAATCATCTGTCTCGCCAGCTATTGGGGATGTAGATAGAATAGATGGATGGATGGATGGATTGATGGATGGATGGATGAATGGATGGATGGATGAATGGATGGATAATTGGATGGATGGATGAATGAATGAATGGATGGATGAATGGATGAATGAATGGATGGATGAATGGATGTATGGATGAATGGATGGATGGATAAATGAATGAATGGATGTATGGATGGATAAATGGATGAATGGATGAATGTATGGATGAATTGGATGGATGGATGAATAGATGGATGGATGAATGGATGGATGGATGGATCGAAGTATAGACGATAGCAAAAACAGCGAATATAATTATACACATAACTAAATAATCAATATTATTGTCCTAATAAAGTGAAAAAGACAGTCATTTTCAGAGTTACATAAAGCAAATAGCAGAATAAACAGCGATAATCATCTTTTATATCATAGTCTAATGAAGCCTTTCCTACACCTGCATGACATTGTGGCGATAGCGATATTTGCTGAACCGTGACATGGCTACACTGAAAGCTGTCGTATTTTTTAGGCGATGAGATGCTTGTCCTACGCGCTGTATCCGTTGTGGGTTGCTGTCATCATCTACAATCTGATGTACAATTTCCATTTGAAGTGAGCAGCAAATATCTTAAAGTTTAAAACTCAAAGTTTGTCCTTCTGTGTGTGGGATGCACCAATTTTGCCCGGAGGCCTACTCGGAAATTACAGCGATTCGTTTAAAAAAAATTTTTGCAATCGATTCTTACCCACATTTGGAGTTAAACGCCACTATTTTCGGCTGCCAATTCACTTTATAAGTCCCGAGATGTCAACATTTAAACTTGCACGCGATAAGCGATTCAAAATCCATTGACGTTGATCGCCTCCACAAGGCCTCCATTGACTACCAGAGAACTACAGCCAATGGCATGACGGTTTGAGGTCACGTGATATTTACTTCTATCGACAATATTTGCGAGGATTATTCTCGGCTTTTTTCTTCTGATCCACACGAGAAAATCATAAAGATCGCCATCCAAAAATCTTTCCATATTTTAAATTTCGCTGTTATAAAAACGATATATTAGACACGGCATAATTATGTTCACTAAACTCATGACGTCATTATTTTGAGCTCAAATCTTAACGTCACATCTCGCCAAACCGCGTAGCAAAAATGTTGTGGACGTAAATAATGCGAATATAACTGCAAATAATCGGAATAAAAAAGCGTAGATTTAAAAAACTTCCTTTATCTAAGTGGCAATTGGCAAAGAACAATTTATGAAAAAAGCACGTTGCGCTGAATGGTAGTATCTTTTCAGAAAAAGTCGTTTTTCTCAGTTACGTGTCGAATGGACTTAACGGGTTTTGCTCTTCGATTATCGACCAGACCTGTACACCTAGCGGAGAGGTTCGTTACTTCTCCTTAACGCGGGGGTCGATGGAAGGCGGGGTCAGAATGGTGAAGTCGGAACGGGGTCAGGCGTGGCTGGGGACAAAAACTTATATTTCCCGGGCAACGCCGGGTTATTCAGCTAGTGTAGCTATAAATGTAATTTGTAAGAGATGCAGACATCCGAGGTCAAAAGAAATTTTAGGAATGGTTTCAATCTTTATGGATTTTTTGTCGAAGATACTTACTAGTAGGTATAATAGCTTAGATAGTGATGATATGCCAAACGAACTCCGCCACTGGTTGCACTCTGCCAGTGCCAGTCCCAAGCCTGGATAAAGGAGGAAGGCGTCGTTAAGGATCTTTGTTACCATACAGTGACGTTAAACGGTTAAACTGAAAAACCACCACCACCATGTTCCAAACAGATTCAATGCTGCATGGTCTTAGACTGAGTCACGTTCTGAAATTGTTCGCTGCTGGACTTCAGTTATTGTTCTGCTAAATACATCGGATATGATTGTCCACTACAAATACACACAACCATATGCAAATACATACACGTGCAAATACACACGCACATGCAAATAATACACACATGCAATGACGCAAATATACACACGCATGCATATACACACACGCACACGAACACACACGCGCGCACACACACACTCACACACACGAATGAATACACAAGCAAACGTGGACGAACGCTAACGAACATGGAATTAATAATTGAGGGTCCAAGACTACGAACTTCACCGATTTTCTCACCTGCCGTTATTGAGGATTGTGATGATTATTAAGTGGTGGTGACGATGATGATGATGATGATGATGGTGGTGGTGTTGGTGGTGGTGGTGGTGGTGGTGGAGGTGGTGGTGGAGGTGGTGGTGGTGGAGGTGGAGGTGGTTGAGGTGGTGGTGTTGTGGTGGTGGTGATGATGATGACGACGATGATGATGACGATGACGACGACGATGACGATGATGATGATGATGTTCGGTGGTTTGTTTATTTCCAGCTGGTATTCATTGTGCATTAAGAGTCTTGTCACTGGTAAGAGTTAGCTTATTATCCTTTTAAATAGAGGTTAAAACAGAGATTCAGGCAGCCACCCAGCCTTCCGTTCTGGCCTGCTCTTTAAAGTATAGGTAAGTCAGAATGCGCGAAGGTAGTAAGTAGGAAATTGGATTAAGGATGACGATGCTTTTAGTGAATTTTCTTGATTTTAAAAATAGCAAAACAAACTTCGTTTTAATTTTCAAACTGACGCAACGTAGAATGAATAGTATAACGGATGACCACAAGTTTTTACATGAATCGAATTTAACTTTTTGGCATCCAACAAGGCGCCCTTAAGTCCTACTGCTAATTTTACCAACGCCATCTGCCGAATGGAATGCTGAGAGGACTTTTGGGAGGATAACGGTAACTGATCTCGCCTCCGTCAGTTCTTCGTGCCACGGTGCTAACCAACTTAACCATTACCCTAAATCCTCCTCCCAACATACATAGAATGCCATAGAATCTAATACAATGTTTGTATTACAAACTGGTGATTATTGATACTGATGGCTGTGTGGTTTCTGTAGGGTTTAGCTGCTTTGGCTGGCTCTTCATGCTTCCTCAGGTGTTCATCAATTACAAGGTAATCATTTGCATCATCGTTCTGGTGTCGCGTTATATCTAGGAATCAGTCAGATGTTCTGTAAAGCACGCTCTATACATGCAGCTTGGCTACAGTCATGGGACAGTCTGGTATCTGCCGTTCACTTCAAGCGAGTTTGTCCTCGTTTTATTGAGTCAATCAAAAATCATGACTTTGCCACATCTGACTGAGCCTTGGCAAACGGACTACGATCTTCTTGGGCAGGGGCGGCTCCAGGGGTATATCCGGCCGTGGTCCCCCCATTTGGAAATTTCTTTATTTCTCATAAGCTATTTTGGCGTGGAAAGTGAACGAGTTTTGTATATGGCTTTCCTCACGAGTTACGTACAGGGGTTCAACAACACAATGCATGGGAAAGGGTAAAGGTGACATAGAGTAAAAAGGAAAAAAGTACTGTACGACTAAAAGAAAGGTCGTCACCTATTCTTGCGGGGAAAATGGTATGGTTTTTCTGGCAAATGGTGTCTTTCTTTCTGCCCAAGATTTCGACCAGATGACTAAAAAAAGGTCATCAACTATTTTGGCGGACAAAATGGTATCTTTTTCCTGAGAATTTGAGAATTCGACAAACGACTAAAGAGTCATCAGATTTTTTCGGTTACTAAAAGACGAAATTTTTTTCCCTTTCCTAAGGCCGAAAATGTTGGAGCCCCTTCGAAAAATCTGTATCCGCTCCTGTCTTTGGGACTATCCTTTTGGAGAACCCTTCTGACTCTGATTAGACACAGCGCTCGTGAATGAGCTGGTGCCCTGCGCTTGGCTTTCGAGTGGCGCTTTAGACATTTTGAGATTACGATAACGATAACAATAACGATAACGATAACGATGACTATGATGAGGATCTCACAGAGGGTTCAGATTTGTTTATGGTCTTTTCGTGGACATAAAGTAGCCTAAAACAATCAGAGGCGGATCCAGGATTTCTGGTTAGGGGGGGCGTAAATACTACCAATCGAATCCCGTAAATATATATATATACAGGGTGGCTAAAAAAAATGTACCACCCGATAAAATGCGATATCTTCGCAACCGATTGAACTTTTTCTGTGAAAATTTCCCAATTTGTAGGGGAATGAATTTCCAACAATCCCTGAAAGTTTCATTTGAAACTTTTCATGTTTGCCAAAGTTACAGCTGTTCAAACATAAAATTTCGTTTTTTCAAATTTCCGCGGAAAATGAACGTCACTTGCAGATTTCCATGTCAAATGATATCACTTTTCACTACCACCTCAGAATTCCGTTTTGCAGTTTATTGTAAGGTATAATGAGAGTGTCCACTCCCTGCCTTAACACAAGCTCAAATTCTTTTTGTGAAGTTCAGTATGGCCTTGTTGGTCGGGTCCTGCGGCAACTGACCCCACATTAGCAGCAAGACTTGCTTCAGCTGGCCAATGTTCTCCAACTTGGGATGAAAATGTCTTGCAGCGTCCCAGCATATCTCCCCAGACGTGATAATTAAAAGGGTTAAGGTCTGGCGAATTAATCTTTGTCAAATAAATTTAGTGCAGTTGATCACAATAAGGTAGCGCCATCATAATCAACCTTGCCCTGCGAGCAAGCAGTCCGAGTTTCCTGCTGGAAAATAAAACCAGATTTTAAAAACATAACTGCAGTCTTCAATGAGTCTGGGTAAGAGAGTTCAACGATAAGTTTGATATTTAGCCTGCCGAATAGGTTGAAGTTCAGTCTTTTCTTGCAGCAGTGACACATGCCAGCTGATCTGATGCTGAAATCATAATGTGCTTTCAATGCTTTGCTTTGCAAACTTGACCCTTTCGATTACCAAGCGAATTTGGTGAAAATCGCGCTTTTTCCGTCAGACCAGACAACCTCTTCCTGTCTCTCTTCCGACATCTGATCTCCATTACATAAACACGTTTACAGATAGCCTTCAATGTGCTCAGGATCCACTTTTCACTGGCTATTTTACTATGATTACGCGATGTCCCAATCTCTGTTGACGCAACGTCCGAGTTCCCATTTTATCTTCCGCAGAAACTTTGCCCATGACGTTCAGTAATGGATTCAAGAATTGAGACCTTAATTTATAAAATATCATCAAATGCCAACAGCTTGCTTCATAAATAGCTTCTTTACAGCTCTTAGTGAGGTCGTATGACATCATCATAATTTTTGTGTGTTGTAATTTGCCAAAAATCTTAAAAAAATCACATGTATAGAAAAATGATTCTCCGGATATTTGAAAAAACGGAATTGAAAGTTTAAACACTTGTAACTTTTGCAAACATGAAAATTTTCAAGTGAAACTTTCAGGGATTGTTGGAAATTCATTCCCCTTCAAATTGGAAAATTTTCACAGAAAAATATCAGTCGGTTGTGAAGTTATCGCATTTTATCCGGTGGTACATTTTTTTTGGAGCCACCCTGTATATATGAAATTAGATCACGCAAAACTATAATGATCCTTTTTATAGAAAATGTTATGGAACTTAAAAAAATATATAGTTTCTCATATAAAACCACTGGTCTCCACTGAAGGTTAACAGTGAAACGATTATAAATCAGTTATCGGTTTTGATCATGCAACCCTTGATCCAAAAAAGAAATAATTAAGTGTCACATGCCAGTGGATTAAGCAGTGTCATTCTCCTTGAATGCTTTCTGGCGTAGGCATTGATAATGTCATCAATGTCTAACTTGATGTCCTTGTGGACAAACAATAAAATGAGTGCATTAAATATGTCCTCGTTCATTGTACTTCGGAAACACGACTTCACAAATCGCAGACTAGAATTGCTCGTTCAGAAGTGAGTAGCACAAAATGTGAATTATTGCGGTAATATTTGGATACATAATACGACAGGAGCGGCTGTCAGCGAGAGTGTCCGACAGGGTGCTTGGTGTGCTGTCAGCGTTTCTCCACATCTGCTGCCAAAGCTTTAACTCTTGATGAAAAGAATCCGACGAAGGCAGGTCATCATGATAGTAATGAAGTATACCATCACCCAGTGTTTAATCTAGTCCCCCTCCTCTGGGGGGGAATTGAGGTTTATGGGGGGGAGACAGTAGAGCGTCCGAAGGACGCTCGTGATGGGCGTAGCACCAAGACTGGGAGGGGAGGGGTATGGGGAGGGGATGCACCCCCACCAGAAACTTTTTGAATTTCCACATTGCAATGGCAGCATTTTAAGGTGTCGTCGTAACAAAATAGCTGTACCTTTTCAGTGGCCCATTAGAAACTTTTTGAATTTCCACATTGCAATGGCTGCATTTTAAGGTGTCATCTTAACAAAATAGCTGTACTTTTTCAGTGGCCCATTAGAAACTTTTTGAATTTCCACATTGCAATGGCAGCATTTTAAGGTGTCATCTTAACAAAATTGCTGTACTTTATCAGTGACCCATTAGAAACTTTTTGAATTTCCACATTGCAATAGGCTGCATTTTAAAGTGTCATCTTAACTTGATAGTATCATATATTATAGTAGTAAATAATGTTATTATAATCATATAATAATAAATAATATCACGGTATATTATAACACTTCTTGCAAAACAATGATGAAAACAGTAACCAAAAACCAATGTCATTTCGTCAAATTTTTCTGGGGGGGGGAAATGTCAATCCTGGGGGGAACTTCCCCCCCCAGAGACGTCTAGATTAAACACTAACCATCAGCAGTGAGTGCGTCGATGTTTGAAACATTAGATGGAATGAGACTTAGACCACGAATTGCTTGTTTTGCAAGATCTCCAACTCGTAGGCTAGACTGCTGAAGTAGACTGTCCAGAAATGGAAGATAAATGTTTAGTTTGAGAACATTTGCTGCAGGTTTAGGGGGGGCGTACGCCGGCTCCGCCCCCCTCTAAATCCGCGCCTGACAATATCTATCATTCGACAAAATATGTGCTTTGGGCCAGAAAAATCGGCAAAGCCCATGTGGATGAAAGTCTTCTGAATATTACGAGAGCTGAGTTTCTATGGTGCGGTTGGCTTGACACTTCCTGTCTGAATTGTATTATACCATGCAGGGACTCCAGTGGGTCACTTGACAATTTCAATTTCGACTTAGACCACCACAAATTCATGTAGAACGGCATCTATTGCTAATTATGGCTTAAACTTGCATGATTAGCATTAAATTAAATTTATCAGCAGGATTGCCTCTTTTATTAAGAATTGTCTGTAGCCTATGACATTTCTAAATCGCCATCCTTGTTCATACGCTAGGTTAATTGTGAAGTTGATTGTAATTTCAGCTGAAGTCAGTCGCTGATTTACCTTGGGTTGTATTGACATTCAGAGTACGTATATTATTGTAAACGCAAAAACTTTGTCTCATTTCTTATTAAATGAGAACAAAACGGCTTACTAAGAATTTTTTCTTAATTTAGACCTACTCTGATGTCGTCGTATTAATGACAACAAGATGCTAAGATGCTATAAAATGTAGGGTTAAGATGCATTAAAAGCATTATACATACTGAGGCGCCTGTACCAGGGCTGTTTTTAAGGAATTTTTAGAACAGCACATCCTCTTCTCTCCTTTCTCGTCGTCCATGGTAAATTACTCCCAATCTGATGGAAATGGCCTATTTTTTACTAGTCTTAACTCCACGGAACGTGACCGAAGTGCTTCTACAACTGCACGAATCCATTTAGAACTGCACATTTTGTGTAGAACTGCACGTTAAAAAAGCCCTGGCCTGTACTTAGTCCTACCATTGCAGGTCTGCACATCGTGAAACACACTTCCTCAACTCCTCCAGTTCTTCAGCTTTCCTCCCATGGCATAATAATTTTTGTTTAGGCCTACTCAACAATCCGGTTGACAGACCGCAACCGGTTACAGTGTACAGTTATGCAATTGTAATAAATCACACGAACACGAATCACACATCTTAACTAAATTAGCAGAACAGACGGCCTGCAATACTAGGACGATAATAGCAACCTACAAAGCACGGAGGGCTTCGGGAATCGAACTCAAGTCCGCTGAACTTCATGTTAGTGTGTTATCCAATGCAACACCGCCCCCACCCCCTCCCTCCATCCCCGCCATCTCAAGTCACCTTTGAGGGTGTCCTGCAAGAATTTTACACAGGATGCTATTTTGCTTGGAGATAATACTCTGAACTAGTTTTCGTTAATTTGCTATGTGGACTTCGACACTTTGCGACTTGTGAACGGAGTATGAATGGCTTAGATGATTATTTATTTATTTATCGCATTGCTGTAGCGCCCCTTTAAGAATCCTACTCAGAAGCGCTCCCGACTGCAGCACGGTCACTAAATCGAAGTTTCACCCGGAAAAGCGGATGAGTAGCCTAATGGCAAGCGAAGAACTTGCTCAAGGACCCTACGCGACGGAATGAAGTGGATTCGAACCTGGAACCCTCCAGCTCCACGAACTCACCACTACACCACTGCGCCCCGTCAATCCTTCATTGCAATAGCAACGCCTGTTACGAGTTTTAAAGTTAGAACTAAGTTTGTGATGATAAGAGAAAGACTGCTGCGTATGTTGCCAAATACGTAAACCTTCATTTATGGTTTAGTTTACGTTTGTATGTTGCTATAGGCTTTCGGCGAATACATAATGGACATTAGACTTATCCTCATGAAGATTCCACTCTCTAGCATTGGCGTTTATTTCCTGGATGACGTCATCTTTGTAGTCTACCTCTACCAGAGATGGTCTGTATGATGTATAATTTACGTTTATTTCATCCTTATTTTCTGCTGTTGGCGTTTGAGATTAGGTATACTTATTTTCATTTCATATAATAAGTTTTATTAACCACAGCAGGTCATTCAAATATATTTCTTGCTAGGTGTACGGCTATTAAGTGGATAGCCTATAATTAATTGATGGCAATGTTATGGTTAAAGGGTTAGCATCATATTAATCTGACAATTTTAGGCCTGCGGCAGACTTAGTTGAATTATAATTATTATATTTACCGTGAAAATAACTGTGATGGTCTGAGGTTTTAGTGTGCATACTATGTTGACACCTCAGATTAACTTCTTTATGGGTCGAGGTTTTGATGCTCATTCTGTGTTGACCCTCTTCCGTGTGTCGAGGATCCAATGCTCATCACAAGCAGGCAGAAAAACTAAAGAGAATTAAAAGAAATTTGATACTCATTCTGCATAATGTAGACCTTCCGAATATTATCTAAAATTTGGGCCAAATTTATAATGCTCAATATGTGTAGAGTTGTAGACCCTCAACATGTGTTGTCGCCCAGATTAGCTGATTTGGGGTTGACGTTTTAATGCTTCTACTGTTCCAAACGGTAATTGCTGTGGCAATTTTCACATGCATGCTCATCATTTTGACTCTTTCTGCTTAGGGGCAGTCCATGAATTTTGGACGATTTTGACCCTCCTCCTCGTGACGCGTCAATACAAACGTCATAATTATGATATTTAGTATGGGACCGTCACACATTGTCTTAAATTTGTGACCCCCTAAGTGCATAACGTCATTTATGGACCAGGGTTTAATCTAGTACACACATCAATTGTGCAAAGTTGTAAACCCTATTCCCCCTAAGTGCACGACGTCATTTATGGACAGTCCCCTAACCTGATCTAGGATGAGTTTCTCGGTAACTGGCGCTTTTCTTCTCATTATTATTTGTAAGAATTATAAATATGTTATTTCAATTTCACGCAGTAGCCTACATGTGTCAACAATCATGCTTTGCTATTAGGCGTACGTAATAGAAAGGCAGTTGATTTTTGATTACCAACTATGTTCTATTGCAAATGATTACAAGCTGTAACTGCTTTTTGTTGGCTGTATAGGCTGTACCGTAAGACGAATGAAAAGTCTGAGTAACAACGGTGATAAGAAATCTTGATATCTGCGAATAAAACCAAAGTCATCAAAGCAGGAATTAATAGAAACCACCGTCAGATGATTAAGAGACTTTCTGTCTCTCTCTCTTTGTCTATCTGTCTATTTGTCTGTCTGTCTGTCTATTTGTCTGCCTGTTTTTTGCATGAGTCTTATCCCTCTGGCTATATTTCTATCTGTCTGTCTCTCTCACGTTTAAAACAAAGCTGTTTAATTAGAAGCTCTGGAACAAATTGGCAGGCTGATTTAAATCGTTGTATGCGTCTTACTCTTTACCACCGCAAGCCTTTTGTTGAAGAGGATATACTGCCTCTCGATCGCTTAACCAAAACTGTTTAACAAAAGTTCTGGAATAAATCGACAACCTGGTTTTAAATTGTTGGATGTGTTTTTCCTTTTTAACACCACTGTAGCCTACTTCATTAATCTATATTATAATTCCGAAACACTTTCCATATGTTTGTTTGTTTGTTTGTACGCTTTTGACTCTCCCCTGCAGAATAGGCTCGGAAATGAAACAGCGTCGGTTTAAAAAAATTATTGCAATCGATTCTTACCCAAATTATAATAAGGTCATCGCAACTATTTTCAGGTTTTAATTCAATTTAAAACAAGAATTATTAGCGTTTTAAGACAGATTTCATCATTAAATGATCACGCCAGCGCTTAAGTGAAGAGTCTGCTCCCGCATGACGTCATACCCGCCCAGTAATAATTTCCGCAGCGCCCCGCAGGGGTGGGTCAAGTTTGGGTTTTTGGGGAAGCGAGGTGGGGTGGAGGGTTGGCGAAAACCCGAAATTTAGCAGTCAACGATGGGTACCAGAGTGGAGTAGTGTTTAAAACCCTAAATTTCACTTTAGAACTCGAGTTATTAGCGTTTTAAGACAGAAGCGTTGTTAAGACAGATTTCATCGCTCACACTTTGGTAAACAGTATCGAGCTTTAGTCAAAGAGTCTACAGCCCGAATGACGTCATACAAGCCCAGTAATAATTTCCCTAGCGCCCCGCAGGGGCGTGTTACGTTTGGCTTTTTGGGGAAGCGGGGTGGGGTACAGGGTTGGCGAAAACCCGAAATTTTGCGGTCAACGTTGGGTACCATAGGGGAGTAGTGTTTAAAACCCTAAATTTCCCGGGCAACGCCGGGTTACACATCTAGTAGGTTTATATTTTAGGCATCTGCTGCAAACTCATTTAGAATCTAGTCGAATGGTAAGGATTGTACTCTGCCAACTGTAATAATTGAGGCAATGAGGTTGATTGAAAAATTAATGAAAAAACAGTGTAGGCTACAATGAGGATAAGAAGCTATAAGTAGCTTGAAGGTAAGTATGGAGAAGATCCGTGATAAAGGATATTGTAGGCTATTCGTTAATTCTTTGTTACGTGCGATTAATTATTATCGATGAAGCTCGAGAATAATCCGCTTGACAATGGGATTAAAATTAATATTCGATAATTATTAGTCCCAGGTGGTTTGATATCTTAATAATTATTGGATCGTCGGCCTTTCTGAAGAGTTTGCACTTTTAATTGCTGGACATCTGCAGAATAATTAATTCCAGGGTCTAGCGTAACATTTTTGCTTGTTCGGCCCATACACTAGGAATATGTAATCGCCTAACAACCTGCGACTTGAGCTGCTAAGTCTCTGTTTGCCTCTTTCCTCAAATGCATGAAGATGATCATTCAGTATTCATCGTGGCGCTATATGAATTTGCTAATTGCCATTACAGTCACTATTGCATCGCGTCATTATTCTTAACAAGTCATCAGCTGATTGTCTTTTATCGACGCGGTAGGAATTGTGAGTTCACGACGACATCATTACACATTATACGATGACGTCATTATATATATCCACTGAATTTCTGGATTAGGTCCTGCGTTCTTATGAGGTTTGTTGTTATATTAATAATAATTATAATAATTATAATTATTATTGTTTTTGAAAAAATAATACCATTAGTACCACTACGGCAGATTAATCTTAAAGAAATTAGTTTGTAGAATTATTTTAGGCTTTGTATACGGAATCAATATAATCTGAGTTGTTTGTGCTTGATATCGAAGCGATTCCGTTGTTCGATAGGTCCTAAATAAAATGTCGGAAGCCGCATTTTAGAATAATTTTTGCTGGAACTAGTCCGTATACAAGCCAAGGTGATGTTGTTAAAGAATTTTTTTTAAATATTAGACAAATCTCTGACAAAGCTGAATGACTCAGGAAGCTGCAGCTGGACATTATATACCTTTTTGTAACATATCCACTGTGCAAGTGACAGGTTTGGTAATTTATGTGCGCAGTCTGACTGATCACTTACCACACGCGATGGAAAGCAGTATGTCCTATATTCTGACATTCGAATTAGAGAATTCTCGTGCCTGGAATTTAGGTATACAATTATGTAATTGATTCGAGTCTATATCAGTCATAAATTTTGTATTGCATGAGGGCCTATTATGTTCAGTTATTTTGGTGTGATTGTGCACTTGTAATAGAATAGGGGCCTATGCTTTGATGGATGGCAAAAAATTGATGACAGTATTGAGCATCCTATGGTAAATTAAAACAAAAGCATTTTTGTGCTGCATCTATGCCAGCAAGTTTAGAGCATCAAGAATGCATCCAAGTCCATCTTTGCAGTTCTGTGAAACGTGAACACTCAAAGAATATCATGATTCTTCTGCTCAAGTATTCGCTGGGTTCAATGTTGAGGATACTTAATTTAGATGGCCTGGAGTTGAGAAGGAGAAAAGCTTGGAAGCGCTGTGATAATTTTTGCAGCCGTTCTTGAAGTGAGGTTAATTTGAGAAGGGTAGGCCTAGTTACACGCTCAAACACATTGCAATAAAAAAATTATGACAGATAGAGATGGGTAATCGAGTAATATTATAATATAAACCAAGTCTTATTCGAGGTGGTAGTGTATGCGGTATACGGGTAAAGATACCCTCGCTTTTAGGCTTTATAAATTATATCTCTTTGGAGATGTTTTACTATGCAGGTACCATGGGCGTCCGCATAAATTTTTGCAGGTGGGACAAAACACACGATGGCTACGGTTTAATTTTTTAGCAAGAGATGGAGCATTCAAAGCAGAATATTAAGAAAGTATGTTTTCACAAAGTTTTCTAAATGTGAATTTCTCAATGATACTCTGTGTATTATCGTTAGTAACATTTGCGAAAACGTGCGAAGGAATTTGTCAAAAACAAAAAGTACTACAGAATTGGAAAATCAACTTTCCAGGGGGGCAAGTGCCCCCTCTTGCCCCAGTGTGCGGGCGCCCATGGCAGGTACCTTCCAAAGTTAGAAATTCGTACACAATCCACATGAACAATAAAAGCTTTAATTGATTTTACTTGTGGCATATTGATATTGTCCATTGAAATTGTTAAATTTAACTTTAGGAATTGATTTTTACATACATTTCGCTTTATTAAGAATCAAGGATAGCTTTCTAACCCGACGCCAATGAACAACGTGCGAGAGTTCTTGATACATCAATTAAAATACTGTGTCTACTCGTAAGGTGATGGCGTGTTAGGCTAGCTAAAAATTCCCAAAACCGATACCAACTCAAAAATAGAAACTAACTTTCAGGCTTCAGACACACAACGAATCAACACAGTTCTAAATTAAAAGCAGTTGTTAGAAACTTTGTAGCATAGACAAAGACCTGCAGAGAATATCTTTGTGACACGGAAATGGATACAACCTGAACCTAATTAGCCTATGTCAGGCTTGTCAGCTACCGAAACAGAGGATGGAGGTTAATGACTAAATATGCAGTTGAAACCTACAAAAGGATTTTTCATCCTATAGGCTCACATGAACACGTTGTCCACACATTTCCACGGACATGACCACTGACCAGCACTGAGTTTGATCAAAATTGAAATAGCTGAGCTTATATTAATTATCTAGTTGTGATTCTTTCTGTTTGGCAGGTGATGTTTGGCAGCTGGACCACAGTTCATCATCAGCATGGCAGCCATAAAATTTAATATTCTTCAGCTAAGCTCATGGATACTTCTCGTGTTATATCCTGCGTACATGTTACATTGCTTTCTTAACCTCTACGCATTATTCTATCCTTTTCATCCATGTCCTTTTCACGCCAGCCATTGCCTCAAGAATTACATGATCAAGACACCATATCCGCAGTTAAAGGTTGGCTTTCAGATCAGCTAACCTTCTTCCAGATCTTGATTATTGCAATTGACCAATTTATTACCAATGACTAACGTTGCTAGTTTACATGGTCCTTGATTGGACAACCATTTTATTTAATGCCAAACTAGCCTATAAGATCCCATACTCAACCCTTCATTAACCATAACCATAACCACAGTTTTTATTTCTTAAAGTGAAAATTGACAAAACATATTTATTACATAATAACGGATATAGAAACTAACAAAAAGCAAAAGGAGAGAACCCCTAAGGGACTACTGTCCCACTGTCAGGGTTTCCCAAATACAAGTTCAAATAAACAGCAACAGGTTATGCAAATTATAGAGTACCAAGGTATTAAAGATTAATTATTATCTTAACTAGTTAACTGCATTTTGGGAAAACGTATGAAGGTGATGTTGAGTGTCCCAATTTAGAAAAGTCGCTAAAAATAAAAGAATATAAGCAGTAACATGGCTGGTGATCGGTAGTTTTAACAGGAAACAGCGCAAAGTAAATGACTTTTAAGTTTATTCTTTTGAGGCAATTAAATTAACTACCAGGCGAATGACGTCAGGATCGCCAATGCGATGAATGTTACAAATGCATCTTTAAACATGTCTTATGATTATGTTTCTCTATCAGATTGTCTCTGTCTGGCCTCTGTGTCTGCCTGCTTGCCTGCCTGTGTGTGTTTGTCTGTCTATATAATATTGTGATGTGTTGTTGCAAGAGGAGTTGTGTTGGTGTTTCTTTGCAGCTTTGGGTTTACTCGTCCACATCGCAGTCTCCAAATGGAAGTGATCTCTATCCTGTTTGGGAACTTGATGACTTCAAAGCAAATGAAAGTTTCACAAAGTAAGACTCAGATTAACATGACAAGTTGACAACAGAATGAATTAGACAGAGAAATGAAGATTCTATTAAAGCCTGTGCATTGGATCCGTAATTAATAGTAGTAGTTGTAACAATAATAATAATATTGATACTACTACTACTACTACTACTACTACTACTACTACTACTACTACTACTACTACTACTACTACTACTACTACTACTGCTACTACTACTACTACTACTACTACTACTGCTGCTGCTGCTGCTGCTGCTGCTGCTGCTGCTGCTGCTGCTGCTGCTGCTGCTGCTGCTGCTGCTACTACTACTACTACTACTACTGCTACTACTACTACTACTTCTACTACTACTACTACTACTACTACTACTACTACTACTACTACCACTACTACTACTACTACTACTACTACTACTACCACTACTACTACTACTACTACTACTACCACTACCACCACTACTACCACTACTACTACTACTACTACTACTACTACTACTACTACTACTACTACTACTACTACTACTACTACTACTACTACTACTACTACTACTACTACTACTACTACTACTACTACTACTACTACTACTACTACTACTACTACTAATAATAATAATAATAATAATCCAGAGGGATCATTGTTACCTCGGACAAAAATTATTATTATTATCTATAAATATAAAGCTCAAAGTTTGTCCTTCTGTGTGTGTGGCAATAAATTATGTCCGGAGGCCTACTCGGAAATTACAGCGATTCGTTTAAAAAAAATTTTGCAATCGATTCTTACCCATATTTGGAGTTAAACGCCACTCTTTTCAGCTGTCAATTAATTTTATAGCCCGTGCTGTCAACATTTTAACTTCACACGCGATTCGAAAGCTATGCACGTTGATCGCCTGTCTTTATTAACACGCCATTTGCTTACACTGAAACCACCGATGATATATTGATGATTCAAACCAATACATTAATGACGTCATGGCCGGGCTTATTCTTATAGAGCATTATACCGTTAATTAATATTTATCTTAATTAATCTTAACCATGTCGTATGTATCAGTATTTAAGACGCAATAATTTTCGCCGATCGATTTTCAACGAACCAATGGATTCCTAGCCTCATTTTTCGCCGAGGTCAGATCTTTTCGCACGCGGTTTCGCACAAATGCGGACGGGTTGTAACTGGGTTGGACTGAAAAACTAAATTTCACGGGCAACGCCGGGCTCCCCAGGGTCGGAACGGGTTGGGACCGATGGAAGGCGAAGTGAGAAGGGTGGCGTGGGAGCGGGGTCAGGCGTGGCTGGGAACTAAAAACCGAAATTTCCCGGGCAACGCCGGGTGATTCAGCTAGTTAATAATATAAGACACTCTATCATGTTCAACGTAGCTGCTAAGCTAACATTTCTTGACTGCATGGACAATCATATAGGCCTACCTGATCTATTTCACACCCTGCAGTCTTGATGAGGGATCGTATTTACAACAGACTCCAGTGAATCAGCAGTGAATCAGCAAAACAACTGCCCGATCGCGAATGAGACATTTCTTTCTGCAATTCTGAAACGTATTGTTGCTAATCAACCAAATGCTTATTGGGATACGAATAACTTGCCTTCCAGCAATCTGACAAAAAAGAATCTTTCTATGGAGACTCAGATTGTCCGCCTCCTGCCTGACTTCTATTGCCGTTTGGAGATCATTGTATGTCTGTCTGTCCAGGGCCGTCTTATGGTCATTGTAGGCCCTAGGCACTTTTGCATATTAATCTATTCGTAGGCCCCCTAGGGACTATCCAACTCAACTCTGTATGAAGGTACACAACGAAAACGGGTGCCAAAACGATTTGATGACGAAGTCATGGATGATACTGATCCGAGTTTAAATCTGAGTGCTAGAGACAAATTTCGCACCCAGACTTTCTACGTGATCATAGACAGATTTATAACTGAGATGGGAAAGCGGTTAGCAGCTTACGCAAAACTACATGAAAGATTCAATTTTCTTCTTGACAGAACTTTATCAACTGAAGAAATAGTGATAATGGCAAAGACATTAATTGGGATATATATCCATGTGATCTAGAAGATGCATTTTAATGACGAATTTCTTTTGTTTTCTCGGATGTTTGCAGACAATAAATCTGTAGCTGAAATGATTAGGTCACAAATAGCTGACAAGCTGGTTTCCAGTTTTCCAAATGTCAATATTGCTTTTCGAATTTATCTTTCTATTTTTGGAACAAGTTGTGAAGGTGATCGTTCTTTTTCAAAACTGAAAATTATCAAAAAATACCTTCGGTCAACGATGGGACAGGCACGGTTATCCTCCCTTAGGCCTACATTACTTTCAATTGAAAACGACTTAATGCGAGAAATGACATTTGAAGACGTTATAAGCGATTTCGCGAATGCGAAGAGCCGCAAAGTTAACATAATTATAGCATAGCCAATTTTACTGTTTCATTAGCTAACTCTATAGCCTTAAAAAAGTTATAACTCGTTAAAATTAAATTTGCAAGTTTTCGTTTTCTGTTTGCTTTTTCCTGTTATTGACCAATCACTGCATTTATTTTTTAATATATTTTTCAGGAATTCGTAGGCCCCTGGTAAGCTCGTAGGCCCTAGGCACAGTGCCTACTGTGCCTACTGGATAAGACGGCCCTGTGTCTGTCTGTCTGTCTGTCTGTCTCTCTCACTTCTGTCATAATCAGCTCTGCTTTTGATTATGTTGATCAGTATGCACTCTTCCAATACCTGTCAACGTTTTGGATTCAGTCTGAGACACTGCAGCTTGCTCATTATCAATATTTCCAGCTTCTATGTCAATTGCGAGGTTTTTTTCGCTGTCTGTTCCATGACCCGGCGGTGAACCTTATTACTGCGGTGGCATTAGTTTTGTTCTCAGTTGGATTACAGATCGTAATTGCTTACTGTCGAGTGTAGAATATTGTCTGCTGTTGCTGCAGGCTATATACAGTCTGTTGTCATAGGTTATAGTCTCTTGCCGCTGTAGACTATAGTATCTTGTTGTTGTAGGCTATTATATCTGCTGTTGCTGTAGACTATTGTCTGTTGTTGTTGTTGTTGTTGTGCAGTTGTAGAGTATAGCCTGTTGTTGCTGTGCAGCTGTGTAGTAGTCTGTTGTTGTAACGACTGTTTCATTGTTGCACCATGTGATGCTCGGGATGCGGTGCTTTGTGAAGCCTCACAGGACTTTATTATTTTTCCATCACACAATAGAGATGTCACGGTAAGAATTCCTTTTGGGCTGCACAACAATGGAACAATGTTCGTTCACGTGTTTCTCACTCCCGTGGAAGAAGGCGGAAGAGGTGAAGATGATCCATTTGAAGCTGATTGGGTCGTCAACCAGAGTGGAAAACATACGTACATCAGTCATCAGACCCCACTCCAAGTTACCAGTGACGATCCCGCCGAAAAGGTAAAGATTTGGGTGCTAGACAGACTAAGAGAGTGTAGGTAGAGAATAGATGCGATTTTTTTATCAGAGCTGCACAGCATCGTCCGGCAGGTTTCTGCATTTATAGTTGGCACCTTTCTGATGCACATGAGTAGATCTATGCCTGTACGCCTGCATATAATAATAATAATAATAATAATAATAATAATAATAATAATAATAATAATAATAATAATAATAATAATAATAATAGCACGTTGGAGATGAGAACCTATAAAAAAGCTTTTACTATTTATTGTTTATAAAGCCTGAGGGATCATACAAACCTCGGGCGCTAAAAAAAATAATAATAAGCCGTTCCAGAATGCAATTTTTACGTCTCGGGATAATTTTTTGAAATCCCGAGGGATCTGAGATACCTCGGGTAAAAAAATAAAAATAAATATATGTATTATGTAAGTACATATATCTTTGCATCTGTTCATTCATCACGAGGATTTATATAGCGCCTCTCTAAGGCGACTACTCAGAAGCGCTCTCGAACCCAGTATATGCTAAAAAGGACAGTTTTGAGATGTGCATTGAAAGAATCAGAGTGGACTCTTTGGAACAATGGAACAGTTCTGTGACCAGCTGAACATTCTTCTTAGATCCTCCTTTAGTAGGCTATCCATGGGCGGAGTTTGGTTTCAGTTTTTTGTGGGGCTAAAACTAACACCACTTGGGCTTTGGGCTTACGAGCGGCGCCGACACTATATTCTCATCGACCAAATTTCTGGAGAGCTTTTTTCGGTCCAAAAAAGTTGATGACCTTTTTTCAGTCATACGCATGAAATCTCATGAAAATATAAACAATTTTCCGACCAAAAAGTTGATTACCTTTATTGCAATTTTTATTTCGGTTGTTGAAAATCTCGTGAAATATGTTTTTGCGGCCTTCTTGGGGACTTAGCCCCCGGCCCTTGATAAACTACGTCCATGGTTGTAGGCCTATCTCTGCTTCTCTGCATGAGACACGTGCTCGGTTCAATGGCGGCGCCAGGATTTCAGTTTCGGGGGGGGGTGGGCTGAAACCTCGCGGCGAAAATTTCACATTTTCATCCGTATAAATTTCTGACGAACTTTTTTTTTAATCATCGACCAAAATCTCATTAAAATTTTCCATTTTCGCCGCCAAAAATGTTTTTAGTCAGCCGAAAATCGTGGATATTTCAATGTAAAAAAATTCCGATGGCCCTTTTTTAGGGGGGCTGAGCCTCTTATAGGGGGGCTTAGCCCCCCAGCCCCCTAGCGCCGCCACTGGCTCGCTTGCCTTCTCAAAATCAAAGGCAAGTTGCAGACTCTTCTGTTAACTAATATGCATGTAAAGATGCATCTGTTGAATTAGTCTCGAGGTACTTTTTCTGTGAGCAGCAGGATGATTTGGTGGCTGGTGATCATCTTCACTGGCGATCGCGTCTACCGTTGAGCGTGATGACTACTGATATCAGATATAACATTGCAAACATTCCTAGCGGGCTAAAGCGTCGCATGCTAATACGGTGAGGCACCTTCCCTTCTCTATAGTCTATCTCTTCTTTTCCCACCACGGATGTAAAACATACTGCACTTACAGGTGTGCCGGTGTCACGAAATAGAGTATCCCCCCGTATAAATTGTATCCCCCAAATAAAAAAAGTCGAAAAAACCGCTTCCGCGTGTATTTTTTTCAGCAAATTAATTTTCATCTGCTTTGTTTTGAACAATGACACTAACAGGTAGGCCCTATGCTTATTTCTACTAGATAATTTGTTTTGCCCTGTTTTTAGAGCACTTAAAACATTTAAAACACTTAAAAACACTCAGAGTCACTAAATAAATTCGAGTTGCCTTTATCAGAGCATTGCTTAGGACACTTAAAACAATTAGAGTCACTTTAAATTTTGATTACAGCATAAATTTTTTTATTATGCGCATTTTTCGAAAAAGGGGGTAGAATGGTTTATCCACCCCGGATAGTATAGACCGGTTAATTCCATCCGGGGGATAGATTAATTCATCCCCCGGATAGCTTTCAGGGAGGATAGGCCTACTCCGTTTCGTGTCACCGGCATAAATATATATATATATATATATATCGGCACACCTGTGTATACTGTATGTATATATATACGATGTGTTTACTGTCTCGAAGCTTTGGTTATTCTTTACGTGTATCTAGAGGGCTTCTATGCCCTAAACACCCGGACTCATTCCCTTCTTCCCCCTCGCCTTCCTCTCCCAGCAATGTGTAATCTAGTATCCTCTTGGAGGTTGAAGGTTTCTGGAAGACGATCACCGAGGCGAGTAGCACTGAGCAGAGGAGCGGTTTGGGGGAGGGAATGTGCCACCTCTACAAAAGAATTTTTAATTTCCACGTTGCAATTGCAACATTTTAAGCTGTCGTGTTAACAAAATTGCTCTAGGTCTACGATTTCAGTGAGCAGTGATGATCTAAGACTTTAATAAATATACTCAAAAATAATAAAAATTTCTTATTAAATTCCACATTGTAATGATAGCTTTTAAGATGTCGTCTTAACAAAATTACTCTATCACATCAGTGCTGAAAGAAAGAGTGATTATTTTAAGGTTTCGATAAATATACTTAGACCTATGATTACAAGAATAATTTCTTTATTTATCAAGTTCAGCTACTCAGTTCTGCTGCTGCTGGACTATCATAATGAATAATTGCAGAGCAGAGTAACATGACAAATATAGTATTTTGTAAACAAATATTAGCTGTAAATTATACTCAGTGCACAATAACAGTATCATATATTAAAACAGTAAATAATATTATTATAATTCTAAAATGATAGTAAATTTTATCACGGTACCGGAAGGCCTTGTAACAATAGGCCTATATATAATTACAACAGCTCATGTAATGCAATAATGTAGACAGCAAATACAAAACTATTATCATTTTGTTAAACTATTCGGGCGAAGTAATTTCTGTGAGAACTCTTTCCAATAGGATATCTAGATTAAGTCCACGTGAATTCAGGCTCATTTCTCATTCCCCTGTTTTCACTATATAGGCTTCTATTTTTCACTTAGAGGCTTCTATCCCTGTATAGCGATAGAAGTCCCTGAGTGTCTCTGAGAGAGTATACCATTGGGAACCATTTCCAGCAGTAGCCAACGTGCATGATACTACATCCATATGCAGATATTGTTCAATTAGAACGTGAAATCAACTCTAATGAGAAGAGAGAAGTGCCACCATTTAGATTTTAGATCGTCCAAAGACGTCGTCAAACTGTTCAGCTGCATTCCACTATTTTTACGTATGTGTGTGTGTGTGTGTGTGAGTGTGTGTGTTTCTGTGTGTTTCTGTGTGTTTGTGTGTGTGTGCGTGCTGGCAGGCAGACATTGACTATACTGTTGTGACAATTTTCGGTAGATGCAACTTTCTTATCTATGTTGGGCACTAAAACATGTAGGGCCTAATGTGTTAAGGTGGCAAATTCGTAGAATAAACTTGAAAAATAAATCAGTGGAAATGAATGAGAGAAATGGTATAGCTAGGTTACAGATGTTCTACGTATGTCCGGTCTCCAAAATGAGTATTTCAATTTTATATGATTCTTGTGTATCTAGGCTAAATGATATGCGTATAGCCATTTCCTATTGACCATTATTTTATATTAGTGTTTTCGACTGATATTTACAATATTTCTAGGCCGTACGAGGACCAATATCTGCCCGTTCTCATGGTAGATGAGATGAACTATAGAACTAAAGATCTTTTGGTGAGTTCTCTCTTGTTTTATCTGCTTCCATGCAGTGGCGGCGCTAGGAGGGAGGTTAGGGGGCTAAGCCCCCCTAAAAAGGCCATCCAGTTTTTTGGGGACATGTAAAACTGAAATATTTTCACGACAAGCTCGCTAAAAATGAGATTTCGAGGATTCAGCCCCCAAAACTGAAATCCTGACGCCGCCACTGCATGTATGGTTCTATGTTCGTCCGTGTTTTTTCCGCCATTATAAATGAGTTATTAGTTGAGGGACCGGAGCTTTACAACGTTGCAGTTCTTGACAAAATGTGCAGTTCTAGATAGATTTGTGCATCTGTAGAAGCACTTCCATTCAGGTAGCAATAGTAAAATTGGTCATTGTCATACGATTGGGACTAACTTACTATGGAGGATGGCCTGGATGGGAAGGGAAGGAAGAGGTTGTGCAATGTGCAGCTCTAAGAATGCCTTTAAAATGCCCTACGCAGGATTTTGCCAGGTTTTTGTCTTTTCTCTGGTAGATAGGCTATTTTACTTTAGTGAATATTTAAATATTTTCATCTCTAGTAGGCCTAGATACTTTCATATCTGGTAGATATATGTTTATTTCCAGTTGTGTCTATTTTCAGCCACTGAACAAATCGTGTAAAGAAATGCCGCTGACGATCAGCTACTCGCCTATCTCGCATGGCCCGTTTGTTGTACATCTGAATGTACTGTCTAACCATGAAGTCAATGGTAGAACACATTTTACATTGATCATCAGAAAAGTAGTGCTCTTTAGTTTAAGACCCCGGTGACGTTCCTCCGGCGTAGGGATATGGGTAGCCTACTGCACCCGCTCTCGTCACCCATTATCCATCACGTCTGTTTGCTTTTGGTTATTTTAGTAATGCTCATGATGACTCACGGTAGCGGTAACACACACACACACACATACACACACACACACACACACACATACCCACACACACACACACACACACACACACACTATCTCTCTCTCTATCTCTATCTCTCTCCCTCCCTCTCTATCTCTATCTCTCTCTTTCTCTCACTCACTCACTCAATCACGCACACACTCTCACACACACATACATGCACACTCAAACTCACATCTATTCGTGTCTTGTAGCCTATTTCTCCAAGCTGACCGACACATTGCATTACGATTACAATTAAGTCATAGATTGAACGAATGATGTTGATAGTTATTACAGAAGACAAATTAAACTGTATGGCAGTCATGAAAGGCTCCCATTATGCCCAACGCGCTCACTTTACCAACGCCATCTGCCAAATGAGTTGTTTGATTCAAACTTTCTTATTTCTTATATGTAGTTATCTCGTGTAGGCCTACGTCGTTTATCCATCTGCACATGCATGGTGTCATTTCTGCGGTGGTAATTTTGGTTTAACGACACTGTGTGATAGCAAAGATCGTTTGAGTCCCCTCCTCTGTTATCCAGGCTTGAGACTGGCACTGGCAGAGTGCAAGCAGTGGGCGGAGTTGTGCGTGGCGTATTGGTCGTCTAACTATTTCGCATGGCTGTTTCTTTGTCACGTAGTGATGGACTCAACAGAAACATTGCATCGTGAAATGTTCACACGAGAGCAAATTTTGTTGATCGTTATGGCGATTGCAATTGATTGACTAACCTGTCAATCAGATAATTTATTCCGTTTCTTTCTGAGGAGGTTATTGCATATTCATTTATGCAAATGTGTTATTTTGTCCGATTGCTTGAATTGTCAGTCACCCGATTTGCTTGAATAGAGACTGACCAAGATGCCAGATGACTAGTCTGCTGATTGATGGGAGTTGTGATGCTCATTGCTTTCTGTGTGTTGAAGGAACGGCCACGAAGGAGGTTCATGATGACCTGAAAGAAGTCATCACCAACGAACTTACGGCGATCATCGCAGGAGATTGTCTCCTATTGTTCTGCGTAAGGCTATTAGATCAGATGCTGCAAGGTCAATAATAATTTGCCTTTCTACGAAATGGAGCTGCAATGCGCAATCACAGTAGGCCTAATAATAATAACAACAATAATAATAACAACAATAATAATAACAACAACAACAACAACAACAACAGCAATAATAATAATAATAATAATAATAATATTAATATAATAATAATAATAATAATAATAATAATAATAATAATAATGATAATAATGATAATAATGATAATAATAATAATACTAGTAATAATAATGATAATAATAATAATATTAATAATAATATTAATAATAATATTAATAATAATAATAATAATAATAATAATAATAATAATAATAATAATAATAATAATAATAATTACAGTAACAATAATAACAATAATGGTGATAATCATAATAATAATAAAAAGGTAATGATAATAGATATAAATGTAGCAGCAGCAGCAGTAGAATTAGTAGTACTACTAGTAGTAATTGTTGGTATTGTTGTAGTAGTAGTTGTAGTAGTAGCAGTAGGCCTAGTAGCGGCGGCAATGGTAGTAGTAGTTGCAGTAACAGTAGTAGCAATCGCCGTCGTCGTCATCGTAGTAGTAGTGGTAGTAGTTGCGGTAGTAGTAGTAGTAGTAGTAGTAGTTGTAGTTGTTGTAGTGGTGGTAGTAGTAGTAGTAGTAGTAGTAGTAGTAGTAGTAGTAGTAGTAGTAGTAGTAGTAGTAGTAGCAGCAGCAGCAGCAGCAGCAGCAAAAGCAGTAGGCTCTAGTAGTCGTTCCGTAGGTGTATATATAGTAGTTGTAGTAGTCTTACAGATGTCATTAAGCTACTGGTTGCTGCTGCTGCTGCTGCTACTACAAGGCCTACTACTACTACTACTACTACTACTACTACTACTACTACTACTACTACTACTACTACTACTACTACAATTGTAACGCCCGCCCCTATCGGCCTATCCGGACTCGCCACTTCCGGATCCTCGCTCAATGGGACCGCGTGCTGCTGTGGGTAGTACATGTAGTTCCTAGAGATGGAGGGAGGACAAGAGGAGGTGACCTCTGGATTCGAATCCCCGCGATGGAATGACGGCCAGTTGTTTCTGCTGCTTAATTCCCTATAGGAAATTGGAGTTTTGCTTGATAGTCGTTCACTACGTCGCAAAATAGGCCTACCGGGGTTAGGCGGAAGAGACAAGTCTTTGGGTCTAGCACCCGTACTTTCGGCCAGGCCGATGGTCAAATGGTAAGGTGCGTCCGCCATGATGAAAGCGGGGGACCTCAGTCCCGAGTTCAAACCCACAACAGATCTTATTATTGGCGATGATTTTAGCCTTTCTGGACGTGACACAACCTCTGTCAGGGCTTCTCTAACTGTTGACTGTATCGCGAATATCGCTTCTTGTGTTTCCCTAGCGTGTTTCTGCATAGCTTCTTGGAAGGACCTAGCGTTAGTTTGCATAGATGAATGCATGGAAGCAATAGCCTCTAAAATCATTTCCAGTGATGGGGGAGGTCTTGAATGCTGTGCGGGAGTCGCAGCTCGGGAGTCCTCCATAGTGTATTTTAGTTAAGCCTACTTGTTTTTCTAATACTAGCAATGAACAAAGTCGGTAATTTCAGTAATGTTTCTTATTATTGTCAGTCGGTTAACTCCTCAAACAACAATAGTTACAACTTATACAATCACCAAGAACAACTTAAGCAATCAGAAATACTAGTATTGCAAACGACACATAGACCAGAGTATCATCTATTGTTATTCCCGTTTCTTCTCTAAGTCCCCCAGGCCAATTTCGTCAATAGCCCAAATTCCTATCATCGATCGCTTTTAAACTAAACGTACCTCGATATCATTGGCTGGACATAAGGCTGAGAGAGGATGCGCGGAATCCGGAGACATACGTAGTTCCTGGATAGGCGTCGAGGAAGTATAGCGCCGAAAGGAGTCCGAAAAAGATTGACTTCCGTAGATTGGCGACGATATCCGCCGAACGAAAACAACCCGTCGAACTATATATATATATCGATTAATTGACGCCTCATGGGCAAACAAACTTTCAGGCTATCGCCTAAGACACAACCGAACTTCAAGACGACGATAAATTCGCTCAGCAGTAACGATTCGACGCAACACTGATACGTATTACATTCCTCCGATCGAGGACAGAATCCGAAAGACTTTCAATAAAAATCGCAACGGCGCCTTTTAACTTCAGCGTCGAATTTAAGCTACTCCACTGAACACTTCTCCACTCCGTCGACAAAGATCCACAATGTCATCTCCCCAATCGTCGACAGTGCGCATCTAACCTAACGTCGGACTCCCTCGGTCCGGATCTCCATTGTCTTCTCTCCCAACGTGGGATTCAAGCAACTCCACTGAGCGCTTCTCCACTCTGTCAAGATCTACATTGTCGTCTCTTCTGCGCACCTAATACGTCGGACTCACTCTGTCCGAATTTCCATTGTCTTCTCTCCAAACGTCGGATTCAAGCCACTCCACTGAGCGCTTATCCACTCTATCCGGAGCTACATTGTCTTCTGTTCTGCGCACTCTGTCGACAATGCGCGGCTTTATATAGAGCCTTCTGACGTCACCAACTGCGCATTTAAAAATCTACGCATTTAGGTATACGTGGCAAGAACTGCGCAAAAGCATATACGCAGCAAAAATAGCTGCCAAGATCACGCCCACGTGTCTTTGTGTCTACCATCCTGTCTGTCGGACTGTATCGGTCTCTCTCTCTATGCCCATTAAAACGCGCTATCCGACGACACACTAGGTCCTCCCTTTCTATCTTCCTTTGTATCTCTCTTTGTGATAGCGACTTCGCCTGGTGCCATCGCGTATATATACAACTATAGTATCCGTCACAGCGGTGGATTATACCAGCGTCTATGTCTGTTACTACAGAGCCTGTCTGTGTGACTATGTCTGGTGTCGCTCCCTTTCTCTCTCTGGCCGATTCCCGACTATAGTAAGCGTGGGAAAAATTAGCGACTTATGACGACTGACTGCTGATCGCTCAGATACCGATTACCGCTATGTCGCGAACGATTAAGACGCGCTGGCCATGGTCCAATACGTATCAGTTGCCGACCGGAAGTAATTAAAACCCGATGGCAGAAACCCAATATATATTAGTCGCCGACCGCCGACGCATCGTCGCATATCGACACAAGATGGCGCATCGCGAGGCCATTAATTCGCGCTGGCCGCAATCCAATATATATAATAATATACCGATCACCCGAAGCGCAAATGGCGGATTCCAAAAATAACTATCGGAAGCCGTAATGTCACGTCATACGGGGCGTTACACTACCCCCAACCAAGACAATTGCGGAATATATTTATTTGGAAAAAACATATTCTGCAATGGGTAAATAAGGCGATAGATACTCTGGTTGGTACATCAAGAATTCGAAATTAAATGCAAAGAGTAAAATTATGCAATAAACATTTAAACAACAACGTCTAGCGATAGCAGTCAAGCCATACACATATTTCAGCGCAAAATCTTATTGGCCTTTCAAGCTAAAAGTTATTTAAAAGTTACTGAATTTATGTAGCTCTTTTCCTCAAAAAGTTCAGATGAAGATGTAAACATTATTCATATATTATAAGCTTATTTCAGTTTAGTTATACACTAGCAATGTTATAGCAAACAAGGACTCAAGCCGCAGACAGAAGTATAATAGATCACAGAAATTATTAACGTTGCCGCTAGGCTGCTACATACAATGGCTTCTTACACACGAGACTCTTCCAGGCATTAGTTGTGCATCAGGCCATCTTAAGGCATGCCAGCAACTTACCAAGTCTAAGCACACCGTCAACTACTGGCCACATTTACCCGAGACCCCTTAGGCTTATCCTGGTAGTATCAGGTCTACCTTAAAAGACATACCATACCATATAACCTAGGTCTCAATTTTAGCTCATATTATTATTATAACTCTGTCTGTCGGCTATCATCACGGTCTACCACAAAACAAACCCAGCGTAGCTTCAACCTAATAGGCCTAAGCCCACCCTTACCATATAGCATCTTTCAGTAGGCCCACTAGTATGGCTATGCAATCCTAAATTAAAATGCAGCCGTTTATGCACATCAAAATTAAAATAGGCAGCGCAACAACAATATCAGCGATTAAATAGTTCCACTTTGTAACACTAGGCCTACGTAAAAAAAAACCTGCCTCGATCCCAACGAGCCAGATTATTATGCTCCATAGATTATGCACAACATAATAATTAACTAGGTCACGTATAGAATTAAACAGTCAATGTTTACACACAGTCTTATAGCGTAAATCATAGGCTAATATTATAGTCTACACAGAAATCTATAGGCCGTAATGGACTATCTTTAGGCTACGCTTCAACTTAGCATCATTGCATCATCATTCATTCATTCATTCATTCATTCATTAATTCTCTGCACAGGAAATCACACAGTGATAATTAACATCCGGGAAATAATTTTTGCCAATAATAATTAGACGAGATAATCTTTGCATGGACTTCTCCCTCCACTCTGTCCATCATATCTGAAGTCGGGAAACGAGCCCTGCCAAGAACTGTTCATACATGTACGCCCATGTGCAAGATAAGCGAAATCACAAAATAAATCGTAGCAAAACTTTACTAAGCTAATATTATTGATAAACCTTACATGGCACGTTTAGACTACATCCTCTGTAGTTAAAATGAAAAATAAAATAGCCAGTCTTATTCATCACACGCACAGAGATCCTAATTATTATTATTATTTCTAGCCCTAATTAATATTATTAGGCCACCAGTTTAATCATGGCCAACACTGCAAAATTATATTATCGCTTATGCCTAAGTTTAAGCTACTAGCACAAGTAGTGTAGGCCTACGCGGCAAAACCTTATATAATATATAGTCCCGACAGAACCTAGAAAATACAATTAAGCGCCATATGGGTCTCAAAGCATTCATTTAGCGCCTCTTTTAAAACAATGAACAATATTATTATACTAAACGAAGCTTCTTATAACACTTATACCTTATTATTAAAGGGAGACAAATAATATTATATATATCCTGTCACTGATGAAACCAGCGCAGTAGCAGGACCTTAGTAATGCCTTAGAACATTATGGGGCCTACAAAATGTTTATTTAGCGCCTCGTTCAATAATTAATTGTGAGTCTATGTATTAATATAAATGCTATACGGCCTCAACTAATATGCATCTATTCACTGCTGAATATTATATATCAGAAATGCGAACTGCTAATCATCTAGAACCTTTAGCATCAAAATTAACTGCAAAAATCTCTTAATATTATTAAATGACTGTATTAGTCAATAGGCCTATATAGGGCGAAAACATGTTGATCTTGCCTCACATTACCTTAATCACCTCTCAAAAAGATAGGCCTACCCAGCCTCAAGACAGGTCATCTCAGTTCACAAGGTCACATAATCATGTTCAATGGCCATACTTAATATAGGCAACCTTAATCATTTATCCTCAGATCAGACAAACATTTATATAGCACCACTATGCAAAAACAGCCATTATATCTGTTTATAGCAATAATATAATGCAATACAATACGAATACTACTACAATATAAATCTTAGTCACCATTTCACGCATTCATCAGCAAGCATCAACCAAGTACACAGTTATTATGCAGTCCACAAACATGAGAATTCCTTCACATGGAAAAATAAAAATGTATCATCACAATCAAACCAGTGTTACAAGCGAGTTCCTGTCCTTCCAAATGACGTCCGCAACGATCCTTAAGGACAGTTACCCAGATGGCATCAAGTCCCAGACGGATGACTTCGTGTACTTTAGCTGTTACGACGATAAATTCCGGTTCTTTAATTGTTCCATCGGAGGAGGTCGACGGTAATGCCAAGTCGCCAGTCGTTTCAATCCTCACCGGAAGTGTCGGCTTCAGTAGTGCTGAACGAGGCACTTCGATGTCACGGCCGAATCCGAAACTCTGCGCACCGAGGCAGGAGCTCATTCTCGCCGATTCCACGATGGGTGGCCACCGAGGAAAGATGTCGTCGCTTGGTCGAAGCGGGTCGGGGCAGCGGAGCGGGTCGAGCCAAACCCGGTTGTCGATGTTTTCGTAGAACGCGCTCGGAGCGTGGGTCGAAGCAGACATTCGCGAAAGATATGAATGGTCGGGAAGAGCGTACGGTTGCATTCGGTCGACTGTCGCCATCACCACAGGTTCGGGTCGAAGATCGGGTCGAGCGTAGCCTCGACCGACCAAGGTTGAAGTTGTTCGGCCGTCGAAAGCGCTGTCGGCCATTGAGGTCGGCATTCCCGACGTTGATTGCCGAATGTCGACCGGGTTCATCGCTGTTTCTGCTCTTTGTCGACCGACGTCTGCGAGCGACGCTTGCATCCTCCATTGCGGATTAGGTCGAGGATATTCGACATGAGGAAGCGACGAAAAGGCCAAAGGAACTGGATTGACCTTATCACCCCCCTCCCGTGGCAATCTATTAGCGATCGGTTTGTTTGTTTCTACATGTCGAACCTCTGGTTGCTGTGCTGTTTGCATTTTGTTTTTATCCATTATTTTACTGACCTCAATGTCTACACTTCCATCATCAGACATAAACTCTATGTTATCATCAAATTTCGTTAGTTTCCACACAGTTTCCTCCCTTCTTTCAAAAGACATTGCCATTTCACCTCTTCCAGCATAATCAGCTTCCTCCTCGGACCTATCATCACCAAGATCTCTAGAACCAATTTGTACCAGTACCCCACTTCTGGTACCAATTGTAACGCCCGCCCCTATCGGCCTATCCGGACTCGCCACTTCCGGATCCTCGCTCAATGGGACCGCGTGCTGCTGTGGGTAGTACATGTAGTTCCTAGAGATGGAGGGAGGACAAGAGGAGGTGACCTCTGGATTCGAATCCCCGCGATGGAATGACGGCCAGTTGTTTCTGCTGCTTAATTCCCTATAGGAAATTGGAGTTTTGCTTGATAGTCGTTCACTACGTCGCAAAATAGGCCTACCGGGGTTAGGCGGAAGAGACAAGTCTTTGGGTCTAGCACCCGTACTTTCGGCCAGGCCGATGGTCAAATGGTAAGGTGCGTCCGCCATGATGAAAGCGGGGGACCTCAGTCCCGAGTTCAAACCCACAACAGATCTTATTATTGGCGATGATTTTAGCCTTTCTGGACGTGACACAACCTCTGTCAGGGCTTCTCTAACTGTTGACTGTATCGCGAATATCGCTTCTTGTGTTTCCCTAGCGTGTTTCTGCATAGCTTCTTGGAAGGACCTAGCGTTAGTTTGCATAGATGAATGCATGGAAGCAATAGCCTCTAAAATCATTTCCAGTGATGGGGGAGGTCTTGAATGCTGTGCGGGAGTCGCAGCTCGGGAGTCCTCCATAGTGTATTTTAGTTAAGCCTACTTGTTTTTCTAATACTAGCAATGAACAAAGTCGGTAATTTCAGTAATGTTTCTTATTATTGTCAGTCGGTTAACTCCTCAAACAACAATAGTTACAACTTATACAATCACCAAGAACAACTTAAGCAATCAGAAATACTAGTATTGCAAACGACACATAGACCAGAGTATCATCTATTGTTATTCCCGTTTCTTCTCTAAGTCCCCCAGGCCAATTTCGTCAATAGCCCAAATTCCTATCATCGATCGCTTTTAAACTAAACGTACCTCGATATCATTGGCTGGACATAAGGCTGAGAGAGGATGCGCGGAATCCGGAGACATACGTAGTTCCTGGATAGGCGTCGAGGAAGTATAGCGCCGAAAGGAGTCCGAAAAAGATTGACTTCCGTAGATTGGCGACGATATCCGCCGAACGAAAACAACCCGTCGAACTATATATATATATCGATTAATTGACGCCTCATGGGCAAACAAACTTTCAGGCTATCGCCTAAGACACAACCGAACTTCAAGACGACGATAAATTCGCTCAGCAGTAACGATTCGACGCAACACTGATACGTATTACATTCCTCCGATCGAGGACAGAATCCGAAAGACTTTCAATAAAAATCGCAACGGCGCCTTTTAACTTCAGCGTCGAATTTAAGTTACTCCACTGAACACTTCTCCACTCCGTCGACAAAGATCCACAATGTCATCTCCCCAATCGTCGACAGTGCGCATCTAACCTAACGTCGGACTCCCTCGGTCCGGATCTCCATTGTCTTCTCTCCCAACGTCGGATTCAAGCAACTCCACTGAGCGCTTCTCCACTCTGTCAAGATCTACATTGTCGTCTCTTCTGCGCACCTAATACGTCGGACTCACTCTGTCCGAATTTCCATTGTCTTCTCTCCAAACGTCGGATTCAAGCCACTCCACTGAGCGCTTATCCACTCTATCCGGAGCTACATTGTCTTCTGTTCTGCGCACTCTGTCGACAATGCGCGGCTTTATATAGAGCCTTCTGACGTCACCAACTGCGCATTTAAAAATCTACGCATTTAGGTATACGTGGCAAGAACTGCGCAAAAGCATATACGCAGCAAAAATAGCTGCCAAGATCACGCCCACGTGTCTTTGTGTCTACCATCCTGTCTGTCGGACTGTATCGGTCTCTCTCTCTATGCCCATTAAAACGCGCTATCCGACGACACACTAGGTCCTCCCTTTCTATCTTCCTTTGTATCTCTCTTTGTGATAGCGACTTCGCCTGGTGCCATCGCGTATATATACAACTATAGTATCCGTCACAGCGGTGGATTATACCAGCGTCTATGTCTGTTACTACAGAGCCTGTCTGTGTGACTATGTCTGGTGTCGCTCCCTTTCTCTCTCTGGCCGATTCCCGACTATAGTAAGCGTGGGAAAAATTAGCGACTTATGACGACTGACTGCTGATCGCTCAGATACCGATTACCGCTATGTCGCGAACGATTAAGACGCGCTGGCCATGGTCCAATACGTATCAGTTGCCGACCGGAAGTAATTAAAACCCGATGGCAGAAACCCAATATATATTAGTCGCCGACCGCCGACGCATCGTCGCATATCGACACAAGATGGCGCATCGCGAGGCCATTAATTCGCGCTGGCCGCAATCCAATATATATAATAATATACCGATCACCCGAAGCGCAAATGGCGGATTCCAAAAATAACTATCGGAAGCCGTAATGTCACGTCATACGGGGCGTTACACTACCCCCAACCAAGACAATTGCGGAATATATTTATTTGGAAAAAACATATTCTGCAATGGGTAAATAAGGCGATAGATACTCTGGTTGGTACATCAAGAATTCGAAATTAAATGCAAAGAGTAAAATTATGCAATAAACATTTAAACAACAACGTCTAGCGATAGCAGTCAAGCCATACACATATTTCAGCGCAAAATCTTATTGGCCTTTCAAGCTAAAAGTTATTTAAAAGTTACTGAATTTATGTAGCTCTTTTCCTCAAAAAGTTCAGATGAAGATGTAAACATTATTCATATATTATAAGCTTATTTCAGTTTAGTTATACACTAGCAATGTTATAGCAAACAAGGACTCAAGCCGCAGACAGAAGTATAATAGATCACAGAAATTATTAACGTTGCCGCTAGGCTGCTACATACAATGGCTTCTTACACACGAGACTCTTCCAGGCATTAGTTGTGCATCAGGCCATCTTAAGGCATGCCAGCAACTTACCAAGTCTAAGCACACCGTCAACTACTGGCCACATTTACCCGAGACCCCTTAGGCTTATCCTGGTAGTATCAGGTCTACCTTAAAAGACATACCATACCATATAACCTAGGTCTCAATTTTAGCTCATATTATTATTATAACTCTGTCTGTCGGCTATCATCACGGTCTACCACAAAACAAACCCAGCGTAGCTTCAACCTAATAGGCCTAAGCCCACCCTTACCATATAGCATCTTTCAGTAGGCCCACTAGTATGGCTATGCAATCCTAAATTAAAATGCAGCCGTTTATGCACATCAAAATTAAAATAGGCAGCGCAACAACAATATCAGCGATTAAATAGTTCCACTTTGTAACACTAGGCCTACGTAAAAAAAAACCTGCCTCGATCCCAACGAGCCAGATTATTATGCTCCATAGATTATGCACAACATAATAATTAACTAGGTCACGTATAGAATTAAACAGTCAATGTTTACACACAGTCTTATAGCGTAAATCATAGGCTAATATTATAGTCTACACAGAAATCTATAGGCCGTAATGGACTATCTTTAGGCTACGCTTCAACTTAGCATCATTGCATCATCATTCATTCATTCATTCATTCATTCATTAATTCTCTGCACAGGAAATCACACAGTGATAATTAACATCCGGGAAATAATTTTTGCCAATAATAATTAGACGAGATAATCTTTGCATGGACTTCTCCCTCCACTCTGTCCATCATATCTGAAGTCGGGAAACGAGCCCTGCCAAGAACTGTTCATACATGTACGCCCATGTGCAAGATAAGCGAAATCACAAAATAAATCGTAGCAAAACTTTACTAAGCTAATATTATTGATAAACCTTACATGGCACGTTTAGACTACATCCTCTGTAGTTAAAATGAAAAATAAAATAGCCAGTCTTATTCATCACACGCACAGAGATCCTAATTATTATTATTATTTCTAGCCCTAATTAATATTATTAGGCCACCAGTTTAATCATGGCCAACACTGCAAAATTATATTATCGCTTATGCCTAAGTTTAAGCTACTAGCACAAGTAGTGTAGGCCTACGCGGCAAAACCTTATATAATATATAGTCCCGACAGAACCTAGAAAATACAATTAAGCGCCATATGGGTCTCAAAGCATTCATTTAGCGCCTCTTTTAAAACAATGAACAATATTATTATACTAAACGAAGCTTCTTATAACACTTATACCTTATTATTAAAGGGAGACAAATAATATTATATATATCCTGTCACTGATGAAACCAGCGCAGTAGCAGGACCTTAGTAATGCCTTAGAACATTATGGGGCCTACAAAATGTTTATTTAGCGCCTCGTTCAATAATTAATTGTGAGTCTATGTATTAATATAAATGCTATACGGCCTCAACTAATATGCATCTATTCACTGCTGAATATTATATATCAGAAATGCGAACTGCTAATCATCTAGAACCTTTAGCATCAAAATTAACTGCAAAAATCTCTTAATATTATTAAATGACTGTATTAGTCAATAGGCCTATATAGGGCGAAAACATGTTGATCTTGCCTCACATTACCTTAATCACCTCTCAAAAAGATAGGCCTACCCAGCCTCAAGACAGGTCATCTCAGTTCACAAGGTCACATAATCATGTTCAATGGCCATACTTAATATAGGCAACCTTAATCATTTATCCTCAGATCAGACAAACATTTATATAGCACCACTATGCAAAAACAGCCATTATATCTGTTTATAGCAATAATATAATGCAATACAATACGAATACTACTACAATATAAATCTTAGTCACCATTTCACGCATTCATCAGCAAGCATCAACCAAGTACACAGTTATTATGCAGTCCACAAACATGAGAATTCCTTCACATGGAAAAATAAAAATGTATCATCACAATCAAACCAGTGTTACAAGCGAGTTCCTGTCCTTCCAAATGACGTCCGCAACGATCCTTAAGGACAGTTACCCAGATGGCATCAAGTCCCAGACGGATGACTTCGTGTACTTTAGCTGTTACGACGATAAATTCCGGTTCTTTAATTGTTCCATCGGAGGAGGTCGACGGTAATGCCAAGTCGCCAGTCGTTTCAATCCTCACCGGAAGTGTCGGCTTCAGTAGTGCTGAACGAGGCACTTCGATGTCACGGCCGAATCCGAAACTCTGCGCACCGAGGCAGGAGCTCATTCTCGCCGATTCCACGATGGGTGGCCACCGAGGAAAGATGTCGTCGCTTGGTCGAAGCGGGTCGGGGCAGCGGAGCGGGTCGAGCCAAACCCGGTTGTCGATGTTTTCGTAGAACGCGCTCGGAGCGTGGGTCGAAGCAGACATTCGCGAAAGATATGAATGGTCGGGAAGAGCGTACGGTTGCATTCGGTCGACTGTCGCCATCACCACAGGTTCGGGTCGAAGATCGGGTCGAGCGTAGCCTCGACCGACCAAGGTTGAAGTTGTTCGGCCGTCGAAAGCGCTGTCGGCCATTGAGGTCGGCATTCCCGACGTTGATTGCCGAATGTCGACCGGGTTCATCGCTGTTTCTGCTCTTTGTCGACCGACGTCTGCGAGCGACGCTTGCATCCTCCATTGCGGATTAGGTCGAGGATATTCGACATGAGGAAGCGACGAAAAGGCCAAAGGAACTGGATTGACCTTATCACCCCCCTCCCGTGGCAATCTATTAGCGATCGGTTTGTTTGTTTCTACATGTCGAACCTCTGGTTGCTGTGCTGTTTGCATTTTGTTTTTATCCATTATTTTACTGACCTCAATGTCTACACTTCCATCATCAGACATAAACTCTATGTTATCATCAAATTTCGTTAGTTTCCACACAGTTTCCTCCCTTCTTTCAAAAGACATTGCCATTTCACCTCTTCCAGCATAATCAGCTTCCTCCTCGGACCTATCATCACCAAGATCTCTAGAACCAATTTGTACCAGTACCCCACTTCTGGTACCAATTGTAACGCCCGCCCCTATCGGCCTATCCGGACTCGCCACTTCCGGATCCTCGCTCAATGGGACCGCGTGCTGCTGTGGGTAGTACATGTAGTTCCTAGAGATGGAGGGAGGACAAGAGGAGGTGACCTCTGGATTCGAATCCCCGCGATGGAATGACGGCCAGTTGTTTCTGCTGCTTAATTCCCTATAGGAAATTGGAGTTTTGCTTGATAGTCGTTCACTACGTCGCAAAATAGGCCTACCGGGGTTAGGCGGAAGAGACAAGTCTTTGGGTCTAGCACCCGTACTTTCGGCCAGGCCGATGGTCAAATGGTAAGGTGCGTCCGCCATGATGAAAGCGGGGGACCTCAGTCCCGAGTTCAAACCCACAACAGATCTTATTATTGGCGATGATTTTAGCCTTTCTGGACGTGACACAACCTCTGTCAGGGCTTCTCTAACTGTTGACTGTATCGCGAATATCGCTTCTTGTGTTTCCCTAGCGTGTTTCTGCATAGCTTCTTGGAAGGACCTAGCGTTAGTTTGCATAGATGAATGCATGGAAGCAATAGCCTCTAAAATCATTTCCAGTGATGGGGGAGGTCTTGAATGCTGTGCGGGAGTCGCAGCTCGGGAGTCCTCCATAGTGTATTTTAGTTAAGCCTACTTGTTTTTCTAATACTAGCAATGAACAAAGTCGGTAATTTCAGTAATGTTTCTTATTATTGTCAGTCGGTTAACTCCTCAAACAACAATAGTTACAACTTATACAATCACCAAGAACAACTTAAGCAATCAGAAATACTAGTATTGCAAACGACACATAGACCAGAGTATCATCTATTGTTATTCCCGTTTCTTCTCTAAGTCCCCCAGGCCAATTTCGTCAATAGCCCAAATTCCTATCATCGATCGCTTTTAAACTAAACGTACCTCGATATCATTGGCTGGACATAAGGCTGAGAGAGGATGCGCGGAATCCGGAGACATACGTAGTTCCTGGATAGGCGTCGAGGAAGTATAGCGCCGAAAGGAGTCCGAAAAAGATTGACTTCCGTAGATTGGCGACGATATCCGCCGAACGAAAACAACCCGTCGAACTATATATATATATCGATTAATTGACGCCTCATGGGCAAACAAACTTTCAGGCTATCGCCTAAGACACAACCGAACTTCAAGACGACGATAAATTCGCTCAGCAGTAACGATTCGACGCAACACTGATACGTATTACATTCCTCCGATCGAGGACAGAATCCGAAAGACTTTCAATAAAAATCGCAACGGCGCCTTTTAACTTCAGCGTCGAATTTAAGCTACTCCACTGAACACTTCTCCACTCCGTCGACAAAGATCCACAATGTCATCTCCCCAATCGTCGACAGTGCGCATCTAACCTAACGTCGGACTCCCTCGGTCCGGATCTCCATTGTCTTCTCTCCCAACGTCGGATTCAAGCAACTCCACTGAGCGCTTCTCCACTCTGTCAAGATCTACATTGTCGTCTCTTCTGCGCACCTAATACGTCGGACTCACTCTGTCCGAATTTCCATTGTCTTCTCTCCAAACGTCGGATTCAAGCCACTCCACTGAGCGCTTATCCACTCTATCCGGAGCTACATTGTCTTCTGTTCTGCGCACTCTGTCGACAATGCGCGGCTTTATATAGAGCCTTCTGACGTCACCAACTGCGCATTTAAAAATCTACGCATTTAGGTATACGTGGCAAGAACTGCGCAAAAGCATATACGCAGCAAAAATAGCTGCCAAGATCACGCCCACGTGTCTTTGTGTCTACCATCCTGTCTGTCGGACTGTATCGGTCTCTCTCTCTATGCCCATTAAAACGCGCTATCCGACGACACACTAGGTCCTCCCTTTCTATCTTCCTTTGTATCTCTCTTTGTGATAGCGACTTCGCCTGGTGCCATCGCGTATATATACAACTATAGTATCCGTCACAGCGGTGGATTATACCAGCGTCTATGTCTGTTACTACAGAGCCTGTCTGTGTGACTATGTCTGGTGTCGCTCCCTTTCTCTCTCTGGCCGATTCCCGACTATAGTAAGCGTGGGAAAAATTAGCGACTTATGACGACTGACTGCTGATCGCTCAGATACCGATTACCGCTATGTCGCGAACGATTAAGACGCGCTGGCCATGGTCCAATACGTATCAGTTGCCGACCGGAAGTAATTAAAACCCGATGGCAGAAACCCAATATATATTAGTCGCCGACCGCCGACGCATCGTCGCATATCGACACAAGATGGCGCATCGCGAGGCCATTAATTCGCGCTGGCCGCAATCCAATATATATAATAATATACCGATCACCCGAAGCGCAAATGGCGGATTCCAAAAATAACTATCGGAAGCCGTAATGTCACGTCATACGGGGCGTTACACTACTTCTTGATAACTTTGCATAGGAAAATGTTCTCATCAGTTCATCTGACATTCATGGCATTTTTCCTGTTTTTCTTCCTCAGTGGCTGTTCTGGCTGTTGGCGATCGAACGCTACATCTCCTTTTGGGATAAGAGAAAGACAATGGCTGGTCTTTCGGCTCAGGGAGGTGAGACATAAAAGGCATAGAGATTCAATCATCAATCATCAATCAATCAATCAATCAATCAATCTCATTAATTTATATAGCGCCTCTTCAAGGTCTCTACTTGGATTCTGCATCTGACTTCTTATCAGTGGCGGTGTTACACCATGGCACGACATGTATAGAGCCCTGTTACATGTATAGAAAGCCGTTGCCCTGGGAGTTGCCCTGCCACAATGTTTGCCCTGCCCAGAATAAGTTCGGGGTAACCGATATTTAAAATTGCCATCCGCGCAATCTTCGCACTTCTACACTTCGTCGTACTACAGCTCTATACGCGGTTCGAATCTACCTCCAGCCGCCGCGTAGGGATGATAAAGCTACAAACGTATGGGTATGGTACATGTATGGTACGTAGGGCATGGATAAAGACGTGCACTTACCAGTGTAATTGGAACGAAGATGCATAGTTACCTTACGTAACCGCGTGTTATGTTGCGTGCAGGCATTGAGGCGCTGTTTGTTGTTATTTTGTTCATTCCTGTTTATTTGTACATTATTGTCAACTTGTAATTTGTACATTGTTGTTAATTTTCAAGTCGTCTGGTGCTTTGTTTGCACTCTGGTCACTTTCCTCTATGTGCTGGATCAAAACAGAACCTTCAACAATTTGATCATCTGCAGCATAGCATCCATCGTGGACGTAAGAAATGCAGCTACATGTATACCATCCTAGAGGTTTTAGCTCCAAAAGAACAATAGCAGTGAAATGTCACATGTTGTTAGTACGAGAATACAATGCAGTACGATATAGCTTGCATGTATAACGCGGTGGTGTAATGGTGCGGATCGGTGACTTGAAGCCGGAGAGTTCCAAGTTAGAATCCACCTCAAACCGCCGCGTAGGGACCTTGAGCAAGTCCTTCACTCGCAATTGCTCATGGGCTTCGATGTGAGACTCCGATGCAGTGTTCGCTGTACAGTCGGATGCGCCTCTGAGTAGAGAGTTTGAAGGGGCGCTATGTCAAATGCGAGAAATAAAAGTATGGATATTAATATGAGTAAGTCTTATTTTCAAAGTTTTGATTTTGAAATGTTGAATCGACAAGGTTCTGTAAATTGGTTCCGTTTAAGAATAGTTCCTTTCAGCTGGACCAGCTATACTTGAAGCACTCTATTTCCAAATTGCTGTTTTGGTCTTTGGATTACAAATACTCATACGAAGCTTAGGCTAAACTGATCCACTGCTTGACTCAGAAGCAGCTCATGGTGATAATTTACAGCGACAAGTAGGCCTAATGAAAAGCAGAACCTTACATTACTTTGAGCATCAGAAGACAAATTTAAAGGATATCGTAGTCTGGATGGATAAGCACCATGGGCGGAGTTTATCCCCCCCAAGAAGACCCAGAGTCATTTTTTACCGTGTTAATGGTATCTTTTCTCGGGCTTAGTCCCCCCCACGCGAAACATACGAATGACTAAAAAAGGTCATCAACTTTTTGGCCGGGAAAATTTGTATTTTTCGCTGAGATTTCAGCCCGAGGACTAAAAAAGTCATCAACTTTTTGTGCGAGGAAAATATTTCTCGCGTTTTCTGGACCGATTCTCAGCCCCAACAAATTCAGCCCCTCCAAACCAAACTCCGCCCATGGTAAGCACTGATCAGTGTAGGCCTATAGTTGTCACAGGGAGTGAATGGCGTGTTCTCTAGACTAGGGCCAATGTTTTGATTAAACCAGCTACAGTGTGGGGATAACAGAAGTAGGCTACTTGTATGTATGCGCTGAAAGGGTGAATGTTGGCAGACCGTGTATTATACAATAACTGCAGTGGACAATCGTTGAATAATACAAGTGAATGGACTGAGTCATGAGGGCAATGTTTATTTTTAAGGGTGGGGTGATTTGACATAGTCGTCGGAGGTGAAAAAAACTTCAGTGATAAACCTCAGTCACTAAAGCCATTTTCGCCCCTGACGACTTATGATTAGACAATAGACAAAAGATAATAGACAATAGACAATTCTACATAGAAAGTTTACTATCAAGAAGAACTCCAAGATTAGACGGTTGGATGGATGAGGCTTCGTCTATAGTTGGAAACAGAGAGAGCTTTCAAATTAATTGTGATTGAGATTTGCAATTCTACTTCACCTCCCCCCCCCCCCCACGAAGTTTCCGTGCTGTGAGTGCCTTCGACCAGTCATTCTGCGGGAGGAGCTATATAAATTATTCATGGATACGATATTATATCGTGTCATCTTCCTCTCTTCGTTACTTTATAAATGCTCATATAGAATACAATACAAAGTAAATATATCATCATTATAGTTTGTAACATTTTCTGCCCATAGCTGCCTATCGGGATCAGTGGCGTATACAAGGGGGGTTCGGGGTTAAACCCTCCTTATTGGCTCAGGAAAAAAGTTGTTGGAAAGGTTATTTATCCACTTAAATAAGAAAAAACAAAACAATTGCTTGTAGTAGCAATTGTCTTACTTACTTTATTCCCTTTTGATTTACTGTAAAACTGTTGGGTAGGTGTCAAAAGGGCATCCGGCCAGGCAAAAAAAATCAAACCCCCATCATAAATTCCTGGCTGCGCCACTGATAAGCTAGATAAGCTAGATCGGGATAAGCTAGAGGCTACGACGTTCATTTTTATGAGCTGTACACTAGAGAACTGTTGTGGAAGTCTTAAGAATTATTGGTGCAATTTTCGTGTTGATTAGATCTGGATAGTGATGAAAGCGTTTCACGTGAGAGTCAGCTTGACTGAATGGCGACTGGTGTTTAATGTAAGTCTCAAAATGTCTTCTGTTCTTTATCCAGTATAGTTATTGTGTTGTCGTTGTCATTGCTGATGAACGGTGTTGCTGGTTGCACTTGTGGCTGTCATAGTTGTTTCCGTTGCATGTGACAGCCGCTTTCTGCATCATACAGGGTTATTGTTTTGGAATCTACTTTACAATAACCACTTTTAATTGCTCTCTTATGGCTTTTAAGCTTATAGTTGTTTAGCAAAAGTTGATTGTTATATGATAGTCAGTGATGATAAGTGATAACGATGATGGCGGTGGTGGTGATAATGATGCTGATGATAATGATGAACTGTACTAATAACGTCTGATGTCAATCTGTATGTTCTGTAGAATGCTGCTGTTAGTGATGAGGAACGTGAGACACAGGAACTTGACGCGCAGGTAAAACATTCTACTTTTCTCTTTATAGTTTGCTTATTTTTAAAATCTGCTGTGGCAATGAAAGGATGAGCACAAAATGAAGGAAGCTGTCAGGTAGGTGTATGGATGGATGGATGGATGGATGGATGATGGAAGGATGGACTAACGGACGGACGGACGGACAGGCACAGACAGACAGACACAGACAGACACAGACAGACACAGACAGACACAGACAGACACACACAGACAGACAGACAGACAGACAGACAGATAGATAGATAGATAGATAGATAGATAGATAGATAGATAGATAGATAGATAGATAGATAGATAGATAGATAGATAGATAGATAGATAGATAGATAGACAGACGGGCAGACAGACGGGCAGATAGAGTAGATAGATAGATAGATAGATAGATAGATAGATAGATAGATAGATAGATAGATAGATAGATAGATAGATAGATAGATAGATAGATAGATAGATAGATAGATAGATAGATAGATAGATAGATAGATAGATAGATAGATAGGCGCGCGTAATAAATTTATGTAATAATAATAATAGATAGATACATGTAGATAGACAGAGTGAAGAAAAACAACAAATGATGAAATTGCATGTATCACTGCAGTGCTCAGTTGTTGTTACTACTACTATAGATGCCACCGGGTCATGGATACAATGCCTGTTGTGTCTTTGTATTCTTGAAATGGCTGTTGCACTCCCACAACTGCTGTTTAACTCTTACAATGGTTGTTGCGTTCTTACAATGGCTGCTGTATTTATACAATGGTTGTTGCGTTCCTACAATGGCTGTTGTATTGTTTAGGCGATGAGATGCTTGTCCTACGCGCTGTATCCGTCCTGGGTTGCTGTCATCATCTACAATCTGATGTACAATTTCCACATGAGGTGAGCAGCAAATATATCATTGCAAAAAATTATGTAATTTCTAGGAAATGCAGACATCCAAGGTCAAATTAAATTTTAGGAATAATTTTCCTCTTAATGGACATTTTATGTTGTTGTGAGTGGCCGAGATGCTGACTAGATGCTATAATAGCATATAGTGCATGATGATGTGTCAAACAGATTCAATGCTGAAGTCCTAAAATTATTTCTGTTCCTATTCTTAAATTGTACGCTATTTGGCTTCAGTTATAATTGTTATTCTGCTAAATGCATCATCTTGGTTGTCCATCGCGGACTCACATTCATGCAAATACAAACATACACCGTTTTACACACATAAACACACACACTTACATGCAAATACAAACATACACACATAAACACACACATATACAAACAAATACATGTACAAACATACACACACACATATAAGCACACACACACACACATACAGGCAAACGTAGACGAACTCTAACGAACATGGAGGCAATAATTAAGAGCCCGACTAAACATTTAACCACCACCAGCCGCTGATAAGGATGTTCATGATTGTGAAGAAACGATGATGATGATGATGATGATGATGATGATGATGATGATGATGATGATGATGATGATGATGATGATGATGATGATGATGATGATGATGATGATGACGATGACGATGACGATGACGATGACGATGACGATGACGATGACGATGACGATGACGATGACGATGATGATGTTCTAAGGTTTGCTTTATTTTCAGCTGGGGTTCATTGTGCATTCAGACAATTTACTCTGGTAAGAATTTGCTACTTATCATTTTCAATAGAAATTTGCTCCAAAGCAAAGATGTCAAGCAGCCAGTCGATGTAACGGAATATTCTATCCCCTTAAAGCTATCCTGGGGTGAATTAATCTATTCCACGGATGGAATATACCGGTATAGACTCCGGGGTTAAACCATTCTATCCCTATTTTTTAAATGCGTATAATTGAAAAATTTATCCTGTGACCAAAATTTAAAGTGATTCTTATTGCTTTAAGTGTATAAAGCAATGTTCACGGCAAGGCAACTCGAATTTAGCTAGTCACTGTAAGTGTTCTTAAGTGTTCTAAATATTCTAAGTGCGCTAAAACAAACGTAAACAATACTATCTAGTAGGAATAGCCTAATAGGCATAGCTGTTAATGTCATTGTTCAAAACAAAGCAGATGGAAGTTAATATGCAAAAATAAACACACGCGGAAGTGACTTTTTCAACATCTCTTCATCTGGGGATACGACGAGATGGTAGTAAATGGTATGGGAAATCCTATACCCTCCGGCATTAAAGGGTTGTGCAAGAAAACTTTTAAGAAATAAAGGTGCACCTTGGATCCAGCAGTTAAATTCATATATGTTTGTATGTATGTATGTATGTATGTATGTACGTATGTATGTATGTATGTATGTATGTATGTATGTATGTATGTATGTATGTATGTATGTATGTATGTATGTATGTATGTATGTATGTATGTATGTATGTATGTATGTATGTATGTATGTATGTATGTATGTATGTATGTAATGTATGTACATATGTACGTATGTACGTATGTATGTATGTATGTATGTATGTATGTATGTATGTATGTATGTATGTATGTATGTATGTATGTATGTATGTATGTAATGTATGTATGTATGTATGTATGTATGTATGTATGTATGTATGTAATGTATGTATGTATGTATGTAATGTATGTATGTATGTATGTATGTATGTATGTATGTATGTATGTATGTATGTATGTATGTATGTATGTATGTATGTATGTATGTATGTATGTATGTATGTATGTATGTATTTATGTATGCATGCATGTATGTATGTATGTATATATGTATGTATGTATGTATGTATGTATGTATGTATGTATGTATGTATGTATGTATGTATGTATGTATGTATGTATGTATGTATGTATGTATGTATGTATGTATGTATGTATGTATGTATGTATGTATGTATGCATCCGTCTGGTCTTCGCGCCAGAGTGCTAACTATTACCCTAAACCCTCCCAACATTCATAGAACAACATATAATTTAATACAAGCATGTGATTATTGATACTGATGGTTGTGTGGTTTCCGTAGAGTTTCGCTTCTTTGGCTGGCTCTTCATTATTCCTCAAGTGTTCATCAATTACAAGGTAATCATTGGCATCATCGTTCTCAGCAAGTGGCACGTTATACGAGCGGCCGCTCAGTTGCTCTATAACCTTCCATTTATTTATTTATTTATTTCTCGCGTTTGCCTTAGCGCCTATTCAAGTTCGCTACTCAGAGACGCTCGGACTCTGCATGCATGGAAGTTTCACGCCGAAGTGCACGAGCAATTGCAAGGTCCGTACGCAGCGGCTTGAGGTGGATTCGAACCTGGAACCATCCGGCTTCAATTCAATGAACTACACCATTGCGCCCCACAATCTGCGCTCTGGCCCCTGGGCCTACGAGCGACTTGGCTGCAATTGAAGTTATGGGAAAGTCTGGTGTCATAAGTTTACTGTTCAATTGAAGCTCGTTTGTCCTCGTCTTATTGAGTCAATCAAAGATCACGATCATGACTCTTAATTCTCTGATCCTTTGTTAACCGGACTTCGACCTCCATCAGACTGCACTTTTGGGCAATCCTCAGACTAGTCACAGCGCTCGTGAATAAGCTGGTGCCCTGCGCCTGGCTTTCGATTGACGCTCTAGAAATTTGGAGATTACGATTACGATAACGATGATTATGATGTAGAGCAAAGGGAGGGTGTAGATTTCTTTATGGTCTTTTTGCGGACATAAGGTATGGCAGGGCTGTTTTTAAAGGAATTTTTAGAACTGCACATCCTCTTCTCTTCTATCTCATCGTCCATGGTAAATTACTCTCAATCTGAGGAAAATTACCTTTTTTAGTAGTTTTAACTGCACGGAACGTGACGGAAGTACTTCTACAACTGCACAAATCCATTTAGAACTGCACATTTTGTGTAGAACTGCACGTTAAAAAAACCTGAGGTATGGTCTTTTCGCGGACATAAGGTATGGTCTTTTCGCGGACATAAGGTATGGTCTTTTCGCGGACATAAGGTATGGTCTTTTCGTGGACATAAGGTATGGTCATGTCCATCATTCGAAAAAAATGATTGTGCTAACAGCCAGAAATAGCGGCACAGTCTTGTGGATAAGAGTTTGCTGAATAAAATTATGAGGACTGCATCAAGTACCAATGGTGCAGTTGGTTTGTCAACTGCCTTTCTTTCTTAATCGTATGCCTGTGACGTTTCTTAATCGTCATCTCTGTTCATCCACTAAGTTAATTGTGGAGTTGATTGTGATTTCAGCTGAAGTCAGTCGCCGACTTACCGTGGACAGCAATGATGCTCGGGGTACGTATACGCTATGGCGCCGTAACAAAACGGCGCAGGACAAAACGGCGCCGACATAACGGCGCCGACAAAACGGCGCCGACAGAACGGCGCAATTCAAAGTACCCCGACAAAACGGCGCCGACAAAACCGCGCAGTAGAAAGATTATGATATCCGTCTAGTGATTGTTTGCTTATTCAAGAGTAAACTCAATCACTACGAATTCAAGGTCATGATATATCGTTCCGGATTCCGGCAACTAGGGGCACACCCCAATTCAGAATACATAATTATAGGTCTATGCATTTAAAATAGAAGTCGGATTGATAAAAAAATTTCTTAAATAGAATATGGATTGATGGAAACATATTTCGCTTAAATTTAAGCTGGATGAATGAAAACAGTCTTGCTTAAATGGAAGCTGGATTGAAGAAAATATTCTTGCTTAAATGGAAGCTGGATTGAAGAAAATAGTCTTGCTTAGCTAGAAGCTGTATTGAAGAAAATGTTCTTGTTTAAATGAAAGCTAGATTGAAGAAAATAGTCTTGCTTAAATGGAAGCTGGAGTAAAGAAAATATTATTGTTTAAATGGAAGCTGGATTGAAGAAAACATTCTTGTGTAAATCGAAGCTGGATTGAAGAAAATATTCTTGCTAAGGCTAAATGGAAGCTGGATTGAAGAAAATATTCTGGCTTAAATTGGAGCTGGATTGATGAAAAATAATAGTAATTTAAATGGAAGTTGGATTGATCTTTAGAATATAGTTTTGCTGCTTCTGCTATAAAACTATTAAAAATCATTGTTTTTTAGTTCAGTTTGCGCCGTTATGTCGGCGCCGTTTTGTTACCGCGCCGTTTTGTTACCACGCCGTTTTGTCGGCGCCGTTTTGTCCTGCGCCGTTTTGTCAGCGCACCATACGCTATATACCCTATTGTAAACGCGAAACTGTCTCATTTTCCTACTAAATGAGGACAGAATGGCCTAAGAACAAACTTGCTCTTGGTTAACTCTGATGTCTTCGTATTAATGGAAAGAAGAGGGAGGGACCCTTGAGAGGATCTGCCAAGATGTCATAAAATACATTGTTAAGACGCATTACAAGAATTATACTTAGGCCTACTTAGTTATCTGGCCCTCCCCGTGCATATAGATCTACATGTACCCTATTGTACACGCAAACTTGTGTCTCATTCCTCATTAAATGAGAACAAAACGGCTCTTAAGAAGAAACCTGTTTTTGATTAACTCTGATGTCATTGTATTTATGGTAAAAAGAGGGGGTAGGGATCCATGAGCCATTCACTTATTTTTATGCACTTATTTTCCCCATGATCTGCTAAGATGCTGTATGACGTATAGTAATGTTAATATGCATTACTAGAACTACTAACGGTTCTAGGACCATTGCTCATAGGCTGATTGCTCATAGGCCCATTGCTCATAGGCTTATTGCTCATATGGCTTATTGCTCATATATAGCGTCTATTGGTCTTAGGCTCATTGGTCATATGTCCAAAATAAACAAACTTAGACCTAGGTTTAAGACAAATATAGATCTACCGTTGGCGATATGGGTGACCTTCTTCACGCCTTAGCGTGTGCTTATCAATTAGGGACAATTAGCTTATCAGGTAGGGACAATTAGCGTTGGTAGACTAATACAAAAACTGGGAATGACGAAACTTGCGAAGATATTTACATGATGGCGTGAACTGACTTGTTCGAACCGTTCATTGCTCAATAATATTATAAAGTCCATGACACTATAGGTGGTAGAAACAAGACATTAACTGTCAATCAAACAAATTATGAAGTCAAACAATAGAAGGCGCGAACTAATAACTGTGCGACCCCATAGGATGCTCAGCTATAAAAGTCCACGAAACCAGAGTAAGACAGCTAGTTGCAGAGATAGACACATCTTTGTTATAGTTTACAGAATCTTGGCAGTCACAAATCTTAGACGAAGTATTAGTATGGATGTAGAAGGGAAATTCGGAGTTTCCAAGTGATCAATCTTTTACTTTAACAGTTTTCTTTAAATGTGAGTAATTACATAACCTAGTAAATGTTTCTTTCTATTTCAATCAGAGTTTTCTTTTCTATAACTTCACTCGACTAATTAAATTTGTAAATTATTATGACAGCATATGAGCAATGAGCCTATGACCAATAGACCCTATGACCAATAAGCCGTATGACCAATGAGCCATATGACCAAAAAGGCCTATGAGCAATAGACCCTATGACCAATAAGCCGTATGAGCAATGAGCCATATGACCAAAAAGGCCTATGAGCAATAGACCCTATGAGCAATAAGCCATATGAGCAATAAGCCTATATGAGCAATAAGCCTATGAGCAATCAGCCTATGAGCAATGGTCCGTAGGACCGTAGGCCTACTAACTTAGTACCTAGTCCTTTCCGTGCAGGTCTGCACATCGTTTGACGCACTTTCTCCACTCTTCCCTGTGCATCGCCATTTCTTCAGCCTTCTCCCATGCAGGACATCTCCAGACATCTCAACTTCTCAAGTCACCTTTCTCAAGTCCGGCCAGAATTATATTGAGAGAATGCTATTTTGCTTGGAGTTGGTGCGCTGAACTGATTTGCTTTTGTTATGTGCATGCATAGACTTTGTCTGGTTATTTGTAACACATTGCGACTTGTCAATGGAGTATGGATAATAATAATAATAATAATAATAATAATAATAATAATAATAATAATAATAATAATAATAGGGCCGTTCCAGACTGTGATTTTATATTAGGCGGTAGCGAAGTCCCTGAGGGATCCTGTATACCTCGGGGCAAAAAATAAATAAATAAAATTTAAAAAAAAAAAATAATAATAATAATAATGATAATGATAATGGTAATGATAATGATAATGATAATGATAATGGTAATGATAATGATAATGATAATGATAATAATAATAATAATGATAATAATAATAATAATAATAATAATAATAATAATAATAATAATAATAATAATAATAATAATAATAATAATAAATCCTAAATACCTCAGGGCAACAAAAAATAAAATAGTAGTAGTAGTAGTAGTGACAAAGACGATTTCTATGACGCCGTAACACAGCAATGCCGTTACAAGGTCGTCTCACATAGGCCTACTATCCTAACAGCAGGATAGGCCTTGCGAAAAAATATGGGCATAAAAATAAGTGAATGGCTCAGACGATTACCTTTGATTGATGCTGGTCCTGTGCATTGCAATAGTGCAACAGCAACACCGTTTACGAGTTTTAAATTTAGAAGTTTGCGAATAGGAAGTAGACTGTTGCTTATGTTGTCAAAAACGTAGACCTTCATTTATGGTTTAGTTTCCATTTGTATGCTTTCAGGCTGTCTGCAACTACATAATGGACATCCGACTATACATCATTGGGGTTCCACTCTCGAGCCTTGGCCCTTATACCCTGGGTGAGGTCTTCATTGTGATCTACCTCTACCAGAGATGGTATGTATAATTTACGATTATTTCATCCTTACCTTCTGTTGGCATTTGAGATTACATTCATTTCATATTTTGGAAGACCCACTAGGCCTAAGCAAAGCAAGTCATTTAAAATGTTTCCTGTTAAGACTTAGTGTGTAAGTGGATAGCCTATAATTGATGGCAATCTTATGGTTAAAGGAGAACCACTGGTGCAGCGTAAATGCGTAACCTGCCAATTAAGCATACAGCAGACTTGATTGAATTACTCACCCTGAAAATAACTGTGGTGGTCTGAGGTATTAGTGTGCATATACTCTGTTGACGCCTCAGATTAACTTCTATGGGTCGAGGTTTTGATGCTCATTCTACATGAACCCTCTTATGTGGATTGAGGTTTTAACGCTCATCAGAAGCAGGCAGAAAAACTGTGGTGGTTGGGTCCGATCATGACGGAAGACTCTCTCCTAAGAACCATAATAATTGAAGAAAGAATGGTGGGTACAAAGACAAGAGGAAGACCGAGGATGATTTAATTGAACTGGATGGTGAAGGAAAGCTACAGCAAGTTGAAGTGGAGAGCCGGAAATTGTGATGAATGGCGTCGTTGGATGTACAAACCTGTGCGGAAAGGCAGGAAACCAAAGAGGAAGCTTTAATAGTCATTCTGTGTGAACGGTCCGAATACCTTATGTGGGCCGAGGTTATAATGTTCAATGCGTGTAGACTCACAGTATGACTGTGTTGGCGCTCAGATTATTTGGCTGAGTTAGGTTGATATTTATTCCTTCTACTGTTCTACGTGGTAATTGCTGCGACAGTTTTGTGTGACCCCCTAACCCCCCTCTCCCCTAAGTGCGTGACGTTAATTATGGACGGTGCTTTAACCTGATCTGGAATGAGTTTCTCGATTACCGGCACTTTTCTTCTCATCATTAACTATAAATTATGTCAATGTAGCACAGTTTGCTTACACAACTTACTGATGTGGTTCTCAAACGGTGGCCCGGGACAAAGTTTCTCCCCTTCACATATTTTGGGGTGACCCGTCGAGTCCTTTTGCCGCTGAAATATATCTGAATATATGTTGGATAACAACTCTTTATTTCAAATCCTGTTAGCTCCCCCCAGTTGACTCAATAGGCTACATCTGAATTTTAATTCAAAGTCGAGTTTTATAAAGATCTTCCAGCTTGAGCAGAATTTCGGCACGGGGGGGGCGGTTGATAGAATTGATCTCTGGTTCTGTTTCATGATGCAAGCTCATGGAACTCGAATGCTTTGCTATTAGATCAATAGAAAGGCAACTAATTTAATTTACCAATTATCTTATGTTTTGGCTTATATACGATTACAAGCTCTAGCTGCTTTTGTTGGTTGTAGGCTGTACCATAATTGACGAATGAAATGTCTGACTAACAACGGTGATCATAGGAAATCTTCATATCTGAGAATAAAACCAAAGTCTTCAAAAAAGCAGGAGTTAATAGAAACCAAGTCAGATGATGAAGCGACTCTACATGTCTGTCTGTCTATTTGTCTGTCTGTTTGTCTGTCTGTCTATTTGTCTGTCTGTGTGTCCGTCTGTCTCAGTTATTGCCCTCTGTCTATCTATTGTTCTGTTTGTCTGTCTGTCTGTCTATCTATTGTTCTGTCTGTCTGTCTGTCTGTCTGTCTGTCTGTCTGTCTGTCTCTCTCACGTTAAAACAAAACTGTTTAATAAGAAGTTCTGGAACAAATTGACAGGCTGATTTAAATCGTTGTATGTGTCTTACTCTTTACCACCGCAAGCCTTTTGTTGAAGAGGATATGCTGCCGTACGATCGCTTAAAACAAAACTGTTTAACAAAAGTTCTGGAATAAATCGACAACCTGGTGTTAAATCGTTGGATGTGTTTTTCCTTTTTAACACCACTGTACTTGATTTATCGGTTTTGCACTATTATAGACAGGTTTTGTCATCTGCTACAAGCTCGTTTGCATTTTGGCGAATGGGAAGGTTTTTAATCGCCCACTGTAATAATTGGAGCAAGTTCATGTGTGAAAATTAAGTTACGAGATGCCATCACTATATATATTAACTATGAAAATGCACGACTATGTCACGCCTTCTACCATTCTGCTGTACTCCCTAAGATCTGATAAAATTAATGTTTCTAGAGGGCAACCATCAAATTCACCCGAAGCAGAAAACGATCAACCGCGTGCAACGCATAGGAGACAATGGCGTAGATGGGGGGTTTCTGGGGTTAACCCCCATTGGCATAGGAAAAAGTTTTTTAAAGGTTATTTATCCACTAAAATAAGAAAAACCAAACAATTGCTTGTAGTAACAATTGTTTTTCTTACTTTATTCCCTTTATTACATTATTCCCTTTTTATTTATTGTAATACTGTTCGGTTGGTGTCATAAAAGGCATCCGGCCAGGCCATAACCCCCCAAACCCCCATAATAAATTCCTGGCTACGCCACTTATAGGATAGATTAATTAACTCTTATAATCATATATCTATGACGTAATACGACTTACCAACGTAAATACGGAGTTTGTGATTAGCTCGCAAGCTTCAGCTGACTATTATTCTACTATTGGTTAAGCGCCTTAGTGAGGATATTCTTACGGCGCTAGATGAATGTCCAAATGGACTTAATTAATTTAAATGAGTGTGTTTAGATCCCAGTTGTTTCTTCATGATTATCTCCCTTTCAAGTTTGAAATAATATAAGACCTATTACCCGAGGCTGCAGTGCTTAATCTAGTCCCTTGCTTTGGTGGGTGTGGGTCCAGATTTGTTGTGTGGGGGCGAGGACAAACCTCTATTTTACGAACGGACAACCTCTGCATGAGGCGGATATCACTGACCCCAGTGGAAGTTTTTTTATGATGACCCTTTTTTAGTCTATAGAGTCTATTACATTCTTGGCTTGTACAAAACATGATAGTAGACTCACAATTGAAGGTTTCAGATAATCTGATGACCTTTTTGTTAAAAAAAACTATTTTCTTCACATGTAAAAAGTAGCTCTTCAATATTTCTGGGGGAGATGTCGTTCTTGGGGAATTTCCTCCCCCAGACGTCTAGATTCAACACTGCCGAGGCTGTGTGAAGTCAGGCTCATATATCGTTTGCTCATCTGTTTAGGTCAGCTGTGTCGGTATAGATTAGTAGTCGAACTAAAACTAATGAGTCTGTTCGGCCAAAACGGTTTCCAATCTATTAAATTGTTTTGCGGAGTCACTGAGCTTCCGAGTTTCACGAGATTTCATCCTCTGAGATTTGATATTTTCATTATAGGACATACTGCTGATTTGAATGCTGCTAACGTGTCCGAATAGGTTTATAAGTGAAATTTCAAAACCAGTATAGGCCTTGGCTAGATCTATTACCACATGCACCCAGACCTGCTTCATTTCCATTTGAGAGGGGCTCAAATGCCGTGGAGCCCGGCGACGATTTGAGGCCCGGCGGCGGGGGTTGCGATAAATGGCTTATGATTCATGCCTTTCTAACAAAAAATTCAAAAAATTAACAATCTGATTAAAATCAAAGCTGCATATAGATGCAGAACAACTCGTGACAACACCTTAAAACTTTTAAAAACTATCGTTCTTACGCTTGCTAATCTCAAATCAATCTCAAGTGCAACTGAGATTTTAATTTTACCTCAGACATTTTAGCGAGTGTCAATAACGCTCGTCTCAGGACTCAGAGGGCATTCGGTGCATTATGGTAAAAACGACGGTGAGTGCTTGATATCACTCTCACAGCTAAAATAGAGGGCTACGGGTAGATAAATGAAGCGAGAACGTAATCGTAATATCTAAATTTCTAGAGCGCAACTCGAAAGCCAAGCGCTGGGCACCGGCTTATTCACGAGCGCTAGGAAAATCAATTAGATCTATTTATTGATCCAGGCTCCAGAGATATTGAAATTGTCATAGTAAACAGAAAAATCAGACAGTAAACGAAGAAAAATACGATAACCTTCGGAAACCCATTGCTGAGATGCGACTCTATTTAATATGCAATTAGTTCAATTGCAACAATGCAGTTTAAGGCTTCAAAGACAAGAACATGGCATTTTTAAGCGTGCAGTTCTACACAAAATGTGAATGGTTCTAAATGCATTCGTGCAGTTGCAGAAGAACTTTTGTGCAGTCAATACTAGTAAAGAGATCGCTGTCCTCCGACATCGATGGCGGGAGGGAAAGAACGTGTTTTGCAGTTCTAAAAATTTCTTAAAAGAAGCCCTGCAAAACAACTTTCACAATAATAACGTAGGCTATTCACACATTGCACTCGACGCAAGGTCATTTTGACATCAAGCAAAACAAGGCACATAAATGTAGGCTATAGTCTGCAAAGGCGAAAGAAATCCTGTCGACACATTTTGTGCTGACTCATGTCCGAGTGTGTTTATTGCAAATCAATTTACAATGACTCTTCGTTAAGATTTTCTTAGTCAGCGTGTGTGAGATACTTTTAAATTAAATACGCTATATTATCAATTATCATGGTAATTAGGCCTATATATATATATATCCTATATATATATGTACAGTGCTTAAAGTGTGGAAAATAAGTGCCTGAGCCCTGGACGCCCCTTGCCTTTCCAGTCAGTGCTGGCCAATAAGTGGCAGAACGGCGTTCAGATTTTAAAATAAGTGCATGGACGCCGTCCATGACCGTCCAGGCTCACTTTAAGCCCTGCACATGTATACATGGAGCGAACAGAGATGTAGTTTAACAGGTGCAACAGACGGGGAACGGGGATTCAGCCAGGCAGGCACACAGACAGAGAGACAGATAGACATACAGACATGTTTGCAAAACAACAATTATTACGCGAAACATTCTTAGCATCGTATAATAAATAAAGGTTTTTAGACCGTAGTATCTATTATTATTTCTGTTGTGACGGTCTCGCTAGATCAAAACGACATCATGAGACCAAAGTAGAGACTTTTCGTCGTCCAATGACGCATTCAGTAACCTACACCTGCATATTATTATATATGCGTACGCACACGCACCTACATGTAAGCTTATGTATATACGTGTATATATGTATATTATGCAGAACGGACAGGTGCCTATAATTATTATGGGCCGACTGACCGAGCGTCATAAGCATAGGGAATGAGAACACGGGAGGTACAAAGAAAGCGAGATAGAAAGACAGGAGAGAAACTTGGCACAGGTATAGATAGAAGACAGATGGAATTTTAGTCAGACGTAATAAGTATACATGTACATTGCAGGCTGTTCGAGAGACGTGCATGCACACGGACATAAGCATAGAGCAACCAGACACAGAGAAAAAAACATGGAATGACTTGGCATTTTATTTTTAGCTCGGAAACTGGATTCTATGGATGATGCGATAAGTCTTCTTCTCGTTAAAAGAATACGATGACGGTGCATAAAATTTAATATAATCGGCAGATTCCAATTGTGTGACTTCGTTGTCATTGTCTTTCTTACATGCATGAACTCTGTCTCCCTCTGTCCCTCTGGCTCTGCCTGTGTCTCTGGCTCTGCCTGTGTCTCTGGCTCTGTCTGTCTGTCTGTATGTCTGTCTCTCTCCCTGTCTGTCTGTCTCCGTCTGCCTCTCTGATTGCCTCTCTCTCTGATTGTCTGTTTCTGTATCTGATTCTGTCTCCGTCTCTCTGTCTCTCTGACTCTCTATCTCTGTATCTCTGTCTTTCTTTCTGTATCTGTCTCTGTCTCTGTCAGTGTGTGTGTGTGTGTGTGTGTCTGTCTGTCTGTCTGTGTGTCTGTCTGTCTGTCTCTCTCGCTATTAGCAACTTCTATGGCGCTTTGTCCGATGCACAAAGATATCAACAAATGAAGCATGAAACCAAATTATAATTACGCCATTTATACAGATACATTATAATAACATAACTATTTAATCAGATTTAATTTTTAAATTTATTTTTCGCATTTTCTATAGCGCCAATTCAAGCTCACTACTCAGAGGTGCTCCCGACTACAGCGCTTGCACTGAATCGGAGTTTCACACCGAAGCGTATACGAGCAATTGCGATGTGAAGGAATTGCTCAAGTTCCGTATACGCGACGGCTTGAGGTGTATTCAAACCATGAACCTCTGACTCCAAGGCACCGAACCCACCACTACACCACCGATCCCCGTAAATGATCAGTTGGTCGGTCGCTAAAAGAAGAAAAATAAATAGCGGACAAGTTGGCTAATTTGAAAACGTATTTCTTAAGGTTAGGACAGAATATAACCACAGAGCGATCGAGCAGAACGAGCAGATACAGGAATTAAGTTCTGCAATCCCTCCATGGATGGCACTTAGCAATTGTTTGTGGAGTACTCAGTATACATGCTCGATTGCAGGTCTGTTTTTAAGGAATTTTTAGAACTGCACAACTCCTTCTTTCCTTTCCCATCCTCCATGGTAAATTACTTCCAATCGGAGGGAAAATGGCCTTTTTGATAGTTTTAACTGCACAGAAGTGCTTCTACAACTGCACAGATTCATTTAAAGCTGCACATTTTGTGAAGAGTCTACAACTGCACGCTAAAAAAGTCCTGCTCAATTGCCCATGGTTCCCAAACAATCGACGAGCTCTTGAGTGCATAGAGTCGACCTCATACTTGCATGTTCAGTGCTCCGTCCCATTAGCCTACTTGCCTTAGCTCCACTAATAAAAGTTTCGAATAGCAGCAATTAATTATAGCCAGCTTTTATGCGTTCATTAAGTTAATCAACGGGCGGATGGATATCGGAGCTCGAATATCAGAAATCATATATATAGGCCCATGTATAGTCGGTTAGATTACTCAAAGGTATAAATACGCAACAGAGTAATGCACAAAAGCCAAAACAGCTCTGCTTCGTGACTCAGGAAAATAACCCATTTTAGGTATAGAAAACGTCTGAAGTCTATAGGCCTACTTTAACTTTTAAAAATTGATGCACAAACACCTACACACGTGCATATACCCATGTTACCATGTATACACACACGCATATATATTAGTGTGGTTCACAGATACATGGTAAAAAATAAAGTTCAAGCTAAAAACCAAGACACCCTTTCCGTTTGTTAGACCTATCAATAGTATTATTGAGACAAAATTTCAGCTTCCTATTCCAACTGGAAAGCGGTGCTCAACGACTGTGTTACTTTGCATGGGCCAATGTATAGACGTTAATGTAGAAATACATATGTCGAGCATTATATTCCCATACAATCGAGTTTTATTTCGAAATAAATCAAACATTTCTGTAAAATGACAATATGTGTGATACTTAAAGAGTTGGTCAGCTTGAAATCGAAAATTTCAGTAGGTTTTAAATTTGGAAAGTGTCAAAAAATGTCAAAAAACATCATTAAATCCACAAATGTCTATAATTGTTCTTATTTTATGACACCAACACCCGATGCAGTCTTATACTCAAGAAGGCCTTGCAGTTTGCAAGCACGGTGTCAACAGCAGATTTCTTGATTGATTGAGTGAGGGCAACTTTCCTATTTGCCTTGACCACTCGGAGAAAACACAGCTTTTTTCTTCATCTGCGATGAGTCAGTTGAATTCCTCGAACAACTTCACACTTCTCTCAGCCGTGTTGTTGACCACTCTTAATTGCTGACTTCAGTCTCTGCCCTGCTGATAATCCTCATTCTCAATCTATTGCTCAGGTGTAAGTGCAAAAAGAGAATCACCAAACTTCAGGTGTGGCAGTAGTGTCAGTGTTCACTGGGTTACAAAGTCGCCCAGGCAATCCCTCTCCTTCAGCACCACATCATTACCCCTCAACATCCTTTCACCGAGGATTTGCAGTCATTACGTAAAGTATCTTCACCTTATCTGTAGCAGGCAGTTGGCAACATACCAGTGTCAGACCTTAAGCCTCATCTGAAAGGTACAATGTACTAGTGATTTTCTAGGACATTCCTGGCAGCAACGCTGATCTCCTATAGATAGTAGTCACCTGAATCATAATTATTTCCTAGATGAATCAAAATTTACCGATCTTGTCCTGGAGTTTCAGCAGCAAGAGGAGGTTTTCGCCCATGCCTTTGAGAGAAGAAGGGAACCAAATCACACAAATGGATGAATCTGAGTTTCTTCCTACGTTCTTAGATTGAATACGTCACGTTGACTGCTAAATCGGTATGTTTTGATGGCATACAGTAACCTGGCCAATCAACGTGTATGGTAAATTGGGCTATCCAGTTTCTTATTGAGGGCTGACTTCCAAGGACAACCATTGACACCTCAATGATTTCTTGGTAGTCATCTCTTAAACTGACTTTATTTTCAGCAGACTACTTGAGAAAACCGAATGATCTCTCACGGGAGGCTTCAGTAATGGATACGACTTATAGAACTCGGATGTTGTCACGTGTTACACCATCCCACACATTCTTAAATCTCTTAAATATTGGATTATATTTTGAATTAGATGGACCACAGCACAAATGGAGATTTTTCCCTAAAATCAACTCCATCCCTATGATGACAGCAGGCCAGCCACATAAACTTGTTTCCTATTATGTCTTCTTGAAAAACGTTTAGCTACTCCTCTAAAACACCCGGTGTTGTCATGTGTTGTATCAAAGATCAAGGCTTGAACATTATCAGTGAGTCTTCATATTAAGTTCAGAAGATAATGAAAGACCTTGGATTTAAATTATATCCGGCATAGAGGGAAAGTTGGGCACAATAAAGAGTTTGTCCACACCATCACCTGAAACTAGCACTGACAGGCGGTCAATATATCCAGTGTGCTGCAAGTGGGTACAAATTCAGATCTTACAGTTTCAGCATGCTCCATCCTGGTCATCGTCAGCACTTCATGTGAATGGTATTCCGTGAAAGTGACAGGACAAAAGATCGCACACAAGCGCTGCTGCGCAGTGATTGACACCAACAATCTCAATGCTTCATGATCAGATCAGCGTATAATATGTCATTGCTATCAAGTACATTTGTCAATTGATGGCTAAACAGCAGTCTAGTCTTGACTGCGGTAAGTATAATAGCACAACATAAACTATTTCAAGGTCATCTACACGACAATGGTTGAGGTTTTTGATCAAGCTACAATGAATTAAGATTTCTATCCAATACAACTATATGGTAATATTTCTACGTCGTTGAGCACAATCTTCCAGTAGGACTAGGAAGTTGAAATTTGGTGTCAATAATACTATTGACAGGTCTAACAAATTGAGAGGGTGTCTTGGTATCTAGCTTGAATTTTATTTTTTTGAACCACCCTAATATATATACATGTATATATATGATATTATATATATATATATATATATATACTATATAGGGCCTATAGTCAACCCTCTGCCATACAAATGCAAACTTTAAGAAATCTGTACAGATAGATAGCCTACAGTGGTGCACCGTATTGATATTCGGGAAATGCGAAAGACAAATTATCTAATGGAATGCTTCAGAATAATTTCGACACTTGCACAATCTGAATCGAAATTGAAATCACTTTTTAAGAATGAGGTTCCAGTGACAATATAGAGTGACAAATAGACTGACAAAATTTATCTCATTACGCCTATATGTTCGTGGTTTAAAGGGGGTAGAAATGCGTGGGAACGGCGTTCCCACTGCTCAAGAAATTCTTTCCCTGCGTTCCCACTGTTCAGCATGCATGAACTCAGGAAACACATGCGCTCCAACAAAACTGTTCTTAGGCGTTCCCACTGCTCACCCATTCAGCGTTCCCACTGCTCACCCATTCAGCGTTCCAACTGCTCACCCATTCAGCGTTCCAACTGCTCACCCATTCAGCGTTCCAACTGCTCACCCATTCATGCAGCGTTCCAACTGCTCACCCATTCAGCGCTCCCATCGTTTACCCATTCAATGTTCCTACTGCTCACCCATTCAGCGCTCCCATGGCCTGCTCACCCATTCAGCGTTCCAACTGCTCACCCATTCAGCGTTCCAACTGCTCACCCATTCAGCGTTCCAACTGCTCACCCATTCAGCGTTCCAACTGCTCACCCATTCAGCGTTCCAACTGCTCACCCATTCAGCGTTCCAACTGCTCACCCATTCAGCGTTCCCACTGCTCACCCATTCAGCGTTCCAACTGCTCACCCATTCAGCGTTCCAACTGCTCACCCATTCAGCGTTCCAACTGCTCACCCATTCATGCAGCGTTCCAACTGCTCACCCATTCAGCGCTCCCATCGTTTACCCATTCAATGTTCCTACTGCTCACCCATTCAGCGCTCCCATGGCCTGCTCACCCATTCAGCGTTCCAACTGCTCACCCATTCAGCGTTCCAACTGCTCACCCATTCAGCGTTCCAACTGCTCACCCATTCATGCAGCGTTCCAACTGCTCACCCATTCAGCGTTCCCATCGTTTACCCATTCAATGTTCCTACTGCTCACCCATTCAGCGCTCCCATGGCCTGCTCACCCATTCAGCGTTCCCACTGCTCACCCATTCAGCGTACCCACTGCTCAGTGCTCATCCAAACCACAGATAATTTATGCTCATACGTGTAGGCTACATGTGGGTGTTTACCGAGTCATTCACAAATATCTATAATTAATACGTTCACGAGTTGCGATTGGTCGAGACATCTGCATGTTGCCACGTGGCATTCTCAGCCTCAGCAACTGCTGCATTTTATAGGTCAACCAAACAACAGGAAGTCATCGTGTATCGTCGGTTGACTTCATCGGTTGACTTAATCGGTTGACTTCATCGGTTGACTTCATCGGTTGACTTAATCGGTTGGCTTCATCGGTTGACTTCATCGGTTGACTTCATCGGTTGACTTAATCGGTTGACTTCATCGGTTGACTTCATCGGTTGACTTAATCGGTTGGCTTCATCGGTTGACTTCATCGGTTGACTTCATGAATATGGCATTTACACACGGGCTCCAAATGAAGCATGCAGACAGGGATGTAAATGGAAAGTCATGTGAGACATCTTTTGAAAAACTTCCGCATGACTATCATTGATTTTTTTAACACTTGAACTCATGTAGCTTAACCAACCGTTTTCTTGAATCCAAGGGGGCAAATCCGGTCATGGCCCCCATTGAGAAATGTCCATAGAACGTGCTACTCACCCTCCCCCTCCCCATCAGGTTTCAACAAGCTTTCAACAGTTACTGTAGGTTTCAATGGTATATTTTCCCGGACAATTCTGGTAAATGGTAAATTAAATGGTAAATTAAAATAGGTCATCAGTTTTTTGGCAGGGAAAATGGTATATTTCAAGGCAAGTTGGACCAAATGACTAAAAAAGGTCATCAGTTTCTTCGGGCGAAAGATCAACAAATTTTTGGACCTCTTCGAAAATTTCTGTATTCGCTCCTACGCATAGACATTCAATTTGACCTTCTAACTGATGTCTACGAAAGTCTATAGCTGGTCCACTTGACACATTAGCAATAATCGATCGTAGCCTATAGATATAAACTTCGTCTGCGGACATTGCCCTCTCTTCATTTAGTATTTTCTACGCCTACATTGCCATCAGCATAGGGGTAGTTATGAAATTTAAATAATAATAATTTTAACTATAATAATAATTTTAATACCAGTAATAATATGAGTAGGCCCTAATAATAATCACAGCAAAATACTATCTTTTACCCAACACCCTATCCCAACCGAGACCTAAGAAAAGGGTTCGTTAAGCTACATGAGCTCAAGTGTTAAAAAAAATCAATGATAGTTATGCGGAAGTTTTTCAAAAAGATGCCTCACGTGACTTTTCATTTAGGCTACATCCGGTTGTGCGGCCTATTTAAGACATTTTAACTACAGCGAACCAATGGCCGGAAGACAATAGATGTAATCTAATTTCATAATTAGCCTAAGGGTATCTATAGGCCTAAACGGGAAACGCGTTTGGTAAATTCCAAGCCGTCGCCTAAGTGGGAATTTAATGGGTATTTAGAATCACGATGTCATGCTAAAGCTATGTCTTGACACATAGCTAATACATGTATGTTGTATAAACAATTCAACTGAGTGTGATGCTGGCTTTAAATTCGTTTTAGAATCGTTCGTTAATTGATTCTTCGCGAATGATGCAACAAAACTGAGGATGAATCAGCGGCTCACATGCAGTCAGCCGCTGCCGTTCATTGATAAGGCCT
>OX457047.1:21767435-21779935 GCA_949752735.1 Lumbricus terrestris | reverse complement strand
CTGTACAGTTAAAACTAGCAAAAGAGGTCACTGTCCTCCGATTGGAAGTAATTTACCATGGAGGATGGGAAAGAAAAGAAGGGGTTGTGCAGTTCTGAAAATTCCTTTAAAATAGCTCTGCTTTGAGTCAGCAACTCAGCATGCCAGACACTAGGGTGGAGTGAAAAAACCGAAAATCAGAATTCCGAAAAGTAATAGCAACCAAAAGTTGTCCAATGACATGGGGTCAAGAAATGTGTAAAAAGTTTTTAAAAATATTAATGTCTTCAGCCCCCATAAGTGGGCCAAAGTTCCAAAAAAGTGCACTTTTTAAAGAAAATTGCCGGTTTTCTCATGAAATATTCTTAGTACAAAATAATTAACTCCCATTCAATATACCGTTGGAAAGAGCTCTTAAAACTGAATAAAACGATGTATTAATTTTCAGAATAGTCCCATATTTGTAGAAGATATTAACTTTTAACCATACCACCTCTTCGCGACATGTCGCGAAGTCTAAAAACAGTAAAACTCTAATAACTTTTTTACCCTTTGAGATATTTCAATGCCTAATATGTCATTCGCTTCAGTTTAGGATCCCCTTTCTAAAGGTGTATTGTAAGGCGATATTGTGTATTGTTTGTCTGATATTATTGGGATGGTGTCTAATATGCACCCTGACTGAAAGCACTTCCAAAGACTTTCATGGAAATCCTATTGCCATCACAGTAGGGTAAAGTTACAAAATGTCAGACATTTGTATCACACACTGGCATGCATCATTGATTATCAGCAAATAATCATATTCATGTTCTTTTAAAATTTATCTTGTCCACTGTGTCTTATAGTGACTGCAGTCTGTTACAGTCCTATAGTTCCTCTTGATTTCAATTGTCAATTTCCATTCTAGCGATCGTAACGGCGTTCGAACAGACTCCTCTTTGTTGTCTGCACCTCAGCTACGGCTGCAATAGCTTCATTCATACTTTTAAGACACCTTTCAGAAACACTCTCATCTGGACATTGAAAATGTCAAACTCTCGAGCATGACCGGTAACATGAAATTTGAGCTGTTCTGCCGATTGGCTCTGTTGGAAAAGATTGGAGGAACAGCGACCCTCCAGCTATGAAAGTCAATTAATTCTGCATTATCTGCTGAGTTAAAATTCTGAGGCAGAATTTCAGAGCACTGCACATACAACTTTCTTTCTGGTTTTCAGATATTGACATTCTCCTCAGCTCTAGTTATTTCATAAGAGTAGCCTATACGCCGTATTGGGATGGTATCTAATATACGCACTGACTGAAAGCACTTGCAAAGACTTCAGTCACTCTAAGAAACAGTGGTCAGGATAAATTTTAAAAGAACATGAATATGATTATTTGCTGATGATCAATGATGCATGACAGAATGTGAGACAAATATCTGACGTTTTGTGACTTTACCCTACTGTATCGGCAATACGATTCCCATGAAAGTCTTTGGATGTGCTTTCAATCAGGGTGCATATTAGATACCATTCAAACAGCCTATACGCCGTATACTATGCTAATAAAGTGACTGTTGCAGTAGTCTTTGCAAGTGCTTTCAGTCAGGGCGCGTATTAGCAACCATCCCAATACGGCGTATAGGCTACTCATATATAAAATAACTAGAGCTGAGGAGAATGTCAATATCTGAAAACCAGAAAGAATGTTGTATGTGCAGTGCTCTGAAATTCTTCCTAAGAATTTTAACTCAGCAGATAATGCAGAATTAATTGACTTTAATAGCTGGAGGGTCGCTGTTCCTCCAATCTTTTCCAACAGAGCCAATCGGCAGAACAGCTCAAATTTCATGTTACCGGTCATGCTCGAGAGTTTGACATTTTCAATGTCCAGATGAGAGTGTTTCTGAAAGGTGTCTTAAAAGTATGAATGAAGCTATTGCAGCCGTAGCTGAGGTGCAGACAACAAAGAGGAGTCTGTTCGAACGCCGTTACGATCGCTAGAATGGAAATTGACAATTGAAATCAAGAGGAACTATAGGACTGTAACAGACTGCAGTCACTATAAGACACAGTGGACAAGATAAATTTTAAAAGAACATGAATATGATTATTTGCTGATAATCAATGATGCATGCCAGTGTGTGATACAAATGTCTGACATTTTGTAACTTTACCCTACTGTGATGGCAATACGAATTCCATGAAAGTCTTTGGAAGTGCTTTCAGTCAGGGTGCATATTAGACACCATCCCAATAATATCAGACAAACAATACACAATATCGCCTTACAATACACCTTTAGAAAGGGGGTCCTAAACTGAAGCGAATGACATATTAGGCATTGAAATATCTCAAAGGGTAAAAAAGTTATTAGAGTTTTACTGTTTTTAGGCTTAGCGACATGTCGCGAAGAGGTAGTATGGTTAAAAGTTAATATCTTCTACAAATATGGGACTATTCTGAAAATTAATACATCGTTTTATTCAGTTTTAAGAGCTCTTTCCAACGGTATATTGAATGGGAGTTAATTATTTTGTACTAAAAATATTTCATGAGAAAACCGGCAATTTCCTAAAAAAATGCACTTTTTCGGAACTTTGGCCCACTTATGGGGGCTGAAGACATTAATATTTTTAAAAACTTTTTACACATTTCTTGACCCCATGTCATTGGGCAACTTTTGGTTGCTATTATTTTTCGGAATTCTAATTTTTGGTTTTTTCACTCCACCCTACCAGACACATTAGGGAACTGACGTCTTGGCAATAGTTGATTATACAGTTAGACGAAGTCTTTTACACAGAGAGAATAGGTTCGAGGAATGGCTTATTGATTACACTGTTCATTTATAATTGTTATTTATTATTTAGCCATAAATTTTGATCGATTTATCATCCATCCGTCCATCCATATAATCAATCTATCAACGATATGTCCACCTATCCATCGATACATCCATATATCCATAAATCCACCCATCTATCCATTCAGTAATGCATCCATTGATCTATACATAATATCCATCCTGCAGTAATCCATCCATTCATTCATTCGTTCTTTCATTCATTCATTCGTCAATACATGCATTAATTTGTATATTTATCCATCAATTATACATTGTTTATCAACATGTCCATTAGTGTGGCCCAAACTTACATGGGAAAAATATTTTTTCCAAAATATGCTGCTCCACAAGGCTGCCCTTGTTCCACTTGACTAGAAGACTCTGAGTAGAAAAAATTGAAGAGATCTGAGCATGTTTAGAGGTGCCAATTTTCGAGAACTTTTATATAGGACTCGCGTAAAATGTGCATCCGAAATTTTAGCATTATGAATTGACAGCAGCATTCATGTACTCCAAGTTACCATCTTTCTAAATCATAATCAAGATGTCAACTGTATTTAAATAAATAAAGAATTATAAGATTATACACAAATATAAGCTTGTTTCAAGTTCTTTGTGTTAGAAAACAGTTGCTGAATTGGAGGCAATTTCAAAATTTTCCCTGCCAGCTAATAAACTAAAAGTTTTTTACTCCCAATTTCCTTCAAATATAATTTTATTGTTCACTTCTAAATGCTCTGTATACTGCTGATTTATATAAATAAAGTATTTTTGCAGTAATTTGTTAAGCACTTCTTGCATATGATATAAGATTAATGCTGGTCTCTTGACTCTGTGTAATAATGGCTCATACTATATGACAGAAGCTGTAGCTACCCATGGCATCATCCAGAAGTTCCCAATATTGTTGACTCTTATGGCTGCTAAAGATCATTCTTTCTAGACAGTCACAAAACATGGGCGAAATCCTGAAGAATTTAATATTTCATTAAGATAATGGACTAACAATTGGTTACGTCATGAAAGTAATAATGGGTGCTACCTAGGTAATCAGTTTTTAATCTTTGAAGCATCTCCGAATGAGAAAATCTAGAGCTGTTGTTTACATGGACATAGGGCCCACGTAATGTTGACCCCAAGAAAAACTATATACGTAACATTTCCATCCCTCCTGAAAGATTTGACAGGTCTTGTTGACACAGGGATATTGTTGAAATGAAACATTTCCTGGCAGCAGAGCATTGATGCACGAAAAAGGTCATCACCTTTAAAATTATCAAAATTATCATGTTTGTGGCAATATTTAAGGAAAGAAACAGGTCATCACATTTTAAAGTAGCCTACAGAATTTACTTTGATGTTTGAAAATTTCTACCCGAAAGACTTAAAAAAGTTCCTCAGGGATCTAGAATAGGTGAAGCACTGCATGGTAGTAATTACCATCTGACTCAAACCAGGCTTAAATAGATTTTTGTGTGCAAATTTTTGTCTCTTACACAGTTTTAAAGTAAGTCTCTGCTTTAAAATGGCAAACTTTATTGCACTATCATTTTTCTGTCTCTAGGTTGAGTCAAAATATGATTCAGCTGTTCAAATTTCAAATCTGAAAAAATGCATCTAAAGTTTGCATAATTATTGGAATGCAAAATTCCTTAGTAACCATGTTCAGAATAGAGTTTAATTCAAAAAAGATAAACAGCCTGCAAAATAGACTAGATGACAGTCAGGTTTGTTTAAATAACAGGCCTACCTCATTGCCATGCAGCCATGCTAGCCTTATGCCAAGTTTGACTATTGATGCTGGGAATATTGCAAATTTTAGGAAAAGTCGTTTAATTATTAAAACAATAGCCACCAAAAACAAAGACCTTATAGTCTAATATCTTTGCTAAAAATATCTAAATATCTTTAAAAATTAAATTGTTTACAAATTATTGTTTTGATGTAATCAAAACAGTAATTATTTACAATTTCATACCACAAAATTGAAAAAATGAGTTTTATCACATGTTGGCCATTATCCAGGAGGCATGTGTTGTGACATAGGTCTAGTTTGAAGCTATCATGAAATGCCTGGACAGGAAATATATACACCACGTTCTAATGGAGGTGTATGTCACAAGGAGATCTCTTTAAAACTGTTTGATCATCTTATTACTCACAGTTAGCCAAAGTATGCCTATCAAGGTTAAATCTAAATTTCTAAGAACGATTGAGAACATCTACAATGCTTCATGTTATATTTAATATTTCACTTTCTGTAAGACCAATTGATTCTACATTGGCCTAATAGATTTAATAGACTGATTTAATAGACACATTTGTGATGATAATTGCACGGCTCCTTTGTAGTACTGTCGAAAAGCGACATTTTTAAATTTTTCGATGCCTAATTAAAATGTTGCAGAAAATTGGTACCAGTAAACATTGTTCAATTTTGTTCAAACTTGGCAAATAAATCACTAATAGCATATGGAACAAGAGCAGCCTTGTGGAGAATTGAATCTCCAAACTTTTTAATTGTGGGCCACCCTAATGTCCATTCATAAATCCATCCATCTATCAATCTATATATACAGGGTGGGCCAGCATAAATGTCCCGACTTTGCAGGCGTATAACTTCGCCAATTTTTAACATTTATTTATACTTTATGCATCAAATTAAAGGTATTTCACTCTAGTATTATCTCTAAAAAGGTCGAACTGATACTAGTCTCGGTTTTAATTATATGCCCGGAACAGCGCTAGCTACCATATTTTGCTGTCATTTGTGACGCAACCTGGCGCCGTTGACAGACGATGATCGCGTTTCGATCTTAATTTTACGAACTGGTAAGGGATTTAATTCGTTTGAAATGATTAACGAATATTCTAACAGAGGATGGAATAAACAATACCTTGTATTATCTGCTACGGAAAATTAATAAAACAGGACTTTCTACTTGCAAACCATGGGAATCGGAGCGCACGGCGCTCACATCCGCTAACATTGCTCGTGTGTCCGCGTACATTTGCAGTCAAGACAATGACCAGGGCAGGCCCTGCATGCAAATTCAGCGCAAAACAGGCCGTCTTGGAAGCACTGAATAGCGTATTGGAAAAGATTATAGACCTAAAGTTAAAGTAATTTGTCGACGAGAAGTCCCACGAACTCTCCAGCTCTTACGCAAAGAAACGACTGGCAGCGTGCAAGCGTCTGAAGCAGCGCATGGCAGTGCACGGCTGTTGGCAAAATTGAAAGGACGCGGTTTTGCGATTAGAATATACTCATGGTAGGGACCCTACAAACACTCAAAATGATCGTGTCTACGCGCGTTTTAGCAAAAAACGATAGAATTTTCCCGGGGAACGGCGTCATAATGCGTCAGTAATGACAAAAAACGGTAGCTAGCGCTGATCCAAGTATATAATTAAAACCGAGACTAGTATCAGTTCGACTTTTTTAGAGTTAATACTAGAGTGAAATACCTTTAATTTGATGCATCAAGTATAAATAAATGTTAAAAATTGGCGAAGTTATACGCCTGCAAAGTCGGGACATTTATGCTGGCCCACCCTGTATAATTATGTATATCCGTTTCAGTGGCGTAGGCAAGGGGGGTTTCGGGGGTTAAAACCTCCCCCATTGGCTCCGGAAAAAGTTTTTTTAAGGTTATTTTTCCATTTAAGTAAGAAAAATAGCAAAAAACAGGGTTTCCGGCCATAAAACTCACCCCCCCCCCCCTAAAAAATTCCTGGCTACGCCACTGATCCGTTCATCCATACAAATGTAAAGCATTACCCGTATGCACGATCACCTAGTCATTCGTTCCTTTGTTTATTAATTTATTCTCAACATTCCTCTGCTTAGTTGTTCGATCGAACCCATGGCAGCTCGTTCAATAATTTAGTAATTAGTCAACCGGTGAGCGAATCATTTGAGTGACTGAATGAATGAGTAATTAAGTCAGTGATTTTCTTTGATCTTTTAACCGTTGTTTCCGCTGTTGTCTTGTTTCAGGACCTGAGGTATCTGTCGGAAGGTCTTGAGGGTCGGTCTTCGAACCCCGTCGCTCTGCTCTTCGATTCCCTGTCCAACCCAGGCGCAGACCTCGGCCTACGACTTCCATCGCTACTCCGCTGGGAATGGGGAAGTCATCGGGAGGTCGATCACGTGGTACTCGGCCGGAAGGACGTGGGAGGAGTTTGGCAACGCGCCAACAATCAGGTTGATGCAAGTTAATTAACTATTCATTAATAATATTGGCTATTTATAGATCATGGATGTCATTTGTCGTGAACTAAGAAAGAAGGGTCACTGAAAAGCAGGTCAAAACATGTGCTATGCATGTAGGTCATCAGATGAAATATTATACTCTTCCTGTGTCAATGTTTGTGTTTACAAACAGCATTGACCTACATTATTATGAATTCTTTTATTGCATGCCTGACTTACATTGTCATGACGTTTCATACATAAATACGCATACATACAAAATACATAGGCCTACATTCATGAATGCGTGCATGCATACATACTCCCATTGTCATGACGTTTCATACACAAATACGTATACGTACAAAATACACACATTCATCCGTGCATGCATGCATGCATACTTACATACATACATACATACATAAATACATACATTCATACATACATACATACATACATACATACATACATACATACATACATACATACATACATACATGCATGCATGCATGCATGCATGCATGCATGCATGCGTGCGTGCGTGCGTACGTACGTACGTACGTACGTACGTACGTACGTACATACATACATGCATACGTACATACATACATACATACGTGCAATAGCATACATACATACATACATACATACATACATACATACATACATACAATGTCAGACAAATAAGGCAGGCGAACATATAGACGCGAATGGGATATAAAACACACTTGCAAAAGTGCACACGTTGAGACGACAGGTAGGAGGACAGAAAGGTCTGTGGTCCAGAAAAATCTGAAAAACGAAGCACGCTTATCCTACGCTCTGTTTATCAACAATTCAGCATTGCCATGAGATGTAACGACCTGCAGTCATGTACACAACCCAAATGATTACTGTCACGACATCACGTCAATTTGATGTTGTTTGTGCTTAGAACGAATCCAATGGTCCAGTTACAACATCGTATTAGAATGGTTAGATTGCCAATAATGGCTAATTGCCTACTTGTCCTTGTAGTGAAGTCGTAAACGCTAATAAATCGTTTGGATCTAATTTGGTCGCTTTTTGATTGGCTTTAAGCACAGGCTAATAACAAATCCGGTAGCCTATTAATCTACTTTTACAAACAAAGTGGACTGTGATGTCTTTTATTCTAGAATAACTTACCTAAAACCTTGAAAGCGGACATTAGATACTTCTATAGAAACACGACATGCACGTGTTTATATTATGTTTACGCATGCATAGGTTATGTGCATGAGCGTGCATGTTAAAATATCGGTCTAAGGCTTTAAGCGTGCATATACATCTCGCATACCCTATGGGTGTCCCTGGCAATTCCTTTTTAATCGGCTGTTTGTATTTACATGATTACTTAAACTAACTTATTTATCTTATCTTTATTTGCACTAGAACCGATGACGATATAAAATCTTGTCACCATACACAGAAACAAAAAGGCAAAAACAATGCAACGGTATATTTAACAGTTCAGTGTATTAAATGGCAACAACATGGTAGCAGCTGTCTGGCTGATGCAATTCTTCAGATGTTATGCGGATGCAGTGAGCGATGTATGCTTGAGCGAGTAGATTGGGCCATGGCCGCTGCAGCAGCCCACGCGGTCCTTCTTTCTTATTTGCCGGTATCTGGGTCTGTTCGGGAGCAAGTTGAGGAGTTAAATGTTTGCATGGGCGCTTGTTATAGCGCCCCATCAAGATATTCTATTCAGAGTCGCTCCCGACTACAGCGCGGACACTGAATCGGAGTTTCACGCCGGAGCGCATGAGCAATAATATTACGAATGAAGGACTGTTCAGGGCCCTATACGAGCGGCTTGAAGTGGATTCGAACCTGTATCCTTCTGGCTCCAAGGCACCGAGCATAACCCTGCCCCACCGCGCCCCATAAAAGGGGGACATGTCCTATCTTTCGACTGATGTGGCTGTGCTTGTATCTTCAACGAATAAGCTACGAAGATCAGTTTCAGCATGAGTTTGCATGGACGGGTAAATCGGATGCAGCATGTGTTGCATTAGAATTAATCAATTATTAATTATTTAATCCTGAATTAATCATCCGCTATCGCTAAACGCTGTTTAACACAACACCGTGGCATAACAAACATAATTACTGACGTAGCCCTCCTTCTTAATACAGGCTAGGGACTGGCACCGTCACAGTTAGTCTATGGCGGGGGTTTGTGCACCGAAGATCAGACTCTCCATATAGGCTTCTATATAGTGGCGTGCAAATTGGTATGCTAATTATGACTTCGGAAAGACATGTGACCCGACGGCGTTCCTAGATAGAGAAGCAAATAGATGCTATATTTAACTCCTAAATTATCTGTGATATCATGAAGATAAGCTCCAATGTGTCGAGAGGCGTGAGTATCAGTGTCCAGTGTCTCACCTTAACCTAGCGCATAGTCGCATCGACACATATAGAACGGTCATAAGTACTGGGGTGTGTAGTAATGTTATGCTGATAAAAATGTCTGCATGGCGCATGTATAACAGTGTATACACTTACAAACCTAAACCTAGGATTTTCATTCAAAGTCATTAGACAGTCTAGTTAAGAAGTTTATTGCACAAAAGTGGATTGGAGAAACGATAGCTGCGGGATAAGCCTTAGCAAGGTTTAAGGCGTGACTGGACGGTCATGGACGGCGTCCATGCACTTATTTTCAAATCTAAACGCCGTCCTGTCATTTTTAAGCCAGCACAGCCTGAAACGTACAAGGAGCGTCCAGGCACTTCTTTTCTGCACTTATAAGCATGTAAACAATCACTAGAAATTGAATACTTTGAGAATTTTGCGCATGGTATGATTTAACTGTAATATTTATTGGCCAGCTCTCCAACTCAATCGCTTTAGTATACGAGACGGCAAGAGGTGGTGAATCCAGTCCCTACAAGAGTTCCGTTGACTTTACCAAATGCTTTTCTGTGCTTGTAGACGCATATATCTCGGACAAAGACTGTGAGCATTGGCTCATGGATGGAACTTCCTGAGGTATCCTTAGAAGAATGGCTGAATGAAACCAGTCCGGAAGGGTAGGCCCACGTCAACATTTCATTGTAAACACGCACTAGGTGTGTGGGTATATGTGTATGCTTGTGTGTATGTTTGTGTGTATGTGTATGTTTGTGTGTGTACGTTTGTGTGTATATGTACGTTTGTGTGTATGTGTATGCTTGTGTGTATGTGTATGCTTGTTTGTATGTGTACGTAAAACTGTGCGAAGACATTTAAATTAATATAACACTAGGCTATTTTATCACTTTGGAAAAGCATTGCAGATTGTAGTTAACTAACTAACTAATGCTTTTTATATGTAGCTCAAATCCTCCTTTTTAGCTGAGGCTGGCTGGAAGCGTCCCTGAGTATAGGTCTCCTGAAGACGTGCTATATAAATTCTCGAAACCATTGAATGAATGAATGAATGAATGAATAAATGAATTAATGAATGAATGTTGAGGGCCTCTTAACTTGTTACTTTTCAACTTCCATATAGGTGAATACTTTCTATATTTGGACTTTTATTTCTTCTTGCATTCCGTCGCGATAAGATTGACCTCTTCATCAAGCGAATGACCAATCCACTGTGGTTTCTTATCTGAGTCTAATTATGTCAAGTGCAACTGAATTGTTTGAAGTGTCTGATGATAGACTTTTAAAGCCATGAACACATTGAACAGTGATACTAATCATGTGCTACGACTTTAGTACCTCCTCTTTTTAGTAGCGCATATAACTTTCGAGCTATATCACTTAACTTCTCATAATCAACTAAAGATCGCCATGCTTTTATCTCCTGCATTCTTGTAAGCTCATCTAGGTCTACTAACATAATATTTCATCTTCACGCTTCATAAATGCCGAACAATATCGTCTGTTTAAGTTGCGTCTGTGTTGTCTGTTTAGTACTTCAAATGAAGGAATTGATTGAATGGTTGATCGATTGGTTGATTGATTGATTGGTTGAATTGATTGATTACATTAGTTAATTCAATGGCATTAATTCTTAGTTTTAAAGCAACGTGGCGAAAAACAGCCACCACAGTCCAAATACTATAGTCTTGTCACCCTATTTTTCAATCGATTAACTCGAATTGCCAGGTTGAAGTCTAGCCGACTTAAGGAACTTTCTGGAGCGAACTTTCTCTGAAGTCGGTAACCTAGAAGTTCTCCGACCAATACCACCACCACCACCACCACCACTCATACACCGTCTGCCATCGACTCCTTTACTTGTCTCTTCCTATGCAGGACTTTCTATTCCATTGAAGTCTCACCTCTTCAATAATTCCTAGTTTCCTAACCCATACCATCGTAAGTCCTAACCCATACCATCGGGTATACTTGTCGCTCTGCTTCCTCTCTCTAGTCTTAGACCCCACTGAGTATTGAACATTGACTAATATGCAGCGCTCGTGAACAAGATTGTGCCCTCCCCACGCTTTATAGAATATGAAGTCTGCGATTCCTAATACACTTAACGAAGAGTTTTCATATTCCTGTCTAGACCAATGCTCTTGACGTGGGAGAAATTCATTCAGGATAGAAACTCTAAATAACCTTCAAATAATTCAGAAAAGTTCGTTAGCAAATAGACTGCCTTCAGTGCCTGCAGTGTGCTACAATATTATTATTGTTTATTTGATCTTTAAATCGCAGGAACAAAGGAATTGCTGGTCGAGCGAACATGGACGACATATCCGGGTACTATCGCGAGTACATTCGACGTCACCGGCTGTCGAAGAACTTCCGCAATCACTCAGTCGTGACGTCACTCAACCGGATCACTTCCGGTTCAGACTCCGGTTCAGTGGACTGCGAAAGCGGCGAATCGGAACAGGAACTGGATGCTGAAGCGGAACAGACACCGCCAGAACAGACGCTGTGGGAGGTCTGCGGCTATCGGACCACCAACGACGACGACGACCGAGGCCGGGAAAGGAGGGAGGAGTTTCGCTACATCGCCCCCAACGTCGTCCTTGCAACGGGCATCTTCGACAACCCCAACCGTCTCGGGGTGCCCGGAGAGCATCTTCCCTACGTCCTTCACTCCTACCATGACCTGGAAAGGCGTCTGGAAAGGCATCATTCCACGCAGTACTCCGATCCGGTGGTGGTCATCGGTGGTGGGTTAAGCGCCGCCGACGCCATCATCACCCTGCGCCATCTTGGATTGCAGGTGGTGCACGTGCACCGAGGGGCCAGCAGTAACACCACGGACAGCGGAGTCTATCGCCAGCTGGTCCCTACCGTCTACCCCGAGTATCACGAAGTAAACAATCTGATGCATTTGGAGTACACGCCGGAGTGGTACACGGGATACGCGGGCTACGAGGTGTGCGGGTTCACAGCCGGACGACTCGTCCTGATCAGATGTAAGACGTCCGATCGTGAGACAACCATTAAGGCTGCGTTGGTCGTGGTGCTAATTGGGTCATGCCCCGACCTGACCTTCATCTGT
>OX457047.1:21752435-21762435 GCA_949752735.1 Lumbricus terrestris | reverse complement strand
TGAAAATCAGACGTCGTCATCTTCATCGCTTTAGGTGTAGAAACTCAGGTCACTGCAGCAACAATCAGATTAATTAATTAATTATTTATTGCTAATTAATTTAATTAGCAGCACTGATCATCTCATTGCCTGGTTTTGATCAACTGGACTGCGAAGGAGTTCGAAATGATAAACTGAGGTGAGCTATTCGAATCGAACTCGCAATTTATTTATTTATCCATTTATATAGCACCCCTTCAATCTCTCCCTACTCAGAGGCGCTCCCGACTACTGCGCGGATACTGCACCGGCTGCATAGTGATAATGTTATTAGGTGTATGGGTGGGGACTGTAGCGTAGCAAGAATTTATTATGGAGGTTTGGGGGTTTTATGACCTGGCCGGATGCCCTTTCTGACACTAACACAACAGTAGACAAAAAGGGAATGAAGTAACAAAGGGAATAAAGTAAGAGAAACAATTGTTACTACAAGCAATTGTTTTGTTTTTCTTATTCAAGTGGAAAATAACCTCTTAAAAAACCTTTTTCTTAGGCCAATGGGTGGTTTAACCCCCGAAACCCCGTTGTCTACGCCACTGGGTGGGGCAGTTTTTAAGCCTTTGGCCTGACCTCGGACCCATTATGAATTGGGTAAAGTAGGGGACGTCCGAAACGAACGCTGTGAATAGGGTATATGACAAAGATCCTTTGATGCGACTGCATAAAAATAAACACCTTTCCAAAGCAATGTTCTGTCGAGCAAATAATTATCAGAGCATTGCAAAAGAATGAATTAATTAAATTAATTTATTCGTTTACAATGCCCTGATAATTATTTGTTCAACAGAACATTGCTTTAGAAGTGGGTTTATTTTTGCTTAAAAAGTTTGCTTGACGCACACAACAGTCTAATGGTATGATCGTGATCATCGTGAGACAACAAGTATAGGCCTAGGCCTACAATCATACAATGAAACAGGAAGCAGTAAAAGCTAATAGCTTATGCCATCCTGCCCCACTTCCGTGATTATTAGGCTTACTATTCGTTCATGCTTTAATTTAATGCTTAATTAGAACTTAACTTAATTAATATTGAGAATGGTAATAGTGATGATCATAAGAATTAATTGAAGAAGAAGAAAGCCTGTTAATTGAAAGGTGTTATTGAAAGGCGAGTGACTTTATTGGTTCATACATGACATACCGAAGTAGCTAGTAAATTATTTTGCTTTGACTCTGCAAAACGTGAAGGAGTTGTGTTTTTGGAGTTTGGATGCCTGACCCTTCTGGCATTTTTAATCTTCGTCTTAATTATTTGGCCCACAATCATACCCATGTTGGAAACCATGTGACTAATAGTCCCATATTTGGCCCATAATAAATTCAGGGGCACGGTTGCTGGGGCATGTTCAGTGCCTTGGAACCAGAAGGTTACTGGTTCGAATCTACCTCAAACCATCGCCGCGTAAGGACCCTCAGCAAGTCCTTCACTCGCAATTGCTCGTGCGCTTCGGCGTGAAATTCAAATTCAGCACCTGCGTTGCAGTCGGAAGCGCCTCGGAGTAGAATCTTGAAGAGGCGCTATAAGAAGTGAACATACATATATATTCGTGGACCAAATACAAAGCATGTATGCTGGCTCAATTGAAAATGCCCTGAGCACGATTGTGAGGCACTTGAAATGACTCTGTCTTCTAACTATAGATAAGACGCAAAGTGCCAGCTCGTCTGTCTTATTAATCGTATGATTTATCTCTCTGTGAAAAATCTATTTTCTGATATGGTCTTCAAACGAAAGGATCTACGATGCAGTCTGATGTAGATAAATGAATGGATGGATGGATGGATGGATGGATGGATGGATGGATGGAGAAATGGATGTATGGATGGATGGATGGATCGATGGATGGATGGATGGATGGATGGATAGATGGATAAATGGATGGATGGATGGGTGGATGGATGGATGGATGGATAGATGGATGGATGGAAGGATGGATGGATGGATGGATGGAGAAATGGATGGATGGATGGATGGATAGATGGATGGATGGAAGGATGGATGGATGGATGGATAGATGGATGGATGGAAGGATGGATGGATGGATGGATGGAGAAATGGATGGATGGATGGATGGATAGATGGATGGATGGATGGATGGATGGATGGATGGATGGATATATGGATAAATGGATGGATGGATGGATGGATGGATGGAGAAATGGGTGGATGGATGGATGGATGGATAGATGGATGGATAGATGGATGGATGGATAGATGGATGGATGGATGGATGGATGGATGGAGAAATGGATGGATGGATGGATGGATGGATAGATGGATGGATGGATGGAGAAATGGATGGATGGATGGATGGATGGATGGATGGAAGGATGGATGGATGGATGGAGAAATGGATGGATGGATGGATGGATAGATGGATGGATAGATGGATGGATGGATGGATAGATGGATGGATGGATGGATGGATGGATGGATGGATGGATGGATGGATGGAAGGATGGATGGATGGATGGATGGAGAAATGGATGGATGGATGGATGGATGGATAGATGGATGGGTAGATGGATGGATGGATAGATGGATGGATGGATGGATGGATGGATGGATGGATGGATGGATGGATGGATGGATGGGTGGGTGGATGGATGGAGAAATGGATGGATGGATGGATGGATAGATGGATGGATGGATGAATGGATGGATGGGTGGGTGGGTGGATGTATGGATGGAAAAATGGATAGATGATGGATGCAGGGGCGGATCCAGGGGGGGGGCCAATCCGGCCATGGCCCCCCCATTTCAAATCACCATGGGACGTGGCCCCCCCATCCATGGTGGGCAAAAAAAAAATTCAGGGTGTCAGTCATGCACAGGAGAATTAATGTATAAATGTAATCAAAATCTATAATAAAAATAATGTATAAATGTAATTAAAATTGCATTGTCTTAATATAAAGCATCGAAATGAAGCAATCTTTCAACAGTATCCAACTATGATTTATGGCATGCAATGTATGTTATTCGTGTATATATTCGTAGTAAATTGAAAAACATTAACACCAATAAACACAATTATAACTAAGTACAACTAACTATTAAATACAAATCAAGTTAACACAAACAACAGTGTTTGGGATGTAATTTATTTTTTGCAGATGCCAAAAAATTTCAGGGCGAAACATGTTAAGTTTTGATTTTAGTCTCTATGTGCAAGAAAATGCGGTGAATGATAACACATGTTTACATGTTTACATGCGCACTGTTTTTATTTATATCTTACTATATATCATTCAGTAGTGGGAAGTATTTTATTTATTCTAGTCTTAAAAAGTCATCAGTTTTTTAGAAGGAAAATTTAACATATTTTTGAAGATTTCGGACGGTTCACTAAAACTTCATAAGTTTTTTGGGAAGCGAAATTGAACCCTTTTTTAAAATTTTGAACGGAAGAATAAAAAGTCATCGCTCTTTTTAGACGAAATATTAAACACCTTTTTTAAGATTTCGCACGGATGACTACAAAAAGTCATCAGTTTCTTGGATTCTAAATTGAACACCTTTTTTTGACAATTTTCCACGGAAGACTAAAAAGTCATTACTCTTTTTAGACGAAAAATTAAACACCTTTTTAAAGATTTCGCACGGATGACTACAACAAGTTATCAGTTTTTTGGGATGCGAAATTGAATACTTTTTTTAAAATTCGCACGCATGACTAAAAAGTCATCACTCTTTTTAGACGATAAATTAAACACCTTTTTAAAGATTTCACACGTATGACCAAAAAAATGTCATCAGTTTGGTGGATGAGAGAGACGATAAATTAAACACCTTTTTTAATATTTCGCAGGGATGACTACAAAAAGTCATCAGTTTTTTAGGATGCGAAATTAAACACCTTTTTTGAAAATTTCGCACGGAAGACTAAAAAGTCATCACTCTTTTAAGACAAAAAATTAAACACCTTTTTTAAGATTTCGCACGGATGACTACAAAAGTCATCAGTTTTTTGGGACACGAAATTGAACACCTTTTTTTGAAAAATTTCGCACGGAAGACTAAAAAGTCATCACTCTTTTAAGACGAAAAATTAAACACCTTTTTTAAGATTTCGCACGGATGACTACAAAAGTCATCAGTTTTTTGGGACACGAAATTGAACACCTTTTTTTGAAAAATTTCGCACGGAAGACTAAAAAGTCATCACTCTTTTAAGACGAAAAATTAAACACCTTTTTTAAGATGTCGCACGGATGACTACAAAAGTCATCAGTTTTTTGGGACACGAAATTGAACACCTCTTTTTTGAAAATTTTGCACGGAAGACTAAAAAGTCATCACTCTTTTAAGACGACAACATTAAACACCTTTTTTAAGATTTCACACGTATGACCAAAAAATGTCATCAGTTTTTTGGGAAGGAAAATTGAACACCCTTTTTGAAGATTTTCGGCGGATTACTTAAAAGAGAACATCTAGTTTTCGGAAAGAAGTTTTTAAGTAAAGTCTATATTTATTGAGACCTTATGGCACTCTTATAAGCACCAAAAAGTACAGCTATTTTGTTAAGATAGCAGCTTAAAATGCTACCATTGCAGTGTGAAAATTTAAAAAGTTTCTGGTGGGGAGGGGCATATCCCCTCCCCACACTCCCCCCCTACCGCTGCGCGCCTCATGATTGTCTTCATACGGTCAATTATCTACCCCTTCGGAAACCTCAATCTCCCAGAGGTGGGGGCTAAATTAAACTCTGGTTTCGGCGAGAAACGACTAAAAAAGTTAAATTTTTCGACCCCAGCCCAAAATGTTTTTGGCCCCCCCCCTTCGAAACGTTCTGGATCCGCCACTGGATGGATGGGTGGGTCACTGGGTTGGTTAGTTGGTAGGTGGGTGGTAGATGGATTGATAGATGAATGGGGAAATGGATTTGTGGATGCACTGGATAGACGCATGACTGGGTATGGACTGGTGATCGGGTGAGCGGGTATACTATGCGAGCGAGAGAATGGACGGTTGAATGGATTCTTGTGCTAAGCTGTCAATTTGATGATCAGACGCTCTGTGCTATGTAACATGGATACTTGACGGTATACTATAGTATAGACAGGAGCAGAAGCCACTAGTCTTGGCAATCCATCGCTAAGATAGCTTGTGCATTCGACGCCTCTTTTATGGCTTCAGTGTATACACTCGAGAATAGGAACGGATTCAACTGAAGCCAGAGGAATGATGGCTATGGCTGCATGATGCAATAATTCTCAATAGCTGCAGCAGTCATCAATCACACAGACGATGCTATATAAGTATATATATATATACACACACATATATATACATATATACATATATACATATATAATATAATATATGCACATATACAATGTATACATATACATATATAAATACACATACATATATGTCTATATACACATATAGTCTATACACAATTACACATACATATATATACACATACATATGTATATATATATATACATAATTATATATACATATATACATATATACATGTACATATATATACAGCAGTTGTTCTCTCATTGCTCTTTCCTTCTTCTTCTTTTCTCCGTCCATCATTCACTCCGTTCCTCCATTCTTCCATCTTTTTCTGTCCTCAGTCTTCAATCCTTCCTCGCGGTTTAGCTATACCAGCGACTTCTACCGGCGTTCATTCATTCGTATACATTCTTTTGTTCGTTCGTTCGTTCGTTCATTCATTCGTTCGTTCATTCGTTCATTCATTCGTTCATTCATTCATTCGTTCGTTCATTCTTTCATTCATTCGTTCATTCATTCGTTCATTCATTCGTTCTTTCATTCATTCGTTCATTCGTTCGTTCATTCATTCATTCATTTACGCATGCCATTTTCTTCGCTTCTGTGTCAGTCCGTTTGACTGCATGTGTGTCTCTTCTCTCTACTACCCTGTCCCTCACTTCTTTCTCCCTTTCTCCCTCTCTCTGTCTGGCTTTGTCTGTCTGTCTGTCTGTCTATTTCTTTGTATGACTTTTATACTCATTGACATCTTCCTTTGACTGTTGTTCCGTTTGAATGTTAGCCTTTAGGTCTGCCTGTACACCTGCGCATGCCCCGTTTCGCACATTGCAGCCCGCCCTGTAGGTAATCAACCGCGCCAGTGAGACTCGCACCTGTCTGAAGCATTAATCTTTCCATAGCCAGTGATGGGGAATACGTTGTTAACACGAACCATGGGCGTCTTTAGAATGGGGTTTATGGGGTCAACGCCCCGAATTTTCGATTTTAAAAAATAACTAAGTTTTTCTGACTGCACCTCTGACGCACACCTAATAGTATACATGAATGCGAACATTGACACACACTCAAATGCATGTAATGAGTCTAATATGCAGAGGACTAAATATGATATACAAGTGATATAATTATGCATGATTACAGTGTACCAATGTTCACACATATATATACGTGCATATACAAACATTTATGCAATCGCGCAAACGGACGTATATACGTACGCGCGTAGATGAATCTGATATAAAATATAGCATAGCACATTAAAACCACATGCATCTGCAAAAGCATCATATTATTATGTCATATATAATTATATATATATATACAGGGGTCCTATATATAAATATATGCCTGAATTCATGCTATATCCTTATACAGGTTTATACTGATGAACTGAGTAGGCCTACATGTTTATTTCAATGACATTCGCTGTTAACTTCATTGAAATTGTGACAAGACATTTATATTGCGCCCTTCGGTAATCCTTAAGACGTGTTCTATCAGTGTAGATCTATATATATATATGAAAATCGTGTGAGCTTTAGAGACCGTGAGTATAGTCGCTTCAGTATCCTCTCTCTCTTATCTGCTTGAGGGGTATTATAGTAACTTGGTCGTTCCACCGGTTTCGACTTTCACGGTCCAACGCTGTATATAGTTTGCTGTGCATGGTTGGTATAATCTTTTGGACTAAGCTGCTTATAAGAACCCAGTGACAGCATGAGCCTCTCGGTCGCTCGTTCTATCGTATACCTTTGTCTTCCATTGTGGTTTCATTCTGTATACAGTTGGGGAGCCTCACGTGAGCATCACTTGTAGTAGCTCCATATAAACGTACAATTTTGTATGTGCACTTGGCATAGCGCCCCTTCAAGCTCGCTACTCAGAAGCGCTCCCGATAACAGAGCGGACGCTGCATCGGACTTTCACGCCGAAGCGCTGAGCAATTGCGAGTGAAGGACTTGCCCAGGGTCCCTACGCGGCGACTTGAAGTGGATTCGAACCTGCTACCCTCCGGCTGCAAGGCGACGAACATACCCGCTACACCACCGCGCCCCACAATTACCACTATAGCATAACCATTACCATTTGCTAATTGAAATCGAAAAGACTTGGTGTCAATAGAAAGACGGACCTTCAATGAAGCTGCAAAGAAGGTACCATAGTATCTCCTGTGTTTGACGCCCCTCACTGGAATCTGATCTGGCACAAAAATCGACCAAAACAACCCGGTTCTTTCGGTTCTGCTATAGCTTAATGGAGTGATCTCCCTGGCGAGGTTTTAAGTGGCGCGTAGATAATTTTGGGAGATCTACGTTACATGACGTTACACATTGCTCTCTGCAAGCAGTATATATATATTAGGGTGTTTTTAAGGTACATGTGAAACTTTCAAATTAAAGATGTTTTAACGACCAAATGAAATTATCGTGCCAAATCATGTGTAAACTGAATATCTGAAATTATACCTCGATAGCTGAACATTTAGGACTTGCTCAAGAGGACTGAAGTTAGGAACACGGTTGCATTGCAAGCATTAGAATCTACGATCTCAATACATGCGAGCTCCATGCTATAGAACCCTTCTCAGTGACTAGTTCCCAACAAATAAACATTCATGATCATGTCGTCACTGATATTGTCCTGTTTTTGTCACTGGTGATGTGTTGCAAATGGCGGGAAGTGGTGCTTTTCATTCTTGTATCATATGGCAGGCGCAATGCAAGATTGATTTTTAAAAAGCTGAGATTTAGTTGATAGGCAGTACTGATACCACTTCGGCTATGCGTAGCTGTCTTCACAAAGGAGAGGTTCCCATGCAAGGTACTGCTCAATTTACACATACACCAAGGAGTCTGGATGACAAGATCATGCCAGATGTTACAGGGACAGGACGATAAAGGTATATTTCATAAGGATGTTACCAAGCTATTGGCCATCCCCTAACTCCACTCAGTGACAGCAGCTATTGTCATGTCAGATTCTTGTTGACTGAGATCTGAAGCTGGGGATTGGAAGACAAAATCCTGGCCATGTGTTTTGACACAGTGACGAGTAAAACGAGTTGCAAGAGCGGCATGCATGAAGCTGGAAGCGAAATTGGGGAAGGACCTCTTGAACCTTGCCATCCATACCATGCCTCTGAAATTGTTCTGGAAAAGTGTTTCACTGCATGATTCTGCAAGGACTCCAGTATTGGAAGTCTTTAGGCAAGAACTAATAGTCATTTTCCAAAGATGAATTCCACCAAAAGGAATAAAGTTCAGGTAACCAGGTGCATTTCACCGAGGGCGTTGGATGTCATATGTGATTTACATGATCGAGTTGTGGCTTTTCAGTTATCAATTTTCCATTCAATACAGAGAGGATAATCTCGACCATCCTACTCTGAAAAAGTATGGAATCATTTACTTGAAGTATCACTCCCTGTGACAGCAACTTAGTCTCATGTGAAGTATGCTCTTTCACCTGTATACTGAAACAATGAAGTCCAAAGGGGAATCCATACTTACCACGCCAGAGAAGTCTTACATGTCACCCTAACAGTATTTTCCCGACACCTTTGATTTTTGTCAGAGACCCTGGTTGGCCACAGCTTTTTAACGAGTCATAGACTACAGTATGTGCAATGAATTTGATGATCTGGGATCTGATCTCATGAGAGGCTTCCTACTGTACCTAAGCCACCACCAAAATATTCAAGATCCTCGGATTGGGCCAATCTCTTCGTGGTTGAGACTCGCAACAATGGTAGTCAGAACAATCACACAGTGAGGCAAAATTAAGTCATCATATCTGACCTAAGAATGATCAGGCGAAGAGACTCTTATGCAATCCTTCAATGAAGCCCTGGTCAGAAATAAGGAAGAGAAACAATTTGTTCTGCAATGGTCAAATAAAGCCATATTTTTTTCAAATGTACTAAGAGGAATAAACTGTGACAACTTACAGTATTTCTTTGGATTTTGCCTTATATCTGATGTTTATGTGTTCAATTTTGCTTGGATCTGTGAAAATTACAATGTGTCACAATGTCGCCTAAGTGGCTATTCTTCCGGTGCTTTGAGCAAGTCCTAAATCTATTCCCATTTTCATCTAATTTGGCAGATAACTATATTTCTGAGAGTGGAACACAAAAACATATTGGTCGTTATTAATATCGAAATTTTAATTTTTAGACACACCCTAATATATATGTATATATATATATAAGCAGGGATAATAATTGCCAGAAATCGAATCTGGTATCCTTCCATCGACAGCGGACCACGCCCTTGACCAACGGCCTTTCCAGGTGGAAAGCCTTACCGCTTCTATTTACATTGAAGCATGGAGCGCGACTCCAGGGTCACGATCTCCGGGTGTAATTCGATCGGTCGAAGACGAGAATATGTATATGTATTGTATATGTATGTATGTATATGTATATATGTATATGTATATGTATATATGTATGTGTATGTATATATAGGCTATATGTATATGCATATGTACGTATATGTATATGTATGTATAATTGTATATATGTATATGTATGTATATATATATGTATGTGTATATGTATATGCATATGTATATATATGCATATGTATATACATGTATATGTATATGTATACGTATCATGTATATATATATGTATACATAATATATATAGATCTTACGTAAGAGCGACTTTTCGCCGGTTCAGCAGGGAATGTATAAACAACT
>OX457047.1:21604935-21749935 GCA_949752735.1 Lumbricus terrestris | reverse complement strand
ATGGAAGGATTTTTTTGTTAAAGTAGGAAGAAAGCAGACATTTTAAGGAAGAAAATAAATAGTGAGAAAAGATAAGTTATACCTTAAAACTTTGCTTCGGAATGTACAGAGGCAGGAAAGAATTAAGAGAAGAGGAAGGACAAATAAAGGATGCCATGAATGAAGGAAGGTGGGAAGAATCAAGTATGGAAGGAAGGAAAGAGGTAAGGAAGGTAGAGATGGAGGAATGCAGGTAGGGAGGAAGGAAGCGACGAATGAGGAAAATGAGAGGATGGATGCACGGTATACAAAAACGATGATTGAGATGGATGGATGGACAGATGAAGCAGGATGGTCCTGACTCCTGAGGTTGAGACCGAGGTCGCAAACGGAATTCAATGTTCTAATTTTTTCTGTTATTATTCTAATTCTTCTTTATCGTTGTTTCTGATTCTGGGAACCGCTTCTACAGAACAGATCTTAAATGATCAAATCAAACAAATCAGTCACGGAGAAAGACCTGAAACAGAAGATGCTTTCAATGCAGTCATGCATAACCAATCGCTTTGAGGGTAGACAGACAGACAGAAGACAGTTGACTGGCAGACAGACAGACAGACAGGCAGACAGACAGATAGGCAAAGAAAGTGTGGTTGCTTGTAAGTGTGTACGAATGCTTGTATATGTAGATGTATGCATGTACATGTACATGTATTTGTGTAGACAACTAGACGTGCATGCATGTATGTTGGTATTTATGTATTAATGCATGCTCGTATGTATGTCTGTATACATGCATGTATGTACTGTTTGTACTATGTATTGTATACACCCATGTGTATAGTGTGTTTGTATGCCTTCATCATTCATGTGCATGTATGTATGCATGTGTGCCTGTGCTTTTTGTTTTAAGAGCGCAAATGACTGACTGACTGACTGACTGACTGACCGACCGACCGACCGACCGACTGACTGACTGACTGACTGACTGACTGACTCACCGACTGACTGGCTGACTGACTCACCGACTGACTGGCTGACTGACTGACCGACCGACCGACCGACCGACCGACCGACTGACTGACTGACTGACCGACTGACTGACTGACTGACTGACTGACCGACTGACTGACTGACTGACTGACTGACCGACTGAGTAACTGACTGATTCGTTGAACAAGTCAGGTTACCTTCAAACACAAACAGTGGAGAACATTGATTGATCATGCAACGCTAAAAACTGAACCGAATCTTTTGACACTTTTATCGTTCGTCGGTAATTGGTTTTTAGGTAAATCATGCAGAAGCAAGTTTGTTCTACTGCAGCGTTTATGATGATAGTGCGCCAGGTCCTTCGACCAGCTGTCACACACAAACAGGTGTCACACACACGCACACACACGCACGCACACACACACACACTCACACACATGCACACACACACATGCACACACACGCAGCAGGTTTTATGTACATCCACCCGTCAGCGGCTAATCGATTTTGCTGTATGTGCATGTTCTAGAGAACAGCGTCAGTTATAATTTTTTAGATTCTGAATGGATTATAAAATTATTAATAATGCGTGTTTACATGCTTGATTGTCAGCAGTTTTGCGTGTATAGTGTAGGCCTATACTTTAGCTGGAGTGTGTGTGCTTGCGCGTGTGTATGTGTAGGTGTACGTGCGTGTGTGCATGTGTGTTTGTGCGTGCGTGTGTGTGTTTGTGTCTGTGCGTGTGTGTATGTATGTGTATACGCTGGTGAAAGGGGAACTTAATTCACTGATTCAGACTATTGCCAACTGAAGCAACATTTTCCCATAGCAGTTTCATCCTAACCACATTCAGTAGATCTAATTGGCTGTTGGTGCAGTGTACACATGTGTTTTGAATCGCACGTGGCGTGCAAAGATTCACTGGTGCGAGTGAGATCTGAAATTTGTCAGAGTAGATTTGTGTTACATAGGCACATAGCATGAGCAGAGACAGATGATGTGTAAAATTGATTTTTTAGCTGCATCGAAGTGAAAAGATGTCGATTTGTGTCAACTAAAATCGATAGTCACGAGTAAGCATGCAGAGCAAAATCAGTTATAGGTGGATATTGAGAAAGTAGCGTAGAGTTATGTGGTAGATACTAGGTGATCGAATCGACCAAAGAAGCCGAAAACATATTCACGCCTAGTAAGACACTGCCAGAGTGAAGATTAAAAGAATGGATATCACACCATCGATTAATGCCTTGATGCTATTTTGTGTCAATTCTACAACAGTCATGTAGTGGATAAATGCTCTGACGCTCATACTGGATCAAAACGAATGATTTGATTAGAACTTCTCAATATCTTCGTCCAAAGCTATAGAGTTACAAGCTGCATGTCTTGGTAGCGTAAAGTATAGTTGTTAAAATTTGGTCATTATAATTGTGTGAGCAAGAAAACTGCATTTCACCATTAGAATATGCATATGTAATGATGCTTCTTAGCCAAGCCTTCTCTTTATCCTAGCGCTACTGAATCTGTGAGCGGCGCTATACAAATGTTCAATTACAATTACAATTACAATTACAATTATCCTCTGTCCCTCTCTCTTCCTTGTCTGCGTCTGTCTGTCTGTCTGTGTGTGTCTGTCTGTCTGTCTCTTCCATCTTCAATTTAACTCGTTTCCTTTTGCAGTGCCGATAGCGAATCACTTGAGATCAAGTTTTACACCCACACCTCTGCACCCCCACCCCCAAGAACGCAACTCGAATCTTCCCTCTCGGAGCTGCATGGTGATGGGGATGGGGGTTGACCTAACCGGGAACAAGGATGGCAAAACAAGTCCCTCAAGTCTTTTTTCTTTGGTCGCGGCTGGGCTGGGAGCGCCTCTGAGTAGTTTCTTGAAGGGGCGCTATATAAATGCTCTGAATGAATGAATGAATGAAAACACACACACATACAACTAAGTTAATCTTATGGATCTCGACTGACGGACTTACTAACTAACTGCAGGGTGGATCGGAGGTCATGGCGATGCGATCAGTTGAATCTATTTTAGTCTGAAACCTGATTGACCGTTATATATATTATATATATATATAGTGTATGTATTGTATATATATAATTATATATATAAGTATGCAAACACTCAGTCGGTTATTGCATCTATTTATACAAACGCATTCAGCAGAATATATATAATGTCGGTGCTCCGTTTATGTGTTATACGACGTTTCCCTTGCTGTCAGCCTCTACAAATAACACTTTACCGACGACAGCATTCAAGCCCCCTCTAGCAATTCATGGGAGGGTCGACGGAACAACAGCTTATTCTATCCATTTACTGGAGCAATTCACCTCTCCAGCGACGACGCTTGTCTCGTATACAAGCACAATCAGACAACACCAGCGTTCGACACGAGACGGAGGCGGAACACAAGTCTCGATAAAACCTTTAAAAGTCGCTAAATAAATTAGCTTTAATTATCTGTATTATGCTCCTAGCTCCTGGAAACGGTGCACGGGTATTTAACTTCGTTTATTCGAACACTGCGTTAATAGGTAGGCCGTTTGCTAAACGACTTTTATCAGCCGCCTATATAGCGTTGGACGTCATTGCAAACAAGAATTATCACTAAACACAAATAATTGGTCTAATTTCTAGAACTGATAGGTACATGTAGTTATCTTAATTAACAATTTGAAGCTGCCTAATCTCGTTTGGATTCGATATTTAAAAATTTAGCAGTGCAGTACTCGTATGGGCTACATAGATCTATGGCATTTTTTTCGAAAAATTCGGCTGCTATTAATTTATTTTTATCTTGCGTAATTAGAAGCGGCATGACTGTTGAATGGCCAGATAGAAATCCACGCTGGAAGGAGAACAGAATACCGAATTTAGTATAAACTGACTATTGAGTCTCACTATATGCGTGGTCTTTTCAAAAATTTCTGAGCAAAAATGTATGGGCTACAATTTTTGTATGTTAGTAGTTAGAAACTTCGTCTTTAGATTCCCTTAAAATATATATATATATATTATAATATAGGCCTATATGTAGGCTACAGATTTAGCTGTTTTCTACATAGCTCCACAGGAAACACATCTGGAAAATGCATACCCGTTGGTACAATGTCGATCACCAAATATAGTTGCGCCGACCATGTAGAGTTGTAGACTAAGTGATTAGTGTTAAATGTTGGGAGAGTCAGCCGTCAGTCATCAGTCGTCGGCCTGCATGCTAACAATGTATATGACCCCTTTTCTGCTTTGTTTTGCTCGCATTCCACAAGAATATACCCCCTGCAGTATATATTTTAGAAGCGTTGTATAGTTTCACTTCACTTCAGTCTATATAGGTTCAAATTTTTATCATGCTATAGGCAGAGTTTAATGGTCGAGATATGGAGAGATTTGGCCAACTGAGCAGGAAGCCGTTTGTCGTTTGCTGTTGATATCATTTAAAATATGCAAGTTTCATGCACTTAGCATACCTAGAATCTGGAAGGACGTTGGAGATTTATCTCGTTTTCACGACAAATGCGTTACGCTGTTTATTTGTGGCAGAGGCTGCATGTACAATGTATTATAAGACAAACTTGTGTCCTGCATATTGTCTGAGAATACTGGTGTTCGCGTAAACGGCATACATGTGTATTGTCGCATAGTGCAGCTGCAGAGATAAAGAGAGAGGGGGGGAGGAGAGAGAGAGATGGGGGAAAGAGACAGACAGACAGAGACAGGCAGAGATATCAAATCAAATCAAATCAAATCAAAATTTATTGAATCGATTCAGTATAAACATACTATTATCACAATGCTTTAGTATCTTAGTACATGGAATGAAACGAGAAAATAAACAGAAAAGATTAAGTTATGCATAGGGCAGTAGATAATAGAGCAGTGTAGCAAAGAGAATCGACTCGTGGAGAGATAGATAGACAGAGACAGCCAGAGCAGACAGAGAGAGAGACATACAGATACGCAGATAGAGACACATAGAGATACATACAGATACACAGATAGAGACATAGACAAACAGGTATGGGCGGAGTTTGGTTTTTGTTCTTGGAGGGGTTAAAGCCTTCTTGGGGAGAGGCTAACCCGGGAAAGATGCCATTTACACGGTTAAAAAATGAATGTTGGTCTTCTTGGGGGGGGGCTTAGCCCCCCCCTATTCCCTGATAAACTCCGCCCATGCAAACAGGGTCCATGCACTTATTTTAAAATCTGAATGCCGTCCAGTCACTTATTGGCCAGCACAGCCTGGAACTGTAAGGGGCGTCCAGGCACTTCTTTTCCCACACTTTTAGCACTGACAGAGAGAGACATACAGATACACAGATGGAGATAGAGACAGACAGGGACAGAAACACAGACAGAGAGAGACTGCATGACAGAGACAGAGACAAAATTGCGTAGATTCCAGAGGTCATGAGTCGCGAATTCTCTTCAGCGAAGAATCTCTTTAGTCTTTAGCCATGCCAACGATGCTACTAGCATCAAGGCCAGACGGACCATGCAGGGTTTGGCGGCCTTGATAACTACAGCCAAGGTCTGATGCAAGCTGCAGTGCTACCCAGATCTTTATGGTTGAGGCCGTTAGCAGATGTCGTAAGAAATCATTTCGAAATTACCCTTAGGGTGTTTTCTCAACCGAGACGAGGAGTTGGCACGTGCTGCCATCGTGTGTGCGATGGAGTGCGAACCGCGAACGCCTCCTCCTCCTCAGCCATTTTATATTTACCAGCTTTTCCACAGTCGGTCGGACGCCCGCCGCACACCATTTGCTCCAGGAACCCTTAATCTGATCTGGAAACCTGGATGGCGAGATGTTATTCGGTTATTTTTAACGAATATTTATATGCGTGGCACCATTCAAGAACTAATCAGTACGATGTAATGTTTATCGGAGGCGACCGCTGTATACGCTGGCCTCCTAAATGATGCTAAATGCCATTACGAACGACGTGTATTAGGCTACATCGTTTAGAAAACTACATCGGTTAGAAAACCAATAATAAACGTTCGTTTACTTTCGAAGCAAACTATCACACTGCAAAAGTGTATTACACTATTAGTAAATTGGACAGAGACGAAGCCGACAGAGAATCTGAGTTAGGAGAACGAGCTGAACTTTAAGCTGACATGATTTAGGGACGTTAACGCCACCGAGCGACGAATTTGAGAACGACAGCAGCAGCTGCTGAACCCTAGGAATAGCAGTCGGCGATAGACGTTTGCCCTTTCGATCATAATGTGCAACAGACGAGATATATTATGAATGTATACGTGCATGCTGTATCTATGTATGTATGTATGTATGTATATGTATGTATATGTATATAGGTCTATGTATGTATGTATGACATACATGCATGGTTTGCATACATACATACATACATACATACATACATACATACATACATACATACATACATACATACATACATACATACATACATACATACATACATACATACATACATACATACATACATACATACATACATACATACATACTTTGTATGTATGTATGTATGTACGCATACAGGGGAGACTGGAGCTACAAGTAACAATTTACATATTTCACCGACTTACGGCAGACTTGTTCCTCCAAATAGGCTACTGCACAAATAAATCAGTGAAAATCTTCATGAATGCTTTATAATTGAATGAATGAAATCGGTTTATTGCACGTTCGACTCTGGTTACACAATCATGAACGACTAAGTAGCCTACAGTCAGGGCTTAAAGTGTGCCTGGACGGTCATGGACGGCGTCCATGCACTTGTTTTAAAATCTGAACGCCGTCCAGCCACTTATTGGCCAGCACTGACTGGAAAGGTAAGGGGCGTCCAGGCACTTCTTTTGGAGAGGTAAGGGGCGTCCAGGCACTTATTTTTCCACACTTTAGGCACTACCTACAGTGCAAATGCAATTAGGAGCCAGTAAAAACTAAAAGTAAAAGCAGTAGCTTTTATTATCCTGACCCCTCTTCCCAATTAATAATCATGAATGATTTCATAAGATACGTATAACTTAACTAGGACTTGATTAAGAAAGCAACAGTGATGAATTATAATAATGCTAATACCTATACTATTATCCAAATTATTTATACTAAAAATAATATAGTAATTATAATAATAACAATAATACTTGTATTAATAATAATAATAATATTAATAATAAAAAATAAAATAAAATAACAATGAAAAATAATGATAATAATGATAATGCAATAATATTATTAGAAACAGCAAAAAATAATGACAGCAGAACTGCATCTCATCACCAATAAGCACCTATGACAGGCTGCATTAACAACAGTGTCAGACTAGTAAAGAGTACTTCGGAAATTAACATCAGATGCATAAGTCGATTATACAATTGCAGTTTGCTGTCTACATAGCCAAACAACCCACAAAAAGGCTAAAAATGTACTCACCAGCGTTTGTGGTACTTCTTTTCTGAAGATTCTTCTTCTTGTTTGGTACTTACTGTTTCTTGAGACCACTTCTAGTCTTCTTTTGCCTATCTATTTGTCATTCACTCGTCGATTTATTTCCTTGAAAGCACCGAATGGCTCACAACAAATAAGACAAAAGCGGTCGTCTTCCGAAGTGGATAAACTGGATACTTTTCGTATTTTTAAGAGTCTTCTTCTTTGCCAGTTTCTGACAGCGATTTCTAACAGTGTACGGCAAGGTCGGTGGTCGGTTATGGTTAATCACCTCCTGACATAGCGGAGTTTATCAGGGGTTAAGGGGGCTAAGCCCCCGCAGTAGATCCAGAGTCATTTTTACCGTGTTAATGGTCTCTTTTCCAGGGCTTAGCCCCCCCCAAGAAGGCTTTAGCCCCTCCAAGAACGGAAACCAAACTCTGCCCATGTCTCTTGCCGCTTCTTTCATTTAAACCAGTGTGGTTTCTCCTCTAGAACATTTCCTTTTGTAATTCTTCATATCTGCAGTTAAAAATATTTCGGCAGGGTTCAAGTAAAAATAAATCTTTTAAAAGATTGAAGGTGGTTTTCGAGCAGGTTGTAACACCGTTACAACCAGCCCCTTGAAAATTGTTACAACCTGTCCCGATCAGGCGCCTGAGATGATTACATAAAATTATCAAACGCCATGTTAGCCGACGAAATATTTAATCCAAGCCGTGTAATCTGACATAAACAAACTTCACATTGACCAACACTGAGTAAGAATATCGTGCGCCAGACGAAAGCAACGAGAAAAACAACGCGAATTGAAAAACTTACTTTTAGTTGCAAAAATCACACTTTTGGAAAAACGATTCTTTTATGGTGTAACGCAAGCAAAGTCAAAAGGAACATAAAACGGAAATGATATGACGCATGCTATGACGTGCATAAGCTGGTTCCTTGAGTTTCAGTTTTCCACATTTTTACGCTTCTACAACCTGCCTCTGTTACTTTTAGCCTCGGTCTCCCCTATGTTCAATTGTTCATGCGTTTGTATAGTTTCACACGTGGACTGCAGCGCTATATACGGTGGACTTCCAGCCTGTCGGGTAGGTCGAGAATCTCCCAGCGCCCACAGATGCCACGTCATGGAGACCAGCTTATTCACCGGCGCTATATCAAATCAAGTCCGCAATAGCCAGAGCTGCCATTTTCGTTCCGGTGCCAGGTCAAAATCCGGGAGGTCAAGCCGAGGAGACAGCGTGGTGCTACGGTGGTTGTCGGTGATGGTGGTAGTTGGGTGGAACCTGATTAGAATCTGGATAGTATGTGTGTATGTATGTATGTATGTATGTATGTATGTATGTATGTATGTATGTATGTATGTATGTATGTATGTATGTATGTATGTATGTATGTATGTATGTATGTATGTATGTATGTATGTATGTATGTATGTATGTATGTATGTGTGTATGTATGTGTGTATGTATGTATGTATGTATGTAGGTATGTATGTAGTATGTATGTATGTATGTATGTATGTATGTATGTATGTATGTAGTATGTATGTATGTATGTATGTATGTATATATATGTATGTATGTATGTATGTATGTATGTATGTATGTATGTATGTATGTATGTATGTATGTATGTATGTATGTAGTATGTATGTATGTATGTATGTATGTATGTATGTATGTATGTATGTATGTATGTATGTATGTATGTATGTATGTATGTATGTATGTATGACTGTATGTATGTATGTATGTATGTATGTATGTATGTGTGTATGTATGTATGTATGTATGTATGTATGTATGTATGTATGTATGTATGTGTGTATGTATGTATGTATGTATGTATGTATGTATGTATGTATGTACTATACGTATGTTGTATGCTTGTATGCATATATGTATGCATGTATGTATGTACATATGGACGTATGTATGTATATATGTAACGTGTGTATGCATGCATGCGTCCTTCAGTCAAGAAGTCTTTCATCCAGTGGCATGTGCTATTTCAGCCACTTATGACTTGCAGAATACAGACTTAACGAGCGATGGATGACTGATGTATGCAGCTTCCACCTCTGCCTCTGCCTCTTCCTCTGCCTCTGCCTCTGCCTCTGCCTCTGCCTCTGCCTCTGCCTCTGCCTCTGCCTCTGCCTCTGCCTCTTCCTCTGCATCTGCCTCTTCCTCTTCCTCTTCCTCTGCCTCTTCCACTGCCTCTGCCTCTTCCTATGCATCTGCATCTGCCTCTTCCTCTGCCTCTGCCTCTGCCACCAGAGCAGCCTCCAACAGCCGTTGCCGCATCTCCGCTCCATCTTGCACGTATGGTTATCTTCACACCTTCAGTTTCAGCGGCTGGATACACGCACGTCTCAGAAGGCAAGGTATAAACCTAGAGGCTGTAAACAGAGAGGAGATTATACCTCGCAACGAGTAACCATAATGTATATGTAGAACGTTAGGCGCTGGCGCTATAGAAGTTTTTCAGGTGAGATTATTGCATGTGAATGATGTGATCCTCGCATATCACGTGATTTATACCGTTACCATTACCTGTTGCTAAATACTGACGGTTAGCTAATCTCAGTGATTGAGGTAACTTAGCTTGCAGTTCGTAGACTTAGTCTATTCGCATGACGATTTAGAAAATGGCTTGCAGTTATGAATCAATTCAGGGCTTTTAGCATGTGCAGTTCTAAATAGATTTGTGCAGTTGTAGAAGTAATTCTGGGCAGTTGAAACTAGTAAATAAGGTCACTTTCCTTCGATTGGGAGTAATTTATCGTAGAGAATCATGGCAAGGGAAAGAAGGGGTTGTGCAGTTCTAAAAATTCCTTTAAAGAGCCATGAACCAATATTATCTCAATACGCAGGTCCTCAGGGCGGTATGGAATAATCCAGTTGTATCCGACTTGGAGATTGTCAAGTGCCAAGTTACCATCTGTACACTTTGTGCAGTGGCCAATAGCACAACATTTAGTTATAGGCTACACTAAGAACAGTTTAACACTCTGCGACGAGCTGCTGTTGTTTCCATTCACGTTTAGCACACCACACACCCATCGTCAAAGGTTTAAAGCATATAACTCATGAAACTGCTTATACGTAAAACTAAAGACACTTAAAGGCGTAGGCTAATGCAAACTTTCTCAAGCGACCAATAACACAGAATTTCGTAAAACCAAAGGAAACCGGCGTTAAGCTAATGACACTTTGAGGTGTAATAAGCAGGGACGCCCGCACATGGGGACTTTACCCCTCCCTGGAAAATTGACACCATTTTTAACTATTATACTTTTTTGGAAATTGCTTAGCTCCAAAGCATCAATGATGCTATTATACACAATTAATTAAACTTAGATGTTCACATTTAAAAACCATTGAAATAGAAACCCATTTTCTTGATATCATCCTGCATTTAATTTTCGAAGCTCTTGCTAGAAATAGATCAACAGTGATCATTGCGAATTTTGCAATGTTGCGTCCCTTCTGCAAAAATGTAGGCAGGCGTCCCTGGCGTTAAGGCTTCGACAATTTAACACTTTGGCGGCCAGCTGCGTTTTTGCCCATGTAGTCACCTTCAGTATACACTCTCGTCGTCGAGGCGTCAAAGCGCAGACATGAGCAGAAGAAACGCAATCCATAAAAACTGAAAGAGATGAAAGTCTTAGTATACTGAGACGGAAATAATATAAAAGACGGCGAAGTACGAACAGAGGACCAGCGTTTAATCTAGACGTCTCTGCAGAGGTCTGGCGATTTCCCCAGGAATGACATTTCCCCCAGAAAAATTTGATAGGTATATTGTTTATACATGTAGGCCTATATACGTACGTACCATTCCCCCTAAAAAGATGCACGCAACATACCTTTCCCCCCCATGAAAAATTCGACAGCTCCTGTTTAGACGCACAAAATAATTATGTAAAACTTCTATGCAGTCTGAATAAACGCCAAAAAATTTTCCGGTCGTTGGTGTCGTCGGTGTCTGTATCAGCGGTTGCCGTCAGTCCAAAACGGCCCCCTCCTCCCAAGAAAACCCCCCACCTGAATTGCCCTCCCCTAGCAGAGGGGCTAGACTCAACACTGACAGATAATAGGAGACAATATCAACATTATAAAAAATGTAGGTGTCATCTACATGGATGCAAGTCATCATGCAACTATACGCATGTATATTTGTTTGCATGCATCCATGTATGTGTTTGGTTTGAATGTATATATGGCTACGCTTGCATCTGTGCAATTTATCTGTGTGTGCGTTGATATATGCATACATGTACGTACATGTATGTATATATGTAATGTTTGCTTATTTGCATGCTTTGTGTGTATAACCACAATCGTAACCACACTTTTATTGAAACTCAAGAAACAGGATGCATGTTTGACAAGTGAAATAAATCACAAAGAGATGTTGGCTCACATGGAGAGTCCTAAAAGGACTTAAGCCATCCCCCCACAACAGGGGTCACCTGTAAATCATTCGTTAGTCCCTTGCCCGTGGAGATCCATTTCTTCAGGTGTATACCCATCGATTCCTTGCTACTTTACCCATTCAAGTATATCGCCTATTGGATTTCGTAAGGTATACTATATGCAACGTGTCTAATTTGCCTTGTAACATTAAATTAATCTGATGTTTGATTGTATGTGTGTGTATTGTATGTATGTATGTATGTATGTATGTATGTATGTATGTATGTATGTATGTATGTATGTATGTATCAATCAATCAATCAATCAAATGTTTTATTTGCAACCGAAGTATAATAGGTTTACACATCTTGAACAATGGTTACAAAAAGGGGGCCCTAAAGAGATAAAATAATCCCGCTGTCTAGGGACACCAACTAATATAATGAATTGACGATGTGAGGTGGCCATGACAAGCATGTATGTATGTATGTATGTATGTATGTATGTATGTATGTATGTATGTATGTATGTATGTATGTGTGTGTATTGTATGTATGTATGTATGTATGTATGTATGTATGTATGTATGTATGCATGTATGTATGTATGTATGTATGTATGTATCAAGGCCTGTGTAATGTGTAGGCTATGTATGTTTATGTACATGCTAATTGGATATGGAACGATGTCATGGCTGATTTTCACCTGCAATCTATCCGTCTAACGAGATACTTTATGAGAATAATTCCAAGGAGACAGACAAATAGATTGGTAGACGAATTGGATCGAAGGTAAACGATATTATTGACGAATAGCAACTGGACTAGAGGCTGTAGAGTGAGGTTGGGTGGGTTGGTTAATAAGAGGGTCGTTGATTCGGTGGGTTGGTGGCTGGGTAGGTGTGTGGGGGGTTGGGTAGTTGGGTGGGTGGGTGGGCTATGCGAATAGCATTTCTTCATTGAATAATGTTTATAACATTTTATCAATTTCTGCATAACATACAATGTTACAAAACGGTTATACATTTATGCTCAGTCATCAAATTACTTATATATATATTATATATATATATATTATACGCGCGTATGTAAGTATATATATATATTATATATATATATATATATATATATATATATATATATCTGAAGCTACATTTAACGCAAATACTTTCGACCGAGTCAGAGAATGTTTTCTTCCGACGAGGTTGAATCTGCGTGAGGCTCCACATGAGACTCCACACCCCACTGCGTCTAGGCTGGAGAGTGGAGCGGAGAAGGAGGTAGAGAGATAGGGAGAGAGGGAAAGAGAGGGATAGAGATAGAAGAGGAGATAGGGAGAGAGGGAGAGAGATAGAAGAGGAGAGAGGAAGAAAGAAGCAAATAGACAAAGATCATGAACCGATGGCTAAAGAGATGGAAAGGTTGGAATGAAGATGTACGAAGTTAGAGGAGCAGAGGAGGATGAGGAATAGCTATGGAGTAATGGGAATGTCAAGGAGAACGGGAGACAAATGGAAATGCTGACGGAAGAACACATGATGCTGGTTATCGGATGGGAGAAGAGAGGGCAGAAGAGAAGAAGAGAGGGGAGAGGAGCGAGGAGAAGGAGAAGAGAAAAGAAGAGGTGAAGCGGAGAGGAGGAGTGAAGCGGAGAGGAGGAGAAACGGAAAGGAGGAGAGGAGCAAAGAGGAGAGGAGCAAAGAGGAGAAGAGAAGAAGATAGAAGGAGGAGGAGGAGAGGAGCGGTGAGGAGGAGAAACGGAAAGGAGGAGAGGAGCAAAGAGGAGAGGAGCAAAGAGGAGAAGAGAAGAAGATAGAAGGAGGAGGAGGAGAGGAGCGGTGAGGAGGAGAAACGGAAAGGAGGAGAGGAGCAAAGAGGAGAGGAGCAAAGAGGAGAAGAGAAGAAGATAGAAGGAGGAGGAGGAGAGGAGCGGTGAGGAGGAGAAACGGAAAGGAGGAGAGGAGCAAAGAGGAGAGGAGCAAAGAGGAGAAGAGAAGAAGATAGAAGGAGGAGGAGGAGAGGAGCGGTGAGGAGGAGAAACGGAAAGGAGGAGAGGAGCAAAGAGGAGAGGAGCAAAGAGGAGAAGAGAAGAAGATAGGAGGAGGAGGAGGAGAGGAGCGGTGAGGAGGAGAAACGGAAAGGAGGAGAGGAGCAAAGAGGAGAGGAGCAAAGAGGAGAAGAGAAGAAGATAGGAGGAGGAGGAGGAGAGGAGCGGTGAGGAGGAGAAACGGAAAGGAGGAGAGGAGCAAAGAGGAGAGGAGCAAAGAGGAGAAGAGAAGAAGATAGAAGGAGGAGGAGGAGGAGAGGAGCGGTGAGGAGGAGAAACGGAAAGGAGGAGAGGAGCAAAGAGGAGAGGAGCAAAGAGGAGAAGAGAAGAAGATAGAAGGAGGAGGAGGAGAGGAGCGGTGAGGAGGAGAAACGGAAAGGAGGAGAGGAGCAAAGAGGAGAGGAGCAAAGAGGAGAAGAGAAGAAGATAGAAGGAGGAGGAGGAGAGGAGCGGTGAGGAGGAGAAACGGAAAGGAGGAGAGGAGAAAAGAGGAGTTGAGCAAAGAGGAGAAGAGAAGAAGATAGAAGGAGGAGGAGGAGAGGAGCGGTGAGGAGGAGAAACGGAAAAAAGGAGAGGAGAAAAGAGGAGTTGAGCAAAGAGGAGAAGAGAAGAAGATAGGAGGAGGGGGAGAGAAGCGGAGAGGAGGAGAGTTGCAGAGAAGAGAAAGGTAGAGCTAGGAGAGCATAAAGGTGATCGTTTGAACTAGACTACCTTTCTCCAGGCTGTATGCAACCTTTCTGTTCTTGTTGCACAATCGTATACAATATAGTTCAGAGGCGCATCTCCATGCAGCATAGAGTCAGACGAAGAAAGCAACTGACACGTTCGCCGTTGTATGCTTAACGTGTTTCGTTTGGTTTTCTGTTCTACCGCTTCTGCTTACTCTGCTGATGCTGTTTCTGTCTGCTACTGCTGCTGTGAGGGGTAGCCGATTGGTATAAACGATCGAACGAGTTATTCCATCCCGACTCGGCTGATGTGGGGGATGGGGGGGTGGCTTTCAGAAAGATGATAGAAGAAGAAGCAATTACACGGAGAGGGAGATATAGGTAATATGTATAAAAATTGTATATTATATGGATTAAGATAGATGGATAAGAATGATAGATGGATGGATAGACGGATGGATGGATAATTGGATGGATGGCTGAAGAGCACGATGGAAGATCGATGGATGGACAGATAAATGGACGGATAGATGAACGGTTAGATCAATAGATATAGATGGATAAATGGACAAATGGATGGATGGATTAATGGATGGATTGATGGATGGATGGATGGATGGATGAATGATTGGATGGATTGATGGATGGATGGATGGATGGATGGATGGATGGATGGATGGATGGGTGTCAAATCAAATCATATCAAATCAAATAATTTTATTGGTCCATTGTTGCTTCCATGTATAGTTGTATAATATAATTTTTTATACATTTAAATAGTTATATATAGCTGACCCGGTTTGCAAGTAGGTCAGCAACCCTATATGCTATAAATAGTTGTTGGGTGTGTCCTCCATTACGTCCGTGCTGTAGCTAATTCGATCATGCAACACTCATCTTGCGCCGTATTACCCTGTAGGACTATATACATATAGTGGAAAAGGGAATAGATGGAGTGGGAGACAGGAAGGAAGAGAACGAACAGTGGTAGAAGAAGCCTGGAGAAGGGAAGCGGAAAGTATATAGAAGTGATCTGGGAAGAGACGCAGACGTAGATGATGAGGGAGAGGGAGATGGACGAGAAAGACCCGGATGAGGGGGCGAATGAGGGTATTAATAAGTCTCTCGCAGCCGTACATCTCTCTGGCTACAGAATTATAATACAGGATACAGGCGCAGGGTGTGTATATATATAGACTTTATATATAGTAGCCTGCAATCTCCCTTTATATACTCCAGACCTTCTGCTCTTTTCTGTCTCTCACTTCTGCTCCTCATCCTCTTGCATGGTCTTACTTCTGTAATCTGTGTATCCTAAGCTTATTATTTACGACCATGTAAACTGGTTTCTTAAGTTTTCTTATGTCAAAGTACATGTTATTGTATAGGCCTATGTGGAGACAGATGACAACGGCTTCACTTTTGGCCTTAACAACCAGTGGCGGCTGGAACTTGGAAGACTTAATTCTAGCAGCGTGTTAGGCTTCTAGACTAAGACTAAAATTGGTCCACAGGCGCAGTATGGGCTATAGGGTATTTATAAGCAGTTTTCAACGTGTGGCACTCATTCGTATACAGGCATTGTATGGCCCCTGAAGTCTGTGGAAGTACTTCTGGCTGTAACAGGCAACCTCTGTTTATTGTGTTGCAAGTATTTGTGTTGCAAGTACATGTATACGCTTCTATGAGATGATCATCAAAACAGGTAACTTCGAAAATACTTCATACTTCTGTGGTTTCACATGCATAGTCTTTTGAATAACGTCAGATTGGTGACTGCTCATTATTACGAGCTTTGCATTCGAACCTGTTTTTAAATATGAGCCAATGATGTGTTTCGAGTTCCTCGTCTTGTTGCTATTGGTAGTTAATAACTTCAGGTGTGACTAATAGATCTATATATATTTAGTAGACCCAGCTGGTATATAGGCTCAACTCCGCCACTGGTTGTTCTCTGCCAGTGCCAGTGCCAGTCCCAAGCCTGGATAAAGGAGGAGGGCGACACTAATCAACTTTGATATGGCAGTGTCGTTAAACATGTAACAAGCAAGCTGGTAGGTTCAGTCCCGTCTCTATTTCGATACCAGCAAAAAGCAGTGGCACGAATGACTCGCCACGCGTTCTATTCATCGTGATAATTATGCGCAGAGGCCGAGAAAGTTAAGTCGCTAGCATTGCATGCATCAGAAATGAAGATAAGGCGCGAGTGGTGATAAAAAGAGGGGACAGCCCCTTAAGATTACCCAGGAGCTTACTTTGGGGATTGGGTAGGGGTTGGGGTTTCTGCTGTTTGAGTCCCCTGCCATCCACCGATATATGTGGAGCCAACAAAGTCACTGGCTTCTCTGGCGCTGCTCAACTCTCGACCGGCCAGACTGAGATACTGGAAGAATGTGAATGGAGTGTTAGCGACTTCATTTACTCAGCCTCGGTATATGCACATGTAAGGACGTGTGGTCATTTCTCTCACTCGCTGTCTGGTATTCCCACGTATACAGTGTACAGCCAGTGTACTCGTGACAGCTGCGTTGGCTGTGCGCATAGGTGGAGCAGATCTATCGTCACAGATTTCTACCAGGGCTGTAGGCCTACTCAGAACTTTTGAGGTGAGTACACGCTGCCGCCGGAAAAAATCGACTTTTGGGGGCCAAAATTTCTGACGAACTTTTAAATTTCCATTTTCCATGAAAACCTTTAAAACAGCGCAGCGTAAAACGCTCTACTTTCAAGATTTTTCCCTTCGTAATTGGCGATTTTTGCCTGCGTGTATACCCACTTGGTCTTACTGAGGTGGATATACGCTGTATACCAGCGTGTACCCTCGTTTTTTGAGGTGAGTATAGGCTGGCATTTTCCCCCGGAGGTGAGTATGCGCCGTATACCCGCATATACCCTTGAGTACAGCCCTGATTTCTACCCTGGGGATTTTAACCTCTGACCGCTAGGTTGATGGTTGAGCACGCCAACCACTGAACTCCCGCGCATCCCCACTGAATGATAAGAATGGCAAGGAGGCTAATTGATTCCACGTATAAAAAACTCACTACTGTATACGTTTCTGGCTGCTGAAGTGCCAGTGATAAAATGCTGCTTGTGGCAGATGCGTATTCACATATTACATGTATGTAGGTCAATGCCTGAGGAAAGCCACGAGTGAGTAACGCCCAACTTAAGTGCATCGGCAGACCTCGCACACATCGACCACCAATCCACCATCATTCACATCTTTTGTTTACACTCATCAGTTCCATAACCTGCTGTCAACTAACATTGTCGCCTCCTATACACAGATTTACGAACGAACGAGAATGAACGAAATGGAACCATAGACACATGAGTCTATAATAGCGGTGGATGCATCTATAGGCCTGAATAGCTCTCATAGGGAGAGAACAAAAACGCTGTATTGTTGTGAGCGCCATTTTGGTGGTTATTGCGAGTAGCCTACTGCGGTAAAACGCAATTTGATGTTGACCGAATGGTAAAATTAATATTCGGACAGAAGAGAGGGAAAAAGGAAAAGGATTATGGGACAATCTAGAACAGACATGACGATTATACGTTAGAAATTTACAGTTAGACAGTGCTTTTTTTAACGTGCAGTTGTACACAAAATGTGCAGTTCTAATTGGATTTGTGCAGTTGTAGAAGCACTTCTGTACAGTTAAAACTAGCAAAAAGGTCATTGTCCTCCGATTGGAAGTAATTTACTATGGAGGATGGGAAAGGAAAGAAGGAGTTGTGCAGTTCTAAAAATTCCTTTAAAACAGCCCTGCAGTTAGAAACCTCTATGAAACACCCCATGTTCTTAATTTCCGTCGCCGCATATCGCAAACTCTTGCTAAACAATTAGACTATTATTAAAGCGTTGCCATTGTGTTTGCCTCCCTCCGCTGCAGAAAATATCTGCGGGTGTCCGTGCCTTGATAACGTCTAGCCTCGCAGTGCCCACACTTAGGCTGCTCTTGCTCGAGGCCATCCATAATTGACCATAAATAATGAAATCTCAAAACATAACATTTATCTTGCAACCAACTCACTGCAGGGCGAACTCACATCAAATCTGTTGTATAATTAAGTTGGTTAACGCAGGAAACCCAAAAGAGGCGAAGGTCGCGCTTGCTATCATCGCCTGCGAGCGTTGGTTTGGAAAGATACATCACGGAAGTATCTCACGACCTGATTTTTGAGATTTCCATTCAGCCAATTATTGTCCTATGCCGCTGAACCGGGATAAATATCAGTGTAGAAAGGGACAAGAGGCAAAGAGGCACTGCAGCTGATCTGTTCAATTGCGAGCTGCAAAATGTCTAGCACCGACTCATGAGTGAGAGACTCAACCCTTCAACCGCGCTTTTATTTTATTTACAGCATCCTCCATCGAACCGATTGACACTTCACCTTCACCATTGACCTCGGCACGCTCTTCTTTCAAGCCCCGCCGCACTTAGCCTTCTCCACTCGACGTCGATGTTCACACTCAACAGCATGGACCTATCAGAACGTCTGACTGACGTCACGCAAGATGGCTTCCACAGACAGACGACCGCGGCCATCACGGAGCAGACGAACTTTCCCGACATGGAACAGCAGACGAGCCTCCACTTCAACCAAACGAACCTAACCGGTGACCCTGGGCTGACCGATCCCCTTCGGTACCCCGTTTGGGCTGTCGTTTTGATCATTATCGGTTGTGCTGTGATCATGGCCGGTACAGTCGTCGGTAACCTGCTCGTCTGCGCCGCCGTCAGTATTGTACGAAAGCTGCGAACGCCGTCCAACTGGCTGATCGTGTCGCTAGCCGTCGCTGACCTGTTGGTGGCGCTGCTGGTGATGCCGTTGGCCGCCATGTATGAGGTCAGATCGACGTGGATTCTTGGATCGATCGTCTGCGATATGTGGACGTCACTAGATGTCATGCTGTGCACGGCGTCTATACTCAACCTATGCATGATCAGCGTTGACAGGTATTGATAGATAGATACCGCTAATATGTCATTATGATGTTAGCCTATATTACCAGTGCCTAAAGTGTGGAAAAATAAGTGCCTGGACGCCCCTTGCCTCTCCAAAAGAAGTGCCTGGACGCCCCTTACCTTTCTAGTCTGTGCTCGCCAATAAGTGGCCGGAGGCGTTCAGATTTTAAAATAAGTGCATGGACGCCGTCCATGACCGTCCAGGCACACTTTAAGCCCTGTATATTACTGTATGCTATTATGAGCTTATGCTGCTGTGATATTATTTTATTGTGATCTTATTATGGATTTCTCTCATTATCTTCTCTTATCATCATCATCACCATCATCATCATCATCATCATCATCATCATCATCATCATCATCATCATCATCATCATCATCATCATCATCATCATCATCATCATCATCATCATCATCATCATCATCATCATCATCATCATCATCATCATCATCATCATCATCATCATCATCATCATCATCATCATCATCATCATCACAATTCACAACCACCAACAACACTGTCATCATCACCGTCATTTATCCCTGTCATCGATGATGTCACGGTTAATCAAGGCGAGCCTACGAGTTAGCTGACCCGATCAACCACCAGTCCACCGTCGCTCTGTCGCCATCCATCTAATCCTTACTAATAAGATAAGTTTGCAACGATCTGCAGTTGTCACCGATAGCCGGTGAAAAACACTCCATGCATCTGCTAGACTTAGCCCATTACTACTGGCTCGATTATAACTTTGCATCGTATACAGTTACTTGTAATCGAGTCTATAATGCAGGTAACCTCGTCTCTAATATAATCTGTTGACGACCTGGTCTTGCTCGCCCTGCAGGTACTTCGTGATTTCGCGGCCTTTCACGTACGGCGCCAAAAGGACGCCAGCAAAGATGGCGGCGATGATCTTGTTCGTATGGGTGTTGTCAGCTCTCATCTCGATCCCTCCAATCTTCGGCTGGAAGAACAGCAAAGGTCCGGATGGAGGAGAAGTTGTTGACGAAAATGAGTGTGAGTTGAGTCAGAATATATACTACCAGATCTACGCCACACTTGGAGCCTTCTACCTCCCACTGATCGTCATGATCATCATCTACTATCGCATCTACACCCTGTCAGCTCGAATCCACCGCAAAGACGCTCGTTCAAAACCATCCACATCGTCCTCGTCAGATTACTCGATGCATCGCAAGGCCTCCGTACCATCCTCGGCTAGCAAGAACTCGATGGACAGCAGCCACGGAGTGGGAGGAGGAGGTCACAACCGTCTGGACGTCATGGATACCAATCGCCAGATGAGCGAACCGTACGGGAGTACGAGCAGTCGGCAGAACAGCGTCGATACGACACCGCTGAAGAGCAACGCCTCCCGCCGCAACACGAGCTTCCTGCATCGATCGGGATTCCACCGAATCTCGGCGTCGAAGGAACGGAAAGCCACGAAGACGCTCGGCATCATCATGGGCGCATTCACCGCTTGCTGGCTCCCCTTCTTCATCGTCGCCTTCATCAGACCGTTTCTGCACGACAAGACCGTCATACCCGACTGGTTCTCCAGTCTGCTTCAGTGGCTCGGCTTCGCCAACAGCTTTTTCAACCCGATCATCTATGCTCGCTTCAACCGCGACTTTCGCACGCCGTTCAAGGAGATCCTGTCGTGCCACTGCTCCGAGATTAACCTTCGCATCCGTTCGGAGAGCTACACGGAGCAGTTTGGAATGGCGATGGACGGAGCAGGTGGAGGTGGAGGTGGTCTGCCTGGAGGCCACCGTGGTACGATCGTCGGCGGAAGGGGAAACGCTGGTGGTAGTCGCGGAGAAAACTCCGTCTTTGTGGCAGATGGACTGGATCCGGACGCACGCTACAGATACTCGGGAGCCAACAACGGACTTAACCACTCGTCGGCCAGTTTCCGGCACCAGAATTAGGTCTGGCGATCGATGCTACTTGGTTAATAGGCTTCGAAAAGGGATGAAGTGACCTGGGAAAAGAAATGTCTCAAGCGTGTCAATCCTGCAGAAAAATGAAACAAGGATCAATCAGATGCTGAGAAAATAAATAGCGGACTCAATCCAAGGAGGGAAAAATGATCGTCATTTGATTTGACTGCAGTGGTCTGAAGACTGTCTATGTGCATACAGGAGAATCGTCGTGCTATAGGAAAACAGAACCTTTCAATATGCACATGAGGGGAAGAAATCACGACCGAACTGTGCCAGGACATGTTGAGACGCTGCTTGATGTTTGCAGAAAATGGGTCATGCTTAGAAGGTGACTAATATTGTTTAGGCCTGCGGTTAGGCTCCCACTGCGTGACTGACTATTCTGCAGCCAGCCTCTGACAAAATTAAGTCGTTGCTGTACACAGTGTACAGAGTAAGCTTACAGCACTTAGATTGTACTTGGATTGGCTGTACCGTTCGTGCACTGGAATGTCATCCTTGGACCATGCTCCGAATTGACCCCGACCGATGATGGTGATGATGATGATGGCGCCAAATGAGCGTGCGATTGCCTTACTTACTCGCTTACCTTGCGGCGTATTTAAAAGCTACACAGACACAGGAATGTCTGCTCAGATATAACCCCTTACCTGATAAGAGGCTAAATGGACACGTTATTTATTTAGGTGCACTGAGGAAGGAGGAGATAAGATAGCTGAGGTCGATCAAATTAGGAAATGGTAGCCTAATATAGGCAGTGGCGGAGCTAGGGAGTCTAGGGGGGGTAAGCCCCCTATAAAAGGCTAAGCCCCCTAAACAAAGGCCTTCCGGGTTTTTTTTACATGCAAAACTGAACTATTTTCCACGATTTTCGACCGGATGACCAAAAAAGGTCGTTAGAAATTTGGCGGATGAAAATGGAAAATTTCTTCCGGGAGGCTTCAGCCCCCAAAACTGAAATCCTGGCGCCGCCACCGAATAATTATAGGCTAAACATGTTGCGCTTTCAGACGAGTGCGACAGCGCATTCATCATCAGGTTTGTTTGAAAATGCCAACAATTACTGTTAGTTTATGGCCTAGACATGGGTCACATGGCGACGTTACATTATAGGCCTATCGCCGCCTATGGCTTTGTTGATGGCGCACAGAGACAAAATACAGCCATTTTCAAACAGCTGTAATCATCATCATCAGTCTATGATCTAATCCAATGAATACGACAGGAGACTGCAGTGCATTGCAATGAAAGATTAACCTATAGTGGTTTGATGTATGCGTTCGCTTTGCTTTTCTAAGTAATTCTTGCTTGATGCTTAGTGGATTCGACGCCGAAGCCTTTGAAGTTTTTTCTCGTAGATATAGGAAATATATTCCGCTGGAGATGTCGTCATACATTGTGTACAATTAATTGACTATCGCCTTTCTTCTCTCGACGGCAGATATATTCACAGTGGCGTGTGCTATCAAAGGTTTTTGCTTATTTGTAGGCATCTTTATCGTATAGAAACGTTTACTGACTAGCTGAGGTGTGACACACTTTTAGACAATTAGGTCTATGCATTATTGACAGATGCAGACTATTCAGTAACCTTTTAAGTGACTCGGTACACACAAATTATTATTATTGAAATAAACATTATTGTAGTTGGTTTTCCTATAACTGTGCGAAAATCGCCTGTCTGATAATTTTTTGATAATTTGTTTTAGTAGAGTTGATTCATAAACTAGATGTATGTATGTAAATGCACTTGTTATATAGCGTCCATTCAAGATTGCTATTCAGAGACGCTCCCGATTACAGCGCGGACACTGGGTCGGAGTTTCACGCCGACTGCGTGAGCAATAATTGTTCAATGTCCTTACGCGGTGGCTTGAGGTGGATTCGAACCTGCAACCCTCCGGTCGCAAGGCAACGAACATACCCACTGCACCACCGCACCCCACTATGTTCCAGGTGATGTAGTAGTTAGCATGTTGGATCGTTAATCAAAAGGTCAGAGGTTCAATTCACCCCCCCCCGTTAGTGCGAAGATTATTTGTCGAAGAATAGGCCCTCATATGCAGAGACGGAGAGAACGAAGTCGCCAACATTTATGCTGACCATGGCTACCTCAGGGTCGTAGCTGAAGGGACTGCTCTCCTCTCTTCTTACTGCCTGAAACGACGGATACCTAGAATAGTTTGGTGGAATAATTGTGAATGCGGGTGAACAGACATGCAACGCATTCGTCCAATCCATGCACTCAGCAAAGCCCGACCTCAAAATTTAATTCTGACAGTTGCTCATGAGCTTTAATACCCTACTCCGCATCCTTCCTCTCTCTGTTAACAGGACTCGTCTCTTTGCAAGCTTCGTATATATATATATATATATATATATATATATCTAACAGCGCTCTTGAATAAGCGTTTAACTTTAGTGTAGCGCTTTAGAATGTTTGTAGCTTGGTAATGCGTTTTGAGTCTTGTATTTAAAGGAAGGAAGGAAGGATGGATGGATGGATGGAAGGAAGGAAGGAAGGAAGGATGGAAGGAAGGAAGGAAGGAAGGAAGGAAGGAAGGAAGAAGGCGAGGAAGGAAGGAAGATGGTATCCATGAAGCATTCCATGAATCTAGTGAAGGAATCAGCCAATGAGACCAGACGAGATGCATCGTTATTTCTCACAAATGCAATGCATGGTGTACACACATCCTCTCTGCTTCAACCAGATTTACGTTTTTAACAACGGGAGTGTATAAATACATACGACTGTATATTATATATATATATATATATATATATATATATATATAGGCCTATGGCCCTGTTTAGTGGAGCCTACAATATGTATATATACGTATACATAGGTTAAAGAGCCTAATTGATTATAGGCTGCATTTGCAGCATATAGCCTACAAGTAGCCTATAGACTCCATTGTGGTTAAATATAAAATTACCGAGTATAATATATGCGTGTGTACAAAAAGCATAGCCGAAATATATTCACATGCATGTTGATCTATATGGGCGTGATTATTTCTATAGCATCAGCCTGGGAATGCTGGGTAGTTTTTGGGTTTTCAACGCCGGAGATGGAGAGAGAGAGAGAGAGAGAGAGAGAGAGAGAGAGAGAGAGAGAGAGGGAGGGAGGGAGGGAGGGAGGGAGGGAGGGAGGGAGGGAGGGAGGGAGGGAGGGAGGGAGGGAGGGAGGGAGGGAGGGAGGGAGGGAGGGAGGGAGGGAGGGAGGGAGGGAGAGAAAGAGAGTGGAGAGAGAAATAGAGAGATATAAGGAGAGAGAGAGAGAGAGAGAGGGAGAGGGAGAGGGAGAGGGAGAGGGAGAGGGAGAGGGAGAGGGAGAGGGAGAGGGAGAGGGAGAGGGAGAGAGGGGAGAGAGGGGAGAGGGAGAGGGAGAGAAGGGAGAGAGGGGAGAGAGGGGAGAGAGGGAGAGAGGGGAGAGAGGTCTCGTGAGACCGATACGGGTTTCTGTCGGAACCTAATTCCCGTCCGATCTGCGCTGCATATTTGCAAGCGCTTTAGTTGCTACATATTATTATCAGCGCTGCGCATCTATTATAAGGTCTTTCGAACGGCGGCAGCTATTTACGGCTCAATATCAGGCGGAGGGAGTAGATTAACACGGCAGTCATTTAAAAAAGCTCACTCCCTCCGGGCTTGATTTGTCGACATAATCACTTGTTTATAGATGTAATAAAAAGTTTTCCTTTTAGTGGCTTTTTGCTCGCGTTGAAAGTGTTTGGAGGCCCTGGGACGATGTGGAAAGTATAGCTGGAGCTCCTCCATATAGGCGGTTAGAGATGCAAGTCAAACTAATGGTTACGATGACGGATATAAGATTGTTTGGTGTAGAAGTAGACCGGTGCATACCGCTTTTGGAAGGTGGGCTCAAGGAAAGCAACTTAGCGCGTAAACCGAGTGGAAATACATCAAGGCTGTAGCCAGGATTTCGCGGGGGGGGGTGTTTACTTGATCTTGAGCATGCACTGACAAACAACGGAATCAGCTGACTAAGGGGTTTAGAGAAGCGTCGCCATGTGATGTCTTTTTCAGAACTTCAGCAGCTTCATCATTATCATCATCATCATCATCATCATCATCATCATCATCATCATCATCATCATCATCATCATCATCATCATCATCATCATCATCATCATTCATTCATTCATTTATTTCAAGAATTCATATAGCACCTTTTCAAGAAATCCACTCAGAAGCGCTCCCAGTCCAGCCACGGTGAAACAAAACGTTTTGAGGAGTCTGTCTGTAAAACACTGACAAGTCAGCCATAGGTAGCAGGCGCATCTCCAACGGAAGACTATAATTCCAGACAGATGGACCTACAACTGAGAAAGCACGACGCTGACAGGTTGAGGTTTCAACACGCGGGACCAAAAGCTTCCCGCTAGAGGCAGAGCGAAGGGCTCCGCGAGCCAGGATGGACAGCAGAGTTCACATATATATACACTGACAAACAACGGAATCAGCTGACTAAGGGGTTTAGAGAAGCGTCGCCATGTGATGTCTTTTTCAGAACTTCAGCAGCTTCATCATTATCATCATCATCATCATCATCATCATCATCATCATCATCATCATCATCATCATCATCATCATCAAATAATTGTATATGTAGATCGGGGCACAGCCAAGGAGACAACGCTAAACCAGTTAAGCAATTCTGTATTCGATGCGCTGTGAGATAGTGAGCCAGTGTAGAGTATCACGCATGCAAGATGAAACAGAGGCATATTATGGGATTCGCCCAATTAGCCGAGCTGCAGACTGAAGAACACGGTCTAGTCGGAATATCAATAATTGGTCATCATCTTCACGATTAGATCATCATCATCATCATCACGATTAGATCATCATCACGATTATAGATCATCGTTATGATTAGATCAAGATTAGATCATCGTCATGATTAGATCATCATCATGATTAGATCATCATCACGATCAGATCATCATCATCATCATCACGATTAGATCATCATCACGATTATAGATCATCGTTATGATTAGATCAAGATTAGATCATCGTCATGATTAGATCATCATCATGATTAGATCATCGTCATGATTAGATCATCGTCGTTATCTAATCTATTGTAAAATTTGACATAAAAATAAGAGCTTCAAAATTTAATTTCCCCCTTAGTCTTACATCGTATGTCTGTAAATGCATCATTTCATTTCTAGAGGGTGTTCAACTACCCCCAAAACCTCCGTGAATACGGCCATGGACCGAGAATATAACTAAAGCGGAAATACAGTGATCATTAGTTTTTTAACAAAGATGCTAAGCAATTTAAGTCATTAAACCTAATCTAATTCAAGGAGTTATAATAATATGATTTTAGCCTTGATATCATCATCATTTACAAAGACATCAATGCTGCTTCAAGTCGAATCAATTGCTTAACTCCTAATCCAAATGCAGAAGACAAGAAAACCTTAACAGACTGAAGAAAACAAGAAGTCCGAAGTAACATTGGAAAGCAAGTTGAAGGAGATCGGACTAAAGTTCAAACAATGATCGACAGAGGGATAGATAAAATAGATAAAATGCAAAAGCATAAGCATTCGTCTGAAAAAGCATCCCAACACTTAGCATCCGCACACGACATGGCAATTTTATCAGCTGAAACCAAAATAGCCAATAGGCATACTTCGGATATGCCTCACATACAGAGAAACTCAAACAAACCTATAGGTGCTTCCACGAGAGTCGGTCAACTGGATCGTCTTTGTCGCTCCTGTCCGGAATTGCAGTCATCCTTCCCGGGACTTGCTTCGGACAGCATTCGACCGATTGGTCGATTGCTGCCCGAAGCAAGTCCCGGCCAACAGCCAGCGCCTCATGTCAGATGCCAGAGCGGACAGAGCTGACAGGGGGGCCTGGACGGACGGTGCCAAAACTGCCGGATAAGTCTCTGGCCGCCAGGACGGACGGTGCCAAAACTGCCGGACAAGTCTCTGGCCTCTGTAATTTATCAACACGTTCAAGTCATATAACTTCTATGCATTTAAGTAGCGCCTTAGGAGAGCTCTTTAGGTCGACAAAACATAAATATTTAGGCCTATAGACCTAGTAGGAATGCATTTTCTACGTAAAAATCGCAGAATTGTTTTTGCATACTTCCGATAGCGACTCGCAGTGGCAATCGATTTTCACACTGAAACGATGAAATACTCTCAACAATAATGACTAAAAACACTAAAAGATGATAGTATTAGTAAGTAGGACAAGAATATAAGAGATCGATAGACCTATAGTGGAAGACTACTGCTAAGATAGATGACAACTGGCGAGAGAAGTAGCGTAGCCTAAATTTACAATTATTGCAGTGAAATGGTAAGATAGATAAAGTCTGTGAGAGAGCAACATCTTTAACACAGCAGATCTTAACTCAAGAGAAGGACATTTAACTTCCTTGGGCCTGAGGTCCACTCTTTCCAATAACTCAACTCCTTGGGCCTATTCCAGTTCAAATTAAGGTCACCCTTTCCAACTATAGGTATTCAACTCTTTGGGACTCTTTCCGTTCGACTAAAGGCTACCATTTCTATAATTAAACTTCCTGAAGCTTTCTCCGTTTAAAATAATTTAAGATCGCCCTTTCATGATTCAACTACCTGGGACTCTCTTCGTTCAACTAAAAGTCGCCCTTTCCTATACTTCAACTGCATGGATCTCGCGCTCCGTTAAGTCACCTTTTGTTGCGATTCAACTACAACTAGGGCAACTTTCTGTTCCACTTAAGGGCTCTCCAATTCCACATCGCCTATGAATATCTGCCTCTTTCTTCAAGAAAATCCATCATCAATAACTTATGACGCCAGTGGCGTAGGCAAGGGGGAGTTTCGGGGTTAAACCCCCCCTTCCCCATTGGCTCCGGAAAAAGGTTTTTTAAGGTTATTTTTCCATTTAAGTAAGAAAAAATAGCAAAAAACAGGGTTTTTGGCCATAAACTCCCCCCCCATCAAAAATTCCTGGCTACGCCACTGTATGACGCCCAATTCTTATTCCTTTATTCTTCACGGTATCTCCATTAAACATTCCATCATACATTCTGTTTATCAATACCAGTTAGCAATAATTTTTCTCACGAGCTATCAATCCTTTGTTCACAGCCATTTCCGAATTAGACAATTTTACTTATACACCATAAATTAATTGCACTTTGTCTTATTCCATATCCATTCCAGCTTCTTCCATCAACATTTAACCTTCATATTCGTCTAGGAAAAGAAGGGAGACACGTTCCATAGAGTGCGTATACGGTCCAATCTTCAAGCCACTTCACCCTACTTCTCTACAGAAGCGGATTTGGGTAATATAGTAATTTCAGTAGAAGTCATCGACTGGGACAGCAGTATATACCAGGTATAGCTTTAGTTTAACGACGCCTTGTGATAAGAAAGACTGTTAGCGTCAGCCATTCTTCATACAGGACAGGCTCTGACTAGCTCTGTCAGAGTAGGCTAACGCAGTGGCCGAGTTTAAATATGAGTCTCCAAGACTACTACTAGGACTTTTGTAAGTTTGGTTTTAATAGCTTACAGCTGTTGCCAGGTGTCGCTCGTCATTCCAGCCACGAAAAGCTCCATCTGTCGACGAATGTAGAATCTTCATGACGGATCTTTGCGACTCCGACGACGATAGTGAACGGCGGCATCATCTCAACTACACAATACAACAGAGAAGTTTAGCATATATCCATGCATATAATGGTATAATAGAATACAAGAAGACATTTCCGAATGACTTAACTGACTTAACTAACATCTTTGTTAAATGATCACTGTATTTCCGCTTTAGGGATAGGCCTACTTCCATAAGAACCTTCTATAGATATTCTTACGCCAGTGTTGCAACTGTAGCAGTTGGAATTACGGCACTGCTCGTGCCTTGGCAGTGCCAGTCACAAGTCTGGAGAAAAGAGGAGGGCGACACTAATCATACTTGATATGACAACGTCGTTAAACAGCAACAACTTCGTAGTTGCACCACATTCGACAGATGTCGTCGCTCCAGTCGTAAGAAGCGCCACCTTCCGATAGAAGACGATTCGCCTGGCGGTTCCTTGCCACTCCCGAAGACGGAGGATCCTGGCAGGAAATGCTTCAACGATCGCTCCACCGACAACGGAAAGCAACAAGCAGATTAACAATAAAGCTGTAGTACAGCGGTTCTCAATCTTTTTAATGCGGCGACCCCTTGGTAACATTTCGAAAGTTGTGACCACCACAAAAATTTATTGAGTTACTCCCCTTCATTGGCCTATATTGACATAATATTATATTAAAAGCACGTTTGTACAGTTAAAACTAGCAAAAAAGGTCGTTTTCCTCCGATATGAAGTAATTTACCATGCATGGAAGATGGGAAAGGAAAGAAGGAGTTGTGCAGTTCTAAAAATTCCTTAAAAACAGCGCTGCCCTAAACTATCTTACGGCTCAAAGGAAAGAAATAATCAGAAACAAATTGAAGTGATGAAAGTGCAGGTAAGACCTAAAATTTATGTTTTTATCTAAAACACGATTTTATTCAGTTGATAACTTGAAGTTTAAACTGATTGCAGTTAATTTTCTCAAAAAAATTATATTAAAAGGCAGAAATATTTTTAACTTTTCTAGGCTATAGGTCTATATATATGGGGCCTAGGCTACTAGCCTACCTAGCCAGGGTACCTAAAAGTCGCTGGACCGAGGGGCATTTGCCCTCTGTATTTCTTCAACTTTTGAATTTCTGTTTTCTAATCGGAAGCCATTTAAATTGGTTCATTAAAATAGGCCATAAATCTTACCGGTCGATTTCAAATTTCTTCAAAAGATAATTTTGATGAGATTCTTTTGAGCTCTGGTGTCTACAAAACTTCAAAAGGAACAGCTAAAATACACGTTTACCACAGTAACCGTTCTTCTAATCGATTTTCAAATTTTTCTGTTGCTTCCGATCGACGAATTTCAATAATTAACGCATCGAAATGTCTCGCCATTAACCTACGTCTTGTCTAATCATCGAATGCTTCCATGTCAGCAGTCACGTAGAGACAAACGGATCAAGATGACGTCACAGCATAGGAGCAACATTCACCAGTGACGTCTTTTTACAATTACGTCATTAGTGTCATTGATCCGCAGATGCTAATTAAGTTAAATTAAAGCTCTCAAGTGCTGTAATATGCCGAGCAAATTTCTGTCCAGGGTAACGACCTTTGTTGTCATAGACCCTGGTCAAATCGGATCCATCCATGCTAATTAAGTAATTGTAATTGTAATCCATGAAACGCATAAGATTCAGGTTCTTGATTAGGAAAGGCAAAGGTAAAGGAAATAATCACCGACATCAGAGTAGGCTAATGGTAATCACTGACATCAGAGTAGGGTAATGCTAATCACTGACAGAGTATACGCTAATCGTAATGAGGATCCGGAAAAAGAAAGTAGCGCATGATTTGGGGTTGTGGGGGGATAGGCCTTGCGGGCCCGCACCTAAAGGAGAGACAGAGCGCTCGGAATCTGAATCGGAGAAGTTCGGTCCAAATCATTTCGTGATAAGCGCCAGTTCCTGTTTCCTATACGTTGAGCGAATTTCTCTGGGCGCCCATGTGAATGGGGTCAAGTGGGAGGGGGAGAGGGATGAAACCATTAATGGCTGTAAAAACGACGTTAGAATTTGCCCAACCCGCATTTATATGTTGAGACAATCGCCTTGCCTTGTTAAGGCTTTGAGACATAATAATATAATGCGGCATTAACGTTCGTCTAGACCCGTGGAATACAAATTGAGTGTCGCAATAAAAGGCAATGGCAGCGGTGTATTATAGTTAGGCCTACTTGCAGACCTTACGTCAGCATGGCTGCTATAAAATTCACACTCTGTCCCTCTCTGTGTATGTGTGAATGACCGCTTCACTGTTTGCTGTGCTTGTTGTCATTGACATTCTGATCCTCGATCTCATACACGGACTTCGATTGATTGTATTGGTTGAGGTTTTGGGTGCAACAGCAATAATTCATTTATTTAATTGTGTGGAAATCTATTGACATTCATGCCTTGGATTTCGGGTTTGAAGTATTACTGGACTGTTTTGGACATCTAAGTAGCCTGACTAAGAGAACCAGTTTTGATGATGAAAAATTGCTTGCAAGTGCATTTATTTGACACAGCATTACACAGCGCATGGAAGAGTTTTCATTACCCCCACAGGAGACAAAAGTTTTTGTGCTTTTAAAAACATCTGTAATTGTACTTTATGTCTAACTACATGTAGAGCACTGAATGTTGACTGTTGACAGTGTGTGTAAATCATCCTAGAAGCTGCTTGCTATGCCGACGATGGTATGGACCAGTGCTTACCAACCTTTTCTGTTAGTGTGGCCACTTTTTCTAAGTTGGAGGACACGATGGCCACTTTTTCTTAGTTGAAGGACATTAGGGGGCCACAAGGCTAAAATTTGATTAACTAAAATCGGTATAAATTAATCAAAATATATAATGTTTGGTGTTATTTAATGAAATAATTCGTTATAGAAAATAATTATGTGTTCTATCCTGTTCAAATTGTCAATTTTTCATATTTTTAAAAATTCTTTGAGATATGAGGCCATGTTTTTAGACCTTTCGGGCCACTTTTGGCCCGCGGGCCACGGGTTGGGAACCAATGTATAGTCGTAAATACAATGCAACAGAGATATATCCTACATAGTATGCCATTGCTATATATATATATATATATATATATATATATATATATATCCACTTAGAAAGAAAAGAACATCTATATATATTATAGTTACATACATACATATATATATATATATCATTGATAGCTTATATATATAAATTATGCGTGGATTTAGTAGTCATCTGCATAACATCTGTTCACACATTTTGGTGGTGGTAATGTCCTTCTGCCACAGACTGAAGTTCAATCAAAATAAATGAAGCGAATCTTTCTGTACCATTTGTTGCTGATCGACAGCGTCATCAATAGTAGACTTCATCCAAAGTTAAATTTCATCATTCCCCGTTAAAAATTGCACTCTATAGAGTATAGACAACAGACGGCCATGGTCGACTCAGTGGAATCTTCAAACAATAGTAGTAGTAGTAGTAGTAGTAGTAGTAATAGTAGTAGTAGTAGTAGTAGTAGTAGTAGTAGTAGTAGTAGTAGTAGTAGTAGTAGTAGTAGTAGTAGTAGTAGTAGTAGCAGCAGCAGCAGCAGTAGTAGTAGTAGCAGCAGTAGCAGCAGCAGGAGCAGCAGCAGGAGCAGCAGCAGCAGCAGTAGTAGTAGTAGTAGTAGTAGTAGTAGTAGTAGTAGTAGTAGTAGTAGTAGTAGTAGTAGTAGTAGTAGTAGTAGTAGTCTTTCTTTAATGTCCATGCCTCACACCCGTATGTCGCCACTGGCCACACCAATGCTTTCAGCAGTCTCGTTTTTGTTCTGTTGCTGACAGCTTTGTTCTTCCACATCTTCGTCAGATTGACCAGGCTCGTCATTCCCATCGCTAGTCTTGACCTTAATTACTTCTCCTGTGCAATTTGCGTCCTTTGTTACCCGGCATTCCAAATATACAAATGAATCCACTGTTGTCAAAATCTCATTTTTGGAAAATCACATAAGATGTGCGAAACAAAAATCATGCAAATGTGTGATTGCTGTGACAGCAGCACTTTTTCTGGTGCAGCGACGTATACCCAGCAAACGAAGCCAAAACTCTCCAAATAAGCTGAAGCCCATCGGCCCCCTATTTCCTCGTGTCTCTCACAACGCACATGGCGGTTGAGCCCCAAATGATTGTTTAGGTTGAAGACGAATCGTTATGTGTCTGCCTATAGACCTATACGTGACGTATTTTATATCTACGATGCGTCCAAGATTTAAACCAGGCTCAACAAATTTCACAGAAAACTTGAGGAAGGATATACTTTAACACAACTTGTCCATAGAACTGATCCAGAGTAGACCGTATTTTAATTTTTCAATATTCCACTCATAATGGATAGTTGGCGAAATTGAGCAAAAATGCAGTTGTTCTTTGACAGTGTTTTCTGCACTGAGCCTATACTTTTAGAGTTTTTAGGCATGTAGGCTATTTGTAATGTGATAGACTGCACCAGAAGTGCAAGTACATTTAATCAAAATATTACATTGTTTTACAAGTTACAACTGTAGGCTAGGCTGTGTATATCTTGAAATGATGATGATGATGGACTGAGCCGTCGGTACGACGGATCTCACGTCGCGAGTAGTGTTATCTTGAAATACTGGAGGGGGAACACGAGTGTTCCGCGAGCAAATGCGTGCTTCGAGAAAGGTTCCGCCACTAGAAAAAGGTTGAACTATTCACCATGAATATGAACACCACCGCTGTATTCTAATAGATTCATTTTTAAAGTCGATCGATATGTGAGATCTAGGTTGACTGTTGGAATATGACTGAGTTGATGTCAATGGTGAGAACGAAATATACAGCCAAGGAGTTTATCAGCCATTGGGTTGGACCTTTTCGCTCGTGCATGCATACATTACATATATAGACCTATATATATAGCCTATATATATATATATACAGACCGACCATTGATGACTTAGTTACAGCCAGCTGAGCAAAGTGAGCATTGCCTGCTAATACACACACACACACACACACACACACACACACACACACACACACATATATATATATATAGGGTGCTAACTCCTGAATTTTCGGTTTTTGAAATGGTAGTTGACGTTATAATTTATATTTAAGCAAGTGCTCGTGAAAAAGCTGGGGCCCTGCTCTTGCCTTTCGAGTGGCGCCTTAGAGTTTGGGGCTTTACGTTCATGATCACAATTAGCGTAGAGAACATCCATCATTATTAATTTCTCTTGAGAATATTGCGCTAAATTGACAGGATTGAATTAAACAGCAGGCGTTGACTGCGCATTTGTTACGGTACTATATGGATATACATATATACAAGAAACGCCGATGACGTATTAAGGTAAGTTCGTCCAGATTATTGACGACAAAATTCGTTGGGCCAACTCAATATTTTGCTGCAAGCTGACGTCCTCAACAAATATATGCGAAATCGATGACAATGCGAGCTATAGCCTAATTATAGGGTGTAACATAAACTGTTCCCATGTTTTATGTTTGCATGCTGTTACGTGAGCATCGTAAGTTGTCGTTGCATGATTATTATACTGTTGTTACACCATATGCAATAGAATATAATCGATCCGAAACCACGTGACTTGAGAGTTTGACCACGTGTGAATTTAAAACCATATTGCACATTTGCAAAGGACTGCAGGCTAAAGACAGCAACTGAAAAGCACTGCAGATTATTATAGGTATACGAATCAGTGTGCATTGTAAATTTGCATCAGTAGTCTATTTAGGCCTATAGATAAACCGTTAGGGAAGTCTTGATCAGCCTCAGACGTGAGTATTATGCTATAGGCTATAAGCATAGGGTGACTGTATTATACCAGGTATAGGGTATACCTATTATTTCTTTAATACGGCACTATTAGAGCGCAGAGGTTAGTTTACTATTGGATATATTCCTTTGCACTAAATTGTATTATCGTCACCAGTCCTGGTAGATATCTATAGATTAATTCGCTATGCAAATGCATTGCTAATTTCCAAATTCATGGAGTTTGAGATAAAGAAAATGTAAAGGAAGACAGTTAATTTTCTTGGACGCAGTGCCTACATGACAACAGAGTGGTTTCAAAGAGCCATGAATTAGTCATGCTAAGAAATGACGATCGCTAGAGCTCTACAAGCTGACAGAACAAGGCGACAAGATGAAGAAATTTACATTTAATTCTGACAATCTTTAGGTGTGTTTCTAATAAATAGATAGGGGCCTATATGACTTGGTACTAATATTTCAGCTGCACATGGAACCTTTAATTTTTTACTGATTATCAGTTAATAATCAGTTGTGGGGCACGGTGGTGTAGTGGTGGGTTTGGGACCTTGGTTCAAATCCACGCCGCTTAGAGACCTTGAGCTGTTGAGCAAGTCCTTCTCTCGCATATTTTACTCGTGCGATTCGGTGTGAAACTCCGATGCAGTGTCCACGCTCTATAGTCGGGAACGCTTCTGAGTAGCAAGCTTGGAGGGGCGCCAGTGGCGTAGCCAAGAGGTTTCGGGGGTTAAACACCCCCCATTGGCTTAGGAAAAAAGGGTTTTTTTAAGGTTATTTATCCACTTAAATAAGAAAAACAAAACAATTGCTTGTAGTAACAATTGTTTTTCTTTATTCCCTTTGTTACTTTATTCCAGTTTTATTTACTGTAATACTGTTGGGTTGGCGTCAGGAAGGGCATCCGGCCAGGCCATAAAACACCAACCCCCCCCATCATAAATTCCTGGCTACGCCACTGATGGGCGCTTTAACAAATACGATGAATAAATAGATAAATAAAATAAATAAATGAATAAAACCTGACAATGCATGTGCTGTGACAGTCTTGACCATTTCTAAGATGTCTGAGTTTTGGACGAGGAAGATGAGAACGTATTTCCATCACCACGACTTCGATGGTGACGGTTTGATAACGAAGAAGGATTTCGATGCGATGGCTATCAAATTCTGCGACAGAGAAAACGTCGATTCGGCCAAAAGAGAGATTATCCGAAAACACTTTGAAGAAGTAGGATTTTTTCATCTGTACTTGTATATATATATATATATGTATATATATATATATATACATATAGGCCTACTGCTAATCTAACCAATGGAACAACTCTTTTTATAATATTTCTCGCATTTGCTACTGTTGTACATAAAATCGGAAGTTCTCCGGTGCGTTGGCTCAACATCATCCTGATCTTTCAAGTTCATTCACTGCCGGTGTCCCGTGGAAGAGTCTCCTCAAAGTCTCTACCCCTCCCCTCCCGAGACTCTATTTCGAAACAGATTCTTCCCCCCCCCCCCCGTGGATCTGTTTCAGAGTAAATTTCCCCGGAAACTATATTCTGAAATACAGTCTCCGGGGGAGAGAGAATATTTTCATCTTCCGCTGAAATATTTCAACGCAAAATAAGCTATGGTCACGTCAGACCTGCAGTCAATCAGGTGAAACAGTAGTCTGTTTATAAGCTGCTAAATTACTTAACAAGAAACTACTACTAGTTGTTTTGCCAGAAACCCTTGTATAGGCTACCAATGGAGAGTCTCCAAGGGGAGACACTGTTTAAATTCCGCCACTGGTTGTTCTCTGCCAATGCCAGTCCCAAGCCTGGATGAAGGAGGAGGGCGACACTAATCATCTCTGATATGGCAGTGTCGTTAAACACATAACAAGACTCTGTTTCGTGGAGACTTTAAATCGTGACACCGGTCAGCAGCTTAGGAATAACATCTTCTTACTATGACTGCCATGGCCCAACACCGTGCTTTTGCCATTTTAGACCCTTCTATGTGGAATGACCTCCCTCCCACTATCCGTAGTTAGATCTTATTGTGGTTATCATCTTCAGCTCTGCGCTACTTGAAGTCATTTTTATTTCCTCGGGGCTGTCACGCTGAGAGCGCCTCTGAATAGCTAGTCTGTAAAGAGGCGCTTTATAAAGGCTTATATACAATACAATGCAATACAATCTTCTAAGACTCGTCCCGAAGGACATTCCCTCATTTAGTTTACCGTACTTTTTCTCTGTAGGTATTTCGCAAGTTCACACAGGCTGCGGACGCTAGAAAGGGCGAGGCCATATTGACGGAAACGGTGTTCATCGAATCCCTGCGGAAGGAGCTGGGCAAGCCTGGAGTGATGCGGGTCGTCGACGTACTCTACCGCAGTCTCTTCGGAGTGATGGACGTCAACAACGACGGATTTCTCCAGGTGGAAGAGTATCAAAGGTTCTTCGAGAACCTTGGCGTCCTTGACACGACCTTCACAAAGGCTGCCTTCGAATCGATCGACGTCGACCACGACGGGAAGCTGAGCGTCGAGGAGTTTGTGACGGCGGCTAAAGAGTTCCTGGTGTCAGAGGACGAGAACAGTCCAACGGTGTTGATGTGGGGGCCTCTGGTTGGATGATTTGTGCGTCTATGTATATAGGCACATAGGCGTAGGGGACATTTCGGAAGTTGGGGGAATTTTATTTTTGACCGAAAAATCTGATGACCTTTTTTTAGTCATCCGCCCAAAATCTTAGGATTTTCTCGTCCGAAAAAATCTGATGACCTTTTTCTAAGTCATGTCGTGTAACTGTTCAGAAAATTTTGCTTTTTACCCGTGTGTCCCGGAAAAACTCCGCCTGTACCTGTTTGCAGGAAAAAATGTCCAAAATTTTTTCCCTTCCGTGCCTCTTTTGCCCGAAAAACACATTTGCCCGAAATCTGGGGGGGCATTTGCTCCCTCTGGACCCCCGCCTCCTACGCCTATGTATAGGCACGTTGGATGTCTACTATACAGATGCAATGAAGTCCGTCTTTTCTTATGGCACATGTATACATGTTCTCAGACTCTTGGTACAGTGAGAGCATACTCGTTCCTTCGAAATGTAGTCCCGATTTTAGCAAAATAAATATACGTCATAGACATGATAACTCTGTTTAATACACTCATGAGTACGAGCACGCATTGTCCTTCTTCACCAAACTTAAAACTTCTTTTTGGCCACGCTATAAAGTCGGTTTCGCTTCTGAGTATTTACTCTGTATAGACATACTGCATGCAATGTCATGCATGCATATTATAGGCCTACAAACATACTTGGGAACATGCATGCATACCCACCTATGCTACATATGCAATCATACATGCATGCCCAATATAAATAATAATAATCTTTTCTTTAACGAAACGCCTGCAAGACGCACTGCGCTTTACATTTACAAGTTATACAGTAATCTTAATTAAACTTAACTACTAACAGAACAGACAGCTTTGCAATATATTATAGCCTATTACACGTACGGCGCTAATAGCAGCCTACAAAGCATGTCCGCCCAACAGGGGCTCGAACTCGCTACCTCTCGCACTCTACGCCAGCATGCTATCCATTGCGCTACCGGGTCTGCATGATACATCAACAGGCTACACGCATAGGCTGCCAAGCCAGGAGTAAGAGCCTAAGAGGCCAGAAGTAAGAATATTTAAATCAACTTTACAGGCTAAAAAGCGCTTCGTATCTACTAACAATAATCAAATTTCACGACAGAAACGGTTGAGAGGACTGCATGATATCTGACAGCAAAAACGAAGACTTTTCTGGCAGCATACGCTCTCCGCCATTGGCAACAGACAAAATAAGGCGATGCTGCAAGATTCCAATTCATATTTAATTCAAACGGTGGAACCTGCCCTTGGGATTCTTTTAGCGCCTTCAGAAATTCGAAAGTGGTGGGACTGAATGCACAATAGGACACTCAACTTGAGCAACATCTCAGATTTTCTGTGGCGACGCCAACTATATAATGTTCAAGATGGCGGCCGAGTAACAACACGTGAGGCGTGCGACAAGAAACCTAAATTTCTTAATTTTTAGTAACAAACAGACATTACTTCGCGTATAAAGATTTCACGATTGAACGGAACTTATTCGTGCATCTCGTCTTTCTACCTACGAGGATATTCTTTACGAAACCATGTCCAAAAAAGGAATTAGAGTCGAGGACCGAATTAGAGTCGAGGACCTCCTCGAAGTTTTTCAAGACGAGCGAATTCTTGATGCAATCGCAGTCAGATTAATGGCCACCCTGAATAAACTCGTGGACACTGCTGTTGAATCAAGATTCGACAAATACATGGCATCGTTCTCTGAAAAATTAGAAAACTCGATCGAACAAGCTACCAAAGATATCTGCACAAAACTGCATGCATCCTACGCCCTCAAACAATCGTCTTTGGAGCAAGAAAACACTCTGCTCCGCCAGAAACTTGACGAAGTGGAGAACCAATCTAGACTCAACAATTTGGTTTTCCATGGACTTTCTGAATCCACTGATAAATATCTGGTGAGTAACAAGAGTGCCAAGGCTCTTACTCAACAATCTGATACACTGGACCTAATTGACGTGTGTAATAATCGACTTCAGCTTAACATTAAAGAGGAGGATATTTCCTACACATACAGAATCCCAGCCCAGGGAAAAAGCAAATGCCGGCCATTAGTCATCCAATTTACCCAAAAAAAAGTACGAGATGCTGTCATTGGATCGAAGAAACTTCTACGGACTGGCTCAGAGAATCCTCGAATCTTCATTAACGAGCACCTCACACGAACGAATTCCCAAATATTCGCAAAGGCAAGAAGTCTCCTAAAGTCAAAAGCTATCCATTCGACCTGGACAGCCGGAGGAAGAGTCTTTCTAAAGAAAACTGACCATCTGACCGAGAAGCCTTTCAGAGTGGACTCGCTCACTTTCCTCAACGAATTGGAGAACCGAATCTCAGACTTATCCCAATAAGGTAGATTGTGACTAACTCACTATTTCACTGTCATCAGCAGTTTGTAACAAATCTATAATCTATATCTGCTGAATTCATCCATTTATTTCCAATTTCAATTTGTGGATACTCTTCTACAAAACAATGAAAAAGTCTAGAGACTAACAGAGTTTTACACAGTTGCCATAAACTGTTTCCTCTTTTTCAGTTTAGTCTACATTTTTTTGTTATTTTATCATCTGCATTTCCTCTCTTTTTCTCACCTGTATCTTAACTTCTCAGTTTTAAACTTCCATGTTTGTTATTTTTTTAAATGTTTAAAAAAACAAAACTTTTTGGCTTACTTAGATTTTCTCTGTTGACTTGTGTATCTTTATCTATTAATTATTTTGTAATTATCTTCAGGTTTAGCATGATGTTATTTTATCCCTGCGGATGACTTAAACATTTGCATGCACTATATATGACCTAAATAATGTTTTACATTCACTCAAGATGTCATTGACAAGTAATTGAACAATTTAAGTACAGTTCTAAGCTGTTGTTATTCGTTGATTTTAGCATATTAATCTCTGACTTTGGTGCCTTAATGATGATTGATGGTTGGACTCAAATGCACCTATGCAAAGTAATTAACTTGATGTGTGTAAATTGTTGAATTGTTGACATTTTAAACTTTTACCTGTTTATACTTAAATGTACTTCTGTAAATAGGTTATTTTTGTTGTACGCCTCTCTGCCAGCTTGCTGAGAGACATACACTTCGGTGTATTTAACCCTAGCTTAAGCGAAAACACTGAGCATGAACTTGTCCATTCAATTGACAGCTGTGATTCTATATCTAAACACCCTACCTCCATTATTTCTAATACTCTGAAGCAATCTTCCACAAATGAATACTCTATTACAGCTAATCTATTCCCTTTTTCCCAAGCACAAATTGGGTCCAGTGAGGATATACTAAAAACCTCCACTGATGGTTATGTAGGATTTCAAAGAGACCTAGGAGACTTAACCTTAGAGGTATTAACAGAGGAAAATGATAATCGAACTCTATTAAACAACCCTGATCTAGATCCTGATAGCAACTATTTTAATGATTTGCAATGTGACAGTACATATTCGTCTATTCAATCCCTCAGATCAAAGCTAGCCTCCTCTCCATGTTCTCTCTCATTTATGCATGTAAATGCAAGAAGCATTTTACCCAAAATTAATGAAATCAAAGATCTGCTGAACTCTTTACCTGTATCTATACTTGCATTAACAGAAACCTGGCTGAACGATTCCAATACTGATCTAATAAAAGTGCCTGGTTATCAATTTGTTCATCGTTCCAGAGGAACTGGAAAGGGCGGAGGAGGAGTGGGATTCTTGATTAGAGAAGAAATCTCGTACCAAATCCTAGACTCGATAGGATCCGATTCCTCTCCTTTTCAATTTTTTGAAGGTCTTTTTATTCGCCTAGCACATAAAACTGGGGCAACCACAGTTGGGGTTATATATCGGCCACCTGGGCTTAAACTAGAAGATTTCTCTGAAGAAATTAACAACATTTTAGATCATATGCTAAAAAAATCAAAAGACATAGTAATTTTAGGTGATTTTAACATGGATCTCTTGAAAATTAATAGCCACAAAGCCACTGCTGATCTCTACCATTGCCTAACCGCCCATCATCTATTGCCTCTCATAACCAGACCTACCAGGATCACTGACCATACATCTACATTACTAGATAACATATTCACTAACATTTGGACCAAACTTATTTATTCCTCTATTCTCATTGAAGACATCTCTGATCATTTACCAATCATAGCATGGTTTGATTTTAGTCCCATCAAACCTCCTAACAAGCCTCAAACACTGACATTTAACCTAGTATCTGATGACCATAAAGCCAAATTTTTGCAATCCTTAGACTCTACGGACTGGTCTAATATCCGTGAAGCTTGTACAGAACTAGACACTGATAAGGCCTATGACCTATTTCTTAGCAATTATAAGAAGCTTTACGATGATTCTTTTCCAATTTTCACTAGGACTTATGCTCGCAACTCTATTCCAAAAAAGCCGTGGATGACTCGGGCACTGGTAAAATCTAGTAATAAGAAAGCGAAACTATATAAAAAATTCGTAACAAATCCAAATGAGGCCAACAAAAGGAAATTCATCCTATACAGAAACAAATTTAAGAAAGTTAAATTGCAAGCCGAAAAAGATTATTATGCATCCGAATTTTTAATCCATAGTAATAACCTTAAAAAAACCTGGGGTCTTCTGAGGAGTATACTGGATAGAGATACTAACAGAGAAACTGTAATTACTGCATTGAATGTAAATGGTGAACAAATTACTGACCCTCAGACTATAGCAACTAAATTCAATAATTTCTTCACAGGCATTGCACAATCTCTTGTTAATAAAATACCTGCTGCAACTAACTCTTTTCTCTCCTACTTATCCCAACCCCTTCCACATTCTATAGCATTAATCCCTTCTACACCTTGTGAAATAATGAACCTTGCGCATACCATTCGCACTACGCATAGTAAAGGAGTCGATGGAATTGACCCTGCCATAGCCCTATTAACATTGCCTAAAATTGCAATTCCGCTATCAGAGATTGTCAACTGCTCATTTACCACTGGAGTATTCCCCTCCGCATTGAAAACTGCCAAGGTCATACCCATTCATAAAAAGGGCCCGAGGGACAATGTTTCTAACTACAGACCGATTTCTGTACTCCCATTCTTCGCCAAAATATTTGAAAAATTAATGTACGCACGTTTAGATAGTTTTTTATCAAAAGAGAAAGTACTATTTCAGTCTCAGCATGGATTCCAACAGGGTCATTCTACCTACATGCCCCTTCTAAGCATACAAGACAAAATCTCTAATGCAATTGAAAATAACGAATACTCCCTTGGTATCTTCCTTGATGTAGCTAAAGCCTTTGATTCTGTAAATCATCATATTTTGATCAAAAAACTTTATAACTATGGAATTAGAGGGACACAACTACAATGGTTTGTTAGCTATCTTGAAAATCGTTTTCAACTGGTTTCTGTTAACAATTGTACTTCTGATCTACAACTCATTTCTCACGGTGTCCCTCAAGGATCTAATCTTGGACCTCTTTTATTTTTAATCTATATTAATGATTTACCCAATGTATCGCCTTCTATGTATTTTGTGCTATTTGCTGATGATTCTAACTTATTTCATTCTGATAAATCTATTGATACCTTATTCAACACTGTTAATTCTGAGCTTCACCGAGTCGTTGATTGGTTTCGATCTAATAAACTTACTCTAAATTTGGATAAAACCAACTACATCCTCTTCAGATCCCATAAGAAAAAATATCCCAATGAACTTCCTATTCTACTTATTGAAGGGACTCCTATCACCGAAGTAACATCCACAAAATTTTTGGGCGTTTACATTGACCAGCATCTAAATTGGAAGGAACACATCAATAATATCTCTAGCAAAATTGCTAAGACTGTTGGTGTGCTATTTCGCTCATCTAAACTGATTCCTGTCTCTATCCGGTCTATGCTATACTATTCTCTTATTTATCCCTATTTAACCTACTGTAATTTAATTTGGACATCTACTTACAAATCTAATTTTATCAGACTAGTCACCCTTCAAAAATATGCAATCCGTTTTATAGCTAATATTCCTCGCCGAGCCCACACCGCTCTGTATTTCAAGGAATTTGGATTATTAAAGATCGATCAAATTAGGCACTTGCAAATAGGAGAGTTTATGTACCGTTATAACCATGGCCTATTACCACTTGTATTTAATGATTTCTTTAACCTTACCTCTGATCGCCAATCTTATTCAACTAGAAAATTAACTGTTTATGACCTTCCCTACGCACATACTAATACTCGTCGATTCTCTATACAATATACTGGCTCCCAATGTTGGAACTCTCTCCCTACACATCTTCATTCCCTACCTAACACAAGATTATTTAAGCATAAACTTCGCCTTTATCTACTTAAAACACTTCCTGATATGTAATGGTTAAGGTTTCTGCTCAGTGGTCTCGCCAAGCCCTTAGTTAAGTCTTTAGTTAAGTCATTAGTTAAGAGTTGTTTTTCTCGTTATATACAGAAATGTCGATTGCTTAATTTTTTTTTCTTTCTCTCCCTCATCATTTTTTTATTCCTACAATTGAATGCTCTGTCATGTTTTTCTTTTATATTTTACATGAATTATGGGTGGCCCTATTAGCGGGATTTTCTATCCCTTCTGGGTCTCCCCTTCTTCACCAAATTATGTTAATGTAGGCCCTATTATTCAATGCCATAATTGTATCATGTTTGTTTGTTGTTTTGGTTGAGGAAAAAATAAATAAATAAAATAATAAAAAAAAATATAGAAATAGCCATCGTGAAAGCTGCAACTCCTAAGATTCGCATGCATATTTATTTCTAAATTATCCAACCGATGCTGCATGTCCCTGTGAATGTCGGGGCTCTGCATGACCTAAACTCACTAGTGGTGAGGATGGATACCCTTTTTCTGTGATTCTTTGAGCGCCGCCATGCAGAAACTTCAGAGCGGTAGGGCAGCTAGGGCTGGATATTTAATACCACTCATCTACCTCATATAGTCCTTAGGCTACGTGTAATGACTTCTTTAACCTAAATCTTGATAGGCCTAGTTGTTTTCTATGGACTTGCTGACCGAATGATGAATAACAAATCGGCCAAAGTCGAGAAGAGCAATGAAAACAGGACATAGAAATGACAATCAATAGGCCTAATTATTGTTAAGTACTTTATTTCACAGTCCACTCGGTTCATCCACACGCTATCAATTGATTTTATTTGAAAAATCTGTTTCAGTCTCATGACGAGTTTTTTCCCAGGTGGGATATGCGTCCGTCTCATTGTCGGTTGAATTGAGGTTGTCCATCTCTTGAGGCTGTGTTTTGACGACCCTTGTGATCCGGATCACGTCCACCACGTCCACTTCCGTCCACTCACACCACCCCTTCATTCCCCCTTCTCATCCCGCGGCTCACCAGCGCACAAAACGTAATAAAAAATAAATTTAAAATTAATAATAGTGGGCTTGCGAGATATTAGGCTAATCCGCGCCAGGGGCCCTCCTGCCTTTGCGAGGAGCTTACGGGGTTTTAAACCACGCCAGAGGCCCGGCAGGTACTAATACAAATAAACTACAAACACACAACAACAACAAAAACAACACACAGCCACGTACAGTGCCGTACACTCAACGCAATCCCCTCAGTCCCATCCCCTCAGTTCTACCCCTCAAGCCAATTCCCTCAAGCCAATCTCTCAGGCAGCCGTGTAGCGGTTCCTGAAGAAACACAGAAACCCAACACGATACTTAAAACATGTTATGACAGATTTAATGTAATGTTATTACCTTATTATCATTACCATTATTATGGCATTATGAAGAAACTAGCTGTACCCGGCCATGCGTTGCTGTGGCTGAAAAGACTGTCCAACCCTCCCTTCCTACGTCCCCTCCCCTTTCCCCTCCTCTTCCCCTCCCCGTCCTGCCATCGACTTCCTCCCCTCGCCTTCTTCCCATCCCCTCCCTCCATTCCCGAAAAATGGAGGGACGGATGCGTGAAAACTGTAGAAAGACGCGCGGAAAACGGCCGCAAATGGACGATTTTGTAAAAACCGACAGTTACATATAAATTTGCGCTATAGAAGACGGCCGGATATACGTTTTGAAACGCGCCCGAAAAATGGGTTTGAAACGCGCCCGAAGAATGGGCGGACGGATGCGTCTTCAAACTCGAAATGGCTGGACTCCATCGACGTCTATCGAATGGAATTAAAAGTTGTGTTTTTTGGTCGTAAAGATTGCGCTTTTCCCCCAAAAGGCATTATACAAACCCGCTCATGTTCGAATGGAACGTTTCGCGAAAATTTTCAAAACAATCGGTTAAGAACTTTCCGAGATCCTTCATGTCGAACGGTAACGTTTTACATTTTTATTTATATAGATAAAGTACAAGATCATCCAACTGAGGCGTGCAACGTTTGTTGCAGTCTTCAACTTTGCACGCAATATCTTTGCATGGTAGACGACCTAATAAGGCGCTATATTAAGCGACTTAATTCATTCAAACAGACAGCATGCAAAAGCCGTGCATACACGTACACACGTACATACGTGCATGCGTACATGCGTACATACGTACGTACGTACGTACGTACGTACGTACGTACATACATACATACACACACACATACATACATACATACATACATACATACATACATACATACATACATACATACATACACACATACATACATACATACATACATACACACATACATACACAGCCGACTATGCAATCTTCCTACCGTCTGTCTTGGCCTTTCCAGAGAAATCAGTCAGATGATCGGAGAGACTGAATGGCGGGAATAAACGACGAATTGACGTCAACATCAGCGAATTATCTTCACCTGGCAAAGAAACATAAAGAGAAGCAAATGAAGAAAGAGGAGAAGAAAATGGGAAGAAGAAGAAGGAGACGAAAAAGAAGGAGGAGAAAAACGCGAAGGTAGTAATGAATGAGAGAAGGGAAAAGATTAACTATAGGAGAAGAGCATCAGGGGGAGAGGATGAAGGAAAGGTCATGGAGAAGATGGATTAGGATTGGAAGATGGTGATGGAGAAGGAAAAGACAGTGATTGACGTTTAGAAGAAGGAGGAGGAAGAGTCGAAGAAGGAAGTGGAGAAGGATGTGTTTCTGTCTGTCCTCAACTCGATCTTCTCTCTTATCTGACCGTCGGCCATTTTGTTGCTATAGTACGTGCTGCCTTTTGAGACTGCATAGGCCTACGTCCTCAACCTGCCGAAATGTGCAATTTCCGATCGTTCTTACTAATATTGTGCGTCTTTTGCGTATTTTGCGACCGTGATTGTAAATTGAAATCCCTCCAAAACCAGCGAATCTTTTTCTGGCTATAGGCCTACGTATACGGTTTAATAATCGAACGTTTTACAAACCATATCCTACTTAACTTACCGGATCGAATATTTTCAGTCTGTGAATTGACGGCGACGATATTTCTGTCATGATTTCTTCTTTCCGATTTCGTTGATCGATCGACTGCCGTTCGATCACTTCAGCCACAGTGACTGTTTTTTTTGTCATCTTCGACATCTTCGTCATCTTCTTTCGTCATCTTTCGTCGCCTTTTGTCGCTTTTGTCGCCTTTTTCATCGATTTTGTTAATTTCTTCTCTGCAGTCACCAGCAGAATGAATCGAATGAACGAAGAAAAATTGCGTCATCTTGCGACGATGTCATAAACGGTGATTGTGACGTCACATATTAAGACTAATTATAATGAGGCAAAAGGTTAAAGAGGCAATCGCAACGGGTATAGTAAACAGTAATCATACAAGCAACTTAAATGTAACTATTCTAGGGCTACATAGCCTTTTAGCAGCGGCGCCCGCAGGCGTACGCACTTACGCAAGTGCGTACAGCAGCGGCGCCCGTAGACGTACGCACATACGTAAGTGCGTACAGCGCGATGACCCAAATGGTATGTTTTTGGGAAATTCTAGGATTGATGACTAAAAAAAAAAAGGTCATCAGTTTTTTCGGCGGATAGAAAAGGTATGTTTTTGGGAAATTCTAGGTTGATGACTAAAAAAAAAAAGGTCATCAGTTTTTTCGGCGAATAGAAAACGTATGTTTTTGAAAAATTCTAGAAAATTTCTGTGCGTACAAGAAAAAAATCCTGCGGGCGCCGCTGCCTTTTAGGCCTCTCTTCCATCATGTTACAACTACTACAAGAAATGTTATTGCGGCTTGCAATTAGGCCTGCTATCTTATAATATAGCTTTATCTAGGCTACTATGAGCATAATAATATTTATCCTCACATAGGTCTACCGGCACTGAAAACACGATTAATAAACTTTGGTTTGACCTATCTCTGATTATGACTTTGCCAATGAATTAATAAGTTTGGTTAGGATACAAACGTCTGTGCACTTTAACCGATTCATCCGGCTAATGGTCTTAGATAACATCGGCTGAATCATCAATGTAATGGCGCCGTAGAAGTCGGGGTTGGCGCAAATGGACGAACATAATAATATTATCTGTCTCATCATTTAAAACTCTTTCAAGGTTTCTATTTTTCAACTTTTTCCCTGAGACGGAGTCTTAACAGAACCCGCGAACAGAAGGTCAGCGACAGTGGGGGCGCCACCATACTAGATCGCGGCAGCCCATTTTGATGTTGACCTACGTACTTTGCTGCCTATATATATATATAATTACGACCTTTCAAATTTCTTTGGAACTGTTGACATTAATTGTTTTTACATTATTTGATTTGTCGCACATTAGCCTATAGGCCTAGGCCTAATGGGTCCAACCGACTCCAGCGACGAACAAAAAAGCATCGCCAAACATTGTAGGCTAGAAGACGTCGGTACTTACAGTTACATAGGCCCTATATAGGCCTATAGAACCTCTGAATGATTTCCTATCGTGGATGTAAATGTAGGCCTAGTCTAACGTGCTTCGAAATTTCTCCGCCAAAGAAACTATAGCTTAGCACCAGACAGCTCTATCAAAGTAAAGTCCGCAATAGGTTCCAGTAACCAGGCTGCTTTGTCCGCTCCGGCGACCGGTCAAAATCCGAGAAGGTCTAGTCGAGGAAACATCATGGTGCTTTATAAATAGTCATATGCAATACAATGCACTACAACACAATACATCACAATACTGCCAATACAATACAAATGTTCGATTTATTCGTTCGAATCAACGTTGTTGCACGCGCTGCGCGGGCTTAGGCTACTCGAAGTAACTCCGAGCGTAGTCCGTTTCAACCTACATCATGGTCCTTTGGCTAAAATTTTAATACAATTCAATTTTATTATCATTCTTTAAAAATACTGTTGTAAAGTAATTTTTAATTAAAGAAATTTACATTTTTTATTAGTATTAAAAGTTTCGACGGGTCAACGGTAAAAGTCATCGTATAATATTTTAGCAATAGAAGCAACTAAAATAATGTATAATTGTGCACGCGGGATTTCTCGGCGTCGCGTTTCATCGCACTGGTAGTTAAGTAGATTGTGGAATTATTCAATTATACCAAATTGATAAATACAGGTTCTCCAAATTTACTGGTTTATGAATCGTATATGAGATTGCATCATTTACAATTTAGTTATTGGACTCTTTGACTTGCTGAATTTAGATGAACAAAGATGCAGAATTTCTTCCGTATCTTCCAGTTGCCAAAATTCCAGTAACCGAGCTGAACAGCCTGCTCACGTGTGAACTATGCTCGGGTTACTTTTTCAATGCGGCGACCATCACAGAATGTCTTCACACATGTGAGTAGTAGCCTTGAAGTCTTGAATTTGCAGTGAGTATGAAGTGAGAGCAAGCTGGAGCCAGAGACTGGACTCCCAACCTAAAATATAATTCTTTTTTCGATTATATCATAAAGTATTTAACATAAAAGAATTTTAGGGGTTCATATAAGAGGCAAGCAACAACATTGCTTGTGTAAATGTCTCGTCATTTATTTTCTAGCCTATAGGTAAAATAAAAGGCCAATAATGTTATAAATGAATACCCTCTGTTTAACGTTGTTGTATTATTCTTGTGTAGTCTGCAAGAGTTGTCTGGTGCGTCACATTGCCATCAGTCTGCTGTGTCCAAAATGCAAGGTTCTCATCCACCCAACAGATCCTCTGGTCAACATCAGGTAAAATAGTATGGTGTAAAAATAGTATGGTGAAAAATAGTATGGTGTAATATAGTATGATGTAAAATAGTGTAGTGTAAAATAGTATGGTGTAAAATAGTACGTTGTAAAATAGTATGGTGTAATATATCATATATGCTGATGATTCAGCAAGCATACCAGTTACAGTGCAGCGCAGTGCTAGATAGTGGTCCATTACTATCATTTTGCTACATATTTATTGGCTTGCTTTAACCCTTTGCCAACCGAGGGTATTGGATTTTCCATATAATTTGTCTTAATTCGACTTAATTCCAAATTTATTCTCTTGATTGAGGGGGTATTTAAAGAGCGATTTTAGTATCGTCGATGTAAACATTGTGCATCACTGAATTATTAGTTGGTATAGTTTTATTTTTTCTGTAGTACTATATTCGGTGTTTTACTGTAGTACTATTTGGTGTTTTATTGCTTCTTAATTTGGCTGTCTTATTTCTTAATTTCCTTTAGGTTGGATTCGACGATGCAAGATGTTTTGTATAAGCTTCTTCCACAGGTTGAGCAGGGTATGCAAATTTTCTCCATTATACTGTCATCGGTAAAAAGACATTGATCATGCTATATGTTGCAACTAGGGCTGTACCAAACATTCACTTCATATTCGCTTTGGGGTCAAATAGCGCGCCATATAGCTATTCGCTATTTGGCCGTATAGTAGCGGTCAGACTGAATATGAATAGTGGTTGTAATTGTAATTGTAATCGTACATTTATATAGTGCCCCTTCCAGAGAACTCCTCAGAGGCGCTCGCGACCTGACACCAAATCACAATCAAAGAGAATGGTTTTCAAACGCTTGCGGAAAAGGGGCAAAGAAAGACAAAGAAGTTCATTAAAGAGACTAATAAGTAACTTATTCCAGAAAGACGGACCGACCATAGCAAAGCTTCTGTGCAGCACTGTGGAAGATCGAGCCATAGGGACAACCAGGTCACCAAGCGTAGCAGAGTGAAGGAATCTACGGCCTAGCACAGGCACACAGAGTTCCATTAGATAGGTCGGAGCTTGGCCTGCTAGGCAATTACGCATGAACATTAGAATCTTAAACTCAATACATTGTGTGACATCGATTTCTACACCTGCGGCTGCTATAGCGAGTGGACTGAAGTACATGTAGCTCTCTTATTAATAAAATATGTGCTGTAGTTGCAGCCAGGCCTTGCCTGTAAAGCCTGGACCACAATATTGCAGCGTTAGCATTCTCATTCTTTGTGTACAGTGACTGAATGTTGTCAGTAGAACTATTGTGTACACTATTCGTATTTGTATTCAGCTGAATAGTTGGTCCAGTTATTCGTATTCGACTGAATAGTGTTTATCACCTATTCAGTGCAGCTCTAGTTGCAACATCTAGAATAATACTCTCCTGATATTATCGTGAAGATATAGAGTTAAAACTCAGACCAGGGAAATCACAAGGGCGGAGGATATTTGATTTCATTAACACACTTCCATAAAATGTGTTATTTGTCACTTTGGAAATTAATTAGTTGACGTTGCAATACTAAGTAGGTATGTAAGAAGTAACGATATTCTTTATTAGACCACCAGCGAACGTACAGTAGTTTACAGAAGAAATAAATAATAGAAAACATTTAACACTGATGATACTCATGTTTGACCTCTATGCTGTTTCTAGCAGTACTTAGCAATGTTCTATTCATTATTTAATTTAATAAAAACTCTCGTAATGGTTTGAGAATCGTTTAGCAAACCTGGAGAATTATACAATTTTTAAAACTTTTGTTTCAGAAGAACAGAAAAGAGAAAGAGAGTTTTACGAGAATGAAGAAAAATTAGCACCTTCAGCTGCAGGTCAGCAGCGTTGTTCAGTTGCACTTGATTGTATTTTTAGAGATCTACTGCATTTTTTGCGGAATGTTGTCAAGAAAGGCATTCTTCAAATGAATTCTATTTACAAAGGCATAAAGAAATTATTTGTTGCCACATTTGAGGTTGCATGATGAGTTGATGAGATTTCAAAGCCTGTCTAACCCTGCTACTCATCATTGATTAGGCTAAGATGTCCCAGCCGGGTCACGAATCTAGCGTGGTAATCTCCATGACCTAGGAGCAAAGGAGGCAATTGTAGGTAAACAACTTGTCGAAGGTGGCTAGAGGTGGATTCGAACCTGCGGTCCTCTGGTTACACGGCACCGAACATACTGCCACACAATCAAGTCTCATTTTAGAGAGGCATGCTTGGTCACATTCCGAGTTCCAACGATTTCATGCATTGTTGTCGTGAACAATGTAACCACTCTCAAGTGTATATTTAGGCATTGCTGCAGCAGCTGTAGTGCAGTTAAAACACAGTGCTCATGTAAGTAACCGAGTCTTGAAAAGTGTGGTTCAGATTTTCAGTTAATTGTTTATTTTATTTTACTCTAGGTAAGTGTTTTTTTAGCAGATCTGCTTTTCCAGAACTTTGGGTAAGGTCATCATTCTGCGAACACTGGTCCTAGGACATGATACTGAGCTAAAAGATGTTTTGCTGAACTTTTGCAGATGATTGCTAGCAGTAATGAATGTTCAGGAAACCTTACTCAGAGATACATCTGTTGCTCAAAAGTTTATACTCCAGGCATTATCAGTAGGATTTAAACTGTTGGTCTTAGGCAAATGTCTAACCACTTGCCATGGCTTTTGTTTTTTTTAGCAGAATCTGCATGTCCTTGATGATTATTTGATAACATTGACTGTTTTTAATGCAGAAAAGAAACCTTTCGGGGCGTATCCGAGTGGAATAGACAGTCACAGAATTGTACGGCGCAAGAAGGTTTCTTCTGTCAGTTCATTTGGAACAGCTATAGTTCTAGAGTTTGCTGGGTAAGTTCATTAATTAATTAATTGCTTTGTTGAAACAACTTAAATAGTTTGTATGTGCACTTGTTTTAGTGCCCCTTCAGGAATCTACTCAGAAAGGCTCCCGACTACAGCACGGACAGTGAATCGGAGTTTCACGCCGAAGTGCTGAGCAATTGCGAGTGAAAAACTTGCCCAAGGTCCCTACACGGCTGCTTGAGGTGGATTTGAACCTGCAGCCCTCCAGCTGCAAGGCAACAAACATACCCACTACACCACCGCCTCCCACAATAGTGTACCAGTAGTAGTCAGAATGAACACCAGTTTTAATTTAGAAAGCAGATCATAATTATTTGCAAGCCTTGATGGAATGCACAATCCCATGCAGAAGACAAAAAGGTCTGGTGTAGTTTATTCCAGATACATTTCCATGCCATTGATAATAATGTTCATTTATTAATTTGAACTGAGAAGTATGCAGATTGCTTGATATAGTAGTAACAGATGATACGAGGTTTAACAGGATATGAATTTTACTGCATGGCAGGCTGCAAGGTACCCACTTTCACTTGTCCTGCTCGTTATACAGTCACTCCCTATTGGGTGGAAGACCAGTCAGCCTTTTGGGCCGGTAGGTATAGAATCCATGTCCTTCTGATCTTCTGGCCAGTGTCTTACCATTCAGACCTCCCCAACTCATGTCATGACTTTGATAAGAAGACATTCACTTTGGTCTTTGTTTTTAACTGAGTGAGACAAAGAGACAGAGAGAACCAGTTAATAGGTAGGCAGGTGCAAGATGGTGCAAGACCCATATCTAGGTCTTGAATGTACTGCGATCTAGTACTGGCAGCCAATCAGCATACTGACATTTCTTGTATGCCTTAAGTAACCAGTTTGAAGGTTTTCGTAGAGTGGTATCTTTATTCCTCTTTGCTTTGTTCATGTTTACAGTTCTCTAAGACGTGTTAAACTTCATATCATCTGTTACTAATGGAACAGAAAAAAGACCAGTTTGTGTATTGTTACCCAAGCATGGGGTGCATTGCTTTTTCCAAGTGTTTTTGGACTCGCAAGTTTGTTTGCACTTGAAAACTAAAACTGATTGGCTTTGTGCCATAGAAACTTTTCCAGCAGCATGCATGTGACTCATTATGACTGTTCTGATAGCATGTTCATCTTCTCTGATTTCAGTGGTTCCCTTGGAATCGGCTGCACAGAAGCCATTCGAGTAAGTCACCAACTCACCATTATAAATCCTAGTCTAACATTTTTTTAGGCAACATCAGTCTAATAGATATTGCAGGCGTCTTAGTGTTAAATTCATTAATAATGGAATTAGTATTCAACTTCTGCTGTATATATTAGAGTTACTCGTTATTTAGAATGGTACTGTTATAGGCTTAACTGTTTAGAATATACTTGCTTCTCAGAATGGGTGTAGCTGTTTTCTTTTGTTGATATGTTGGTTTTTTCTTTTGTTGATCTTGTTTGTTGGTCCATTGTTTAGTCGATGCTAAGACGATATCTCTGGGTACCAAGATACACAACTGTTGGGCGCATCCAGACCTACCTCCACAAAAAGCTCAACTTAGATTCGGGTGTACAGGTGACTAATTTAAATTATTTCTTTTTATTTATATGCTAGATGATTGAGTGACTACTATCCTAAGATGGTTAAAATGACTGGTTAAAAACAATTTGACAATGTCAAGAAACGAGTCATCACATCATCATATCATGACAATTTTCCCTCTTCCCTGCCTATTACCCTGCATCCAGCTATCTGTTTCTTCCCACCCTCTATCTCTACATCCAACCATCCCTCCCTCCTGAGGCGGCTGAAAATTCAAATTTCCTTTTGCCCCTGTGAAGGTGTCTGGTCCATCCCTGTGAAGGTTTCTAGTCCATCCCTGTCTCTCTCTCCCTCCCTTCCTAACCCAACCGTCCAGGGCTGAAAGTGAGCGTGGTCTGTTTTGGTATGTGACCCGGCACTGATTTTTTCGTGACCTGCCTATGCTGAGTCTTGGCATGGTTGCATGTCTAACATTTAGGCCTATGCAGTATGTATTCATCAGAGACTTTATACCAATGACCACATTTTTGACATCTAATGTATGCAATGAATCCTGAAACAGGTCATGAGAAAAATAAAAAATAAAAAGGTCGTAGGGAAAAATTTTTGGACGTTTTTGCTTGTTACCTGGTAATTGAATATAATATTATTTATTACTGGCAATGGCATAGGTGACAACATGTGACTATTTTTTTGCAGGTGTGTGTTTTTGCTTTTACTTACCATCTGAACGAGTCTTTGACTCTGGGTTCCGTCTGTGATGCTTTCTTTCCACATTCAGCAGTAAGTCGCTTAAGTGCCTGCACCTGTAGTTTTAATGTATTTACATTATTGAGCGTAATGACAACTTGTCAGTTGTGTTGCTCAAATTTTGTCCAGTTCATAGTGCAAGATTTGAATCTCAAATGTAATAGCAGGTCTCTGCATTACCTCTTAGCTATGTATGGTGTTAGCCAACGTATTTTAGTGTGGCTTGCTATCATAATACGTTTGGCCGGTCTATCTGTGCTCCTGGCCCACCTCTCCTACCAAACCATACTGCATTTAATCTACTGCCATGTTTCTTATTGTGCCCATCAATATGAACAGTGTTGGGCACTTTGATTTCTTGCTGTTTGTGGCCTTTGGCTTTCACTGCCCGTTCTGTCAATTCTTTAACCCCTTAACGACGAGCGTGTAAAAAGAAGTGTGAGAAACCAGTGCAGCTCATTGTTAAAGGGTTAATAGCATTCCTGTCTAAACTCGCCTCATCTGTTTCAGTTTTCTTGTTAACCACAGCCCGAGTACTGGTTTCTCAGACTTGTCGAGCTTCACTACTTTTCTTCAGCTACTTATAATTTTTGACTGCAGTTTCACTTTGAGGCACAATCGGACACTATTAATTATATTTTACTTATAGTAACGTAGGCTTACTTTTGGTAAAGTTTGTTTCCACTTGAATGTGTAATGTTGGTTGCTTTGGACAGCCATTTTTCAATAAAACTTGCTAGTTTACTTGTTGACAAGATAGTAGATAATTTGTTGTCCTTTTTTATTTCAGACAAAACCAATCATTCTTCATTATGCTGTTCTTCCCAAAAAGAATGTGTTCTCATGATGAAAACAGAATCAAATACGATCAACGATTGTTGGTGGATTGACGAAATGAAAGCAATCATCCTCAGCTGTACCTCTGTAGACATGATGTTTCCATACTGTGTGCATCCTGGCACCTGATTTATTGGACGTTATCTCTTGCTGCAACAAATGTTTCAGCATGACTGCAATTTAGCCATCAGATCTTTTCAAGCAAAAAACCAATTGCAAACTGTTATTTACACATGTATGAATTTTGTGCATTTGTTTGTATACTATCCAATTAAGAAAGAACTGTTACCTAAATTTAACACTTGTTACACAATGAATTAGGTATGAAGGTTCACCACCTTCAGTGATGACTCTTACAAAGATATAGAAATGTTTTACGACAGATGAATACTTCAAATGATATGATGGGTTTATTTCATGCATAGTGACAAATGTTTTGAAACAGATGAATAAATCTCAAGTCTTTCCAATAAATGTTCAGGAACGAACAAATTTGTACACTCCGTAGGCAACAGATTAGTTTCTGAAAGCTTGAGTCTAAACTACTAATGTAGTAGCACAATAGGTAATCTGCATTTTGTGGAAAACTTGAAACAAATGAGCTAATGAACTTGTGCTGCATTTCTATAATACAGGCCTCACTGCAGCACAACTTGGCATTTTCACATTTCAATCTGTAAAACACTAATTTTAAGAAGTAAAGACAAACCTAGTTAACATAATTTTAATTTTTCTTAACTGCCCACAACGGTATTCAGTTGCTTTCAGATGTGCAGTCTTTCTTGTGCTTGAATATTTCAACTGTTGTGAATCTGAAGTCTTTTTTGCACGTTGGGCAGTGGTGCGGCTTTCGAGTGCGGTCAACTGCATCCATTTTCACCTTCTCCTCAGCGTTTCTGATCGCCTTTTCTGCATCGCCAACCAACTGTTCTTTCTGGCAGTCCTGCTGATGCCTCAGCCTCTCGGCCACTGTGACTATCATTGCCCGGTGACATTCGGGACATGTCCAGTGGCGCTGCATGCACTGTGTAAACTCCCCCCATAGAGATGCCACCTCATCTTCCTGTAGACAGTCATAGACCAGATAAGGTGTAACCTGCAGGCCGCCCTTATAAGGGTGTGGGTCACCCCCCAGATTAACCAAATCACGAAGCAGATTCTGTGATCGGCTATCTTCGACGACCATACTGGGACCACGATAAAGAGTCTGGGTTTCCGCTGCATGTACCCTACGGATGTAGTAGTGGATGTCGGTATGCAGGAACTCGGCTAGTTTTGTGCTTAGCGTTGTTTGCGTGTGTCGCAGTTTCCGCCGCTGAAGAACCTTATCGGCGCCTGGATGGCGTCCGCACAGTTCGAGCTTTTGCTTCAGCAAGTGGTGCCACGTTGTTCGCAGCTTTATTACAGCATCAATAATCGCCTCTGCATCCTCTCCCTCTTCGAACTTAACCTCAAGCCACCCATCACATACTATTCTCCGAAAATCCTGATTTGTGTCAAGACTGTTGGAGAAAAGCAGAACTGTTTGCAGCGCAGGAACACGCATTGACCCCATGAGGTAAGGCTTTGTTGTTTCAAGCAGCGTCAGAAAAGCCAGAAGCTGATGCTTATTGCTTAGGTGGCCACGACTGCTTGGCTTCCCTGGCACTTCCTTAATTTCATGGTCTTTCAACTGCAAAACATCCGGGTTTAAGGTGAACACGCTGGTCGGGTGGAGAAGGACAAAGCCCTTTTTCTTTGTGTGAAAAACCTGATCGGTGTCTGCTTTGAAGGTATTGTGGTCGTCTGCAATGGCGATCTGTGGGTAAAGGCCGCTGCACAGTATCACCTTCAACATGATCAATTCCTTTTGCGTCAGATTGCGACTGGCGTTTGCTTTCTCGTGCAACGATGTCATGTCATTCTTCAGCCGAAATTCTAGATCTTTGATGTTTACGTCTAGATCGTCAGTAGGATCCTCCGCTTTCTCATCAGCTTCACCGTCGTCATCATCATGTTCAATATTCCAGTCATCATCCTCCATCTTAAGCACCTTGCGCTTCCTGGATGTTTTTCTCTGCTCATGTCTCAGCTCACTCAACTTGCGTCGGTCCATCACTTTCTTGCGTCGGTCCTCGGGATCCGTGTACGTGTCCGTAACTTCCCGGTTCAGGAGTCCATGATCCATGAGCAGCTCACGAAACTGCTGCTTGAGTTTAGTCATTTCGTAGAAACGTTGCTCCTCTAGACCTCGCCTCCTGCACCACTTGCGAGTGTCGCCTCCCTCGGCCTTCACCTTGACCCAGGAATCAAACGCATTCAATAGCGTTAGTGGGTCGCCATGGTCGGACTCGAACGACTTCCGTAGCTGTGTGGCATCATAGTCACGATGTGCTCGCGTCGTAAATACGGACTGGATACAAAGTCCAGCAGCAATCGTAAGGACAGGATCGATCATATCAAACACCGACGCCATAATGAGCATCTTACCTACAATTACATCAACCGGTAGCTGAGCAAGCAACTCACCAATTGGGGTCATTTGCTCATTTTCCAGCAGAGCACCCTGTTCTTTTAGAAATGCAACCGATGTTTCAATGCTTGCCTTCGGCGGAGGTTCTATAAATGGAAACTTTCTCGCATCGGGAAGCCCCATCGAGATCAACTGGAGCAGGAGAGAGTCGAGCGGCACTCGTTGGATTTCCGGAGTGGAGTACTCCTGGAACGCATCGTAATCCGACTCCGAGTACAGACGATAGCAAACCCCTGGCCCTGTTCTTCCTGCACGACCCTTTCGTTGCTCGGCACTTGCTCGGCTGATCCAGAATTCCTGCAGCTTCTGCATACCGAACTTCGTGTCGTAGTTCATCTCTTTCACCTTTCCCGAGTCGACTACAAATCGAATTCCGTCAATCGTCACCGAGGTTTCGGCGATGTTGGTCGAGACAACACACTTTCTGATTCCTTCCGGGGCGTAGTCGAAGACCTTGTCTTGCTCGGCAATCGAAAGCGCACTGTGAAGTGGAAGAATAATCCAAGATTTCACTTTCTGAGTGTACTCCTTCGCAGCCTCAACCACTGCCATGATGTCGGACAGTCCGCTGAGAAAGATCAGCACGTCTCCTCTCTCGGTTGGTGGATATTTATGATCGATCAGTTGCAAGATCCTCATGTAGGGGCTCGGATCCAGGCGGTCTTTCTTATCCGCTATATCCGTCGCTTCTTTGGGAATGTACTGCAGTTGTATGGGATACAACCTTCCTGGAACTTTACAGACCGGTGCATTGTCAAAGTAACCGCTGAATAGCTCGATGTTTATAGTTGCCGACATCAGAACCAGCTTCAGGTCCGGTCTCTGGTAAAGGATGCACTTGATAACACCGAGCAGGAAGTCCGTGTGGATGTGTCGCTCGTGGACCTCGTCGATCAAGATCACGTTGTACTGTTTGAGGCTTGGATCGATTTCGATCTGCCGAAGAAGCAGTCCCTCGGTCAAAAACAAGATCTTTGTTGCCTGCGTCCGACTTTTTTCAAATCGCACCTGAAATGCGACCTCCGACCCGTACTCGTTTAACGTTTCGAAAGACACTCGCTTTGACAGTGAAATGCATGCAATTCGTCGTGGTTGCGTACATGCAATGTTCTCGTAGCCGGCTTCTAACAAGTATTGCGGAACCTGCGTCGATTTGCCGCATCCCGTGTCACCCGCAACCACCACGACTTGGTTCTGTGCAACTGCCTCAAGTACTTCTGCTTTGTATTGGTGTATGGGTAAGTTCTGCTGGTCCTTCTTAATCTTTTTGAGTTTTGCGAATTTTTGCTTCTGTTGAAAGTCAGAATAATGTAGAAGAGCCTGTTGAAAGTATTTCAGCTGCACTGTAGTCAGATCAGGCATTCCACTGCGACAACGTTTAGGTTGTCTTTGAAGAACACTCTCCGTGTTCTTACAACCCAACGAAATATTTATTCGGTATCGTTTGTTGTAGATGCTTGGAATGTCTAGCCGACCACTGTGACTAGTGTTCTCAAGGTCTTCTTCCGTAAGCATCTTTGATCTTTTATGAGGGTTTCTCCTCTGGAAATCTTGGTACTTCTTAAGGAATAGCCAGAAGTCGTGATATTCTTGGCTGTTTCGTTTAATGACGTCTACTTCACGAAAGAATAGTCCATCTAGAACCGACCTGTACCCCTCCCAGTCTGTATCGACATCATCATTAAATCCATCTAGTACTTCTTTCTTTTGATCCGTGGCACCCAATTCGCGTGATTTACGGTCGATGTTCTGTGCTTCTCTCTTATGATGGGCCTCGGAAGCCATTCGCTCAGAATCCTCCACCTGTCCTCTCCGCCGTCGATCCTCACGATAACCTGCTTCTGGGTCATCACGGTGATTACGAGATTTCTTGTATGACGGTTCGTGTTTATCTGTTCTGCTACTTTTATCTGTCCTCGTACTTCTACTGCCAGAATCGTCCGCTCTGTGTTTGGTTTCGCGATTTAAGCGTTCTTCTGGATGTCTGTCTCTGTGTCCGTGGCCGTCATTTTCAGAGTTGTTCGATTTACAGCTCTGTCTTGAATGTACACGCGCTATATCATCATTTGACATGATACGACACTTGTTCAGAAATGAAATATTTAATAAATTAAACAAATTTCGCTCCAGACTGACACCTTTACACGAAATTGTTTTCCACACACATGTTTTACCACGTGATGTCGCTAGAGTTGATATACACAGAGGATTATATATCACAAGAATACCATTTATTCATTTGGGCATTTATATAGCGCTTCTTAAATTATAAAACTACTCAGAGGCGCTCCCGACCAGCGCGCCCAAAAGATTATGGTGTTAGCGCGCTTCAGTCGAAGGTCTATACACAGTTATCTGGCACTGTAACTCAATTATTTGTCAGTCTATCACTATTTAAACAGCCTCCTATTTTTAAATGATATTAAAAGTAAGTAAGTAAGTAAGTATATACTTTATTGAACCGCCTGCAAACGCACTGCGGGAACAATGTACAAGAACAGAATAATTAATGCAAGTAGGCCCTATACAATCAAGACAAATAGAAATATGCAATTCAATAAACACATTATACAACTACATAATAGACATGTTGTGAACTATACAGGAGAGAACTTAGGCTAGACAGAAAAAAATTTATATATTGTCACTTGAATAGCATCCGTGTTATAAAGCCACATCTGGTAAGTGCGTCTGCATGAGGAATCTCACGGTTATGAGAACGAGGACGGAGTGAGTAGGTAGCATTTTTAATGGGAGGTAATAGAGGAGCAAGGACGTGGCTTGGGTTGTAGAGTACAAAAGAGAAGAGGGAGGAATCAGCGTGACCACAGAGGTCATCGAACGACTTCTGGTCGGCAGGAAGAAAGTTGAGCCGCACCATTTTCCGTATTATTGCATTAATACGCGCGCGCTGACCAGAATTAGCAAAGCCAAACCAAGCAGAGGAGGCATACATAAGGCGAGCCAATGTGGTGGCCTGAACTACATCATGCAAGCGTGTCCCGGAGAGGCCATGAGCTACAAGAACACGTATCGCATAGAGCGATATTATATTATTATAATAATACTAAGCATGCATAGATTGCGCTCACATCTAGCTGTTCACAGCTTTTGTTTATGGTTGCTGTTTTATTTGACCATGGCTGTTTTCCGGCTCAGGATGACATTTTTCCTTACCAGTTTCATAAGCGACCCCACCAAAACTAATTGAATGGGTCTGTGGTTGCATAAGATTGAAGATTGTTCCTTGCGCGCTGCAAGCCAGCACACAATCATGTTTGCTTCAATTTGGAACAACATTGACTGGTTACGCGATTCAAGCACAGTATAATCAAAGATATTAGAGTTTTGGTATAATTTATTGATTATTTATACTGTGTTTATACTGTGATTTAAGTGTTCTGCTGGAGACCTGCCTCTGTGTTTGTGGCGTCTGCGTTGTCTGATCAAATCATATTTAGTGGCATTTCTTATGTAAATTGCGAAAGTTTGAAATTGCGTGAAGACCATGACCACTAAAGTTTGGTAATTTATTACTACCGGTATTGGAATTGCTACGAAAGTCTAAGACTTTCCCCACTTGCGTGCCTGATAAAATATCTCAACCAAGTTATAGCGCTACACAATCAGCAGCATTTGATTGGATGTGCATGTTGAGCTTGACAATGGCTGCCCTGAAAGACTTGGAGGTGTGAAATTAAGTCGTCGATTAAGAGCCGCAAAATGACGATAGTGCCAAGAATGAGAATTAATATGGGATTTCAGTTGAATCAGGATTTATTCCACTTGCTAATCTAGTTTTTACATCGTTTTAATTGCCACTATACCGGACTTATTTTAAGCGCACTAGTTCGCTCTGGAGTTCGCTCGTTCGTCTTATTACAGCTCGTATTGAATTTGAACCGTTTAGTATCAGAGGATTATTCCAACGATTTTCTGTAAGTTGAAACATTCCTGAGCGTCATATACCATGCTATTTTAATGAGAATGGAATACTGCAGTGACGATGACGATAATAGTTATACATGGACATTGGACACAATTTGCGGGGCACGGTGCTGTAGTGGCTATGTTCGTCGCCTTGCAGCCGAAGGGTAGCAGGTTCGAATCCACCTCGAGACGCCGCGCAGGGACCTTGGGCAAGTCCTTCACTCGCAATTGCTCAGCGTTTTGGCGTGAAACTTCGATGCAGTGTCCGCTCTGTAGTCGGGAGCGCCTCTGAGTAGAGAGGTGGAAGGGTTGCTATAACAGTGCACATACAAACAAACAATGGACAGGTTGTTGCGGTGGTGATGACACTGAAGATTGAGTCTTATCACCGATTCATGAGAAGCATTTAGAAGGTCCTGCATAGCAGTTATGACAATGGTAATTTTAAAATCATGTGCTTGCAGTCAAAGAGTCTGACACATTGCTGTATTGCACTGTTTAAAAATTGCATAAGAACAGTGCGTTCAGCCGTTCATGAATGAGATCCCATTAAGTGTAAATTTTATTAATCTGCACTTGTATCAGTTAAAGCAGTTGTGTCAAAGCGCTTTTAATAGTGGGCCAATGGCAATATTTTCCGGCAGGTGCTGAGGGCACATGAGCAAAATACGTATGGGTTTGGGGCCTGAAAGAAGACTAGTGGAGGCTATCTGGGGCCCATAAAAAGAGAGAATCTTTCTAAAGTGGTACAGTTTGTTGTTGGCTCAGCTACAGCGATTTGATTTGACTTCACAGGCAGTGAAAAATGACAAGTTTTGACAAAATTATAGACATATTGTGTAATCTTTGAGCTAGACTGTGGGTAAAAAAACCCATTGGGATTTAGAATTAGATCGTCGAAGGAAATATTGGGTTTTCGAAATAGATCGTGGAAAAAACAGCACTCTCAGTATGTTTTTTAATTTGGTGCTTAGTGAAATCCCTGAAACTCTAATCCTCAGAATTTAAGTTAAAGCTAGATCTCCGAGAATTATTTTTTTATAAATGAAAAAAAACTTTCTTATATGTAACTTTTCTTGATACTAAAGGAATATGATAGTGTATAACTGTATATTGCCTTTTGTAATTTCAAATTCTTGCCTTACATTTTTGTGTGGATTGTGTCTATTTTTCATTTTATCACATTTGGGAATCGGTTTATGTAGTTAGCTATATAGACTTTTTCACCTTGATGGAGATAAAGACAAATTAAGGCAGTGCTCAATGGGGATGTTTTAAGAATTGCTTTGAGCGTGTGCAACCAGAGCTGTAGGACTGGGAAAGTGCATGGGGCTTGTTGAAACTTTTTGGACCGGAATGCTTGTAGGTTTTAAAACCCAGCTGACTGTTATCTCTTCTTATAAACTTAGTTTATGTATAGATTTTACTTGGAATTTATCAGTCAGAGCTGAAATAATTCAATCTACTTACTTAAAAACTCACATCAATCTTTGACTGCCCATCTGGGAAGTCTCCCACTGCAAAGACTGAAAGGCAAGAACCATAGACGCAATCACGTCCTAAAAGTTGGGGGGGACCATAATGAATCACGTCCTAAAAGTTGGGGGGACCATAATAATAAAGCTTGGGGACCACTCAAAAGTTGGGGGGACGCGTCCCGTGGGTCCCATAGGGTGGTTGCGCCTATGGCAAGAACACTAACCTATCAGCTACTGTGTTGCATGAGTTGTTTAGCTGGCTGGCCACACTCCAGCAGCACAGTTAAGAATTGATTGGCTCTAACAGATTCTAAATGTCTGTAGGGGTGGAGTGTTAGGATTAATGAAGGAACAAGGGTCACATCAGTGTTTAACAACGTATTTCACTGTATGACTTATGTGTTAATATGCAGCAGAGTCCTGCAAAATAATTTGGCATAGTTAACCAGATTGTTCAGCAGCACACTGTGCTAAGGATAACAAGTTGTGTAACTTGGCTGATCCACATGTTTTCTCCTAAAACTGTATCTGATCATGCCTGGCATGCACAGTTGGTTAGAACTTTTAATTTTTTCTGGGTTCAGCTGGGGTCAATTTCACAACATCCATTGCTGTGCTTTACAACATTAATTACCAGTACTCAAACTCAGTTGATGATAAGATCAATATGACTGAATCTCATCACCTAACTGATGAGTCCACATGTGCAACTATAGGGCCTCTTTGACCTGCTTCAGTCAGGTGGCCTAATCTGAATGGCCAAACCAGATGACTGCAATCATTTTCCCTTTCAGCAGCGATCAAAGCCGTTCCAAAAGTGAAACAGCGAATCCATATAAGATTTGACTGACTTTGTTAAGGAGAGTTAATGCTTGCTTCTGCTTGAATGAGAAAATACGGCTGACATTACTTATTGCATCATTTTGACAACAGATGACATCAGTAACTTATCTAATCTAGTCGTCTTCAGCTGCTATGTATGTTATATCAGAATCTGCATGATTATCTTTAGCTTGTCTGGTCAATGGTCATACATGTGCAACAGTTGATATCACACTTTGGCCTCTTCCTGCCTCTTCAGATTTTGTTTAGCATGGCAAGGCCCACACTCCTACAGGTTTCGTAGCCTCAACATTCGAGAGCAGGTGGCCAGTCCGCTCTCTTGCTGCTTGTCTTCCCACCAACAGTGCAAAGTCAGTGTTCTCATTATGACTGAGTTGGCTGAGGGACTAAGGTGGAGCTGAGATCTGAAAACGTTTTTGCCCTGGATGAGATTTGAACCCGATTCATTGTTTGACCCACCCACACTCTGACCCTTATATGTAAAGAGTCACTTAAAATTGTAGAGTACTGATGGCAGTTTATTCCAACAACATGCCTCTTGCATAGATTTTTTCCAATAACCATGGGCACAGTGCCCGTAGGAGTCCGATGCCCTCCTCACAATGTCTCTCCATTCCATTCTGTTCTGAGCTGCATGATATAAATTCTGCAGATCTGATGTACACCACTCTTCAATGTCATCTGTCCATTCTTTATGCGGCCTGCCTCTTCTGTTCTTGCCTTCCATTATCCCAAACATCAGGGTCTTGATCTTTCTCTCTTTCTTCTCTCTTGCATAGATGGCGGATATTAAGTTATGTTGGAGAAATGTTAAGCACTTTGATTGTTCAGTGGACTTTCATTTACTCTATGGGTCATTCCGCAGGCCTCAGTTCAACAAATGCTTCCCACTCGACCATCTCAGATTTTGATTAAATCAGCTCGCGAATGCTTAAAACACTACTATAATGGAAATAGCTGTAATCGTTGAACTACAGAAGTCTCCCAAGCAATTCTTATAGTTACTAGTATTTGAGCTGCTCTTTCCAATGGTGTTAATTTCATATCTGTATCACCTATCCCACATGTCCATATCAGGCCTTGAACCCTGTTGTCAAAAGGCAAAAAGTGGTTTCTTTGATTTTCAGAAGGCTATATTGCAACAGTTATACATGATAAAGCTGACCTAATTGCTTTTCTGTGCAATGTGGACTGTGATGGCAAGTGGTTCACACTTTCTTTGATAATGAACCCATTTGGTCATAGTAGAGCAGTAAAGTTCTTGCGCCAGACAGGGTCGTTGTTTTTTTTCCGATTGTCAATGTGTAGCTAGAAAAAACTATCCATCAAATATCAAGTTCTTTTAATATCATTGATTAGCACCACGATGACTATGTATCCTGGAAATTTCATCTATTTATCTGCAATGATAGTCAACTTATGGCCTCCTGAATATGACAGTAAATTCAGACGCAATTTTCGAATCGCGATAAACGGTGTCACCCCAGGTGTCTTTAAAATTCCGTATAAAAAACTACTGGGAATATTGCTCTCAACTTTTGCACAGCATGTTCTAATACATTTGCACACATTCTGTGCAAATTTAATCAAAATCTGAGATGGTCGAGTGGGAAACTTTAAAAATATTTGTTGATTTGAGACGGAATGACCCCTATCTGCTACTCAATGCATGATGACTGCATGATTTTATAGGCATTGTACATTACTGCATCTTGCAGGCTGGTATTGTGCTCCATACTTATGCAGTCGTTAATGGCGCTATTTATTACTGATGCTTACTGGGCTGACAGGTCTCTTTTTGTTTTGTGCTAAGATACCTGTGTTGATATATCAGCCTTAACATTTCAGCACTACATTGCAGAACATGCTGGTACTAATGCGGTTAAACACAGGTATTGTATGTACATCATTGATGCAACAGCTATGCATAAATTCCGCCATTGTTTCAATGTGCTATTTTTGTGCTGTTTAGCTGTTGCCGTGCTAGCAGACAGCACAAAATGCAACTTCGTTTACAATGCTAATTAAGATACGCTAGAGTCACGGCCTGATTTGTCCTTGTGAGATATACGCCAACCTTTTATTTTTGTAAGAGACTTCCGACTTAAGTGTTTTCTAGAGGCTACTCCTGATTTGTACGGTAGTATTTCTATCCTTGCTTTTGCTGAGTGGAGTACACATAAGGAGAGAGAGGGAGAAGGGAGAGGCAACGGAGATGGTAGAAGATTATCTGGTTTTACAGCCAGAGAGTGTTTTTTCATGCTCCTATTCTAATTTTTTTATTTTATTACTGCAGGCACATGGCCTGTATGCTTACCAATGTAACATAATATAATTAATTAATAATTCTATTCCAAGTAGTTGCTCTATAGCAGCGTTTCCCAAACTGGGTTCCGCGGAACCCAGGGGTTCCGCGGGGCGAGCACAAGGGTTCCGCGAGAAGTTGAGAAAAAAAGAAATTTTTTTGCAACACAACATTTCAAGCAGCTTTTGAAAATGCACTGGAAGTTTGAAACTAGCGTCAGTCATCTTTTGTGTTTTGTCCTCACCCGACCTTTCATGATTATTAGCAATCCAATAATTAGTATCATAGTAGGCCTATGTAGTTTGTATAAGCATAGACATCACTGCTGAACGCAACGTATAGGCATGTAGGTCAGACCTTAGTCTGAACAGAGACATCATCTTTGTCACCGTAAAACGCAAGTTTAAACAGAATCGCCAAATCTGATCTTGTAGCAGTAGTAACAAATAGGCCTAGCGATTTTAATCTGTTTGTGTGAAAATTTGCCAAAATTGAGTGACTTTTACGTACGCTAGCTAGGGTTCTAACCTCTTTTATTTAATTTAGAAACTTGGAACGCTTTTCAAACTCACACAATTTTTAATGGTTCTCGAGGAAACCATCGTTCAGAAATTGCAAATCATTTTCACGACCTGAAAGCGAACTTGGTTAAAACTTAAATGCTTCCTTTTCATGAATTTCGATAATAGGATACAAAACCACACAATGAAGGTGAAAAGCAGCCAACTCTTCTAACGGTGACTACGAACCTCTAATTGACCTATCACGAATGAAGCAGAATTCCAATGAACCTTCACATACTAACCTCATGTAGGTCTAGGCCTTGTAGGGCATAGCCTACTCTTAGTAGGATCCACAAATCGTGGTTTTTAAAACAGTGCAATTTAATCATGATATTGTCAAAAAATAAACCTTCTAAAATTTAGTGTATTTAGGTAGCCTACCGTATGTAGGCTTACAATAAATTATCAGTACCGGTAGCCTTTGTTTCCCGTGCGTTCAGCATGATTCAATGCGTTTAGTTGAGATTGGGGTTCCGCCAGAAAATTTTAGGACGCGAAGGGTTCCGTGGCCCAAAAAGTTTGGGAAACGCTGCTCTATAGTTTCAACATTTTAATGACAAGCTGCTAAAATTGTTTTCAAGTGACTCCTAGTACATGTGCTTATCATTGAAGGTCTTAAAATGAATGGTGATATATTGCGCATGTATGGTGTATGCAAAATCTTAAATTTCTAGCAGACGATGTTTTACGGAAAATTCACCACTGCACATTGCACATAATGTTCAAACATGCAATCATAAATATGAGAAATAATTTGTTGAACTTCATTTAATTACAATGTTTTATTATAGCTGCACTTCTCAAGTTATCGTGGCACACTTTGTGTTAAAACATTCCATGATTTCTAGCCATATGTTGCTCCATATATTGCATACGGTATATTGCTTGTCATCACTGTATGTTTTTTAACTGGAATGTACCAGGAAGACCCATTATGTGCCGCCCATCTATGCACACACTTAACATTCACTTAACGTGTTATTCACACCATGGTTTTTAAGGACATCGTTTGAGCATGCAGGACTTGTTAGCACATTGTACAGGAACTTACCATGTAATGGTGTGTGTCAGCTGTGTGTCCAGCCACCTGGATATCTGGACAATAGTTTCTGGTGGCAGAACTCTGGCTTTAAACCTTGCTTGACCTAACTGTCAGTAATGAAGCAGCTGTGATTGTGCTGATACAGACTGTTAAACAGCAAGTTCTTGTACTGCGTGTTTTTGGGTCTTGGGTGTTATTAAAGCAGGTGTCATTGGTAGATTTGTGACGGTGGTAAGCAGATACATGCGGATAAACGGGTTGCTGCTGTAGTTTCTCTTCATTTGATAATTGCAGGCACATTGAAATTAGTCACAGGAAATGCAGTTTGGCTTATATCAGTGCATAAGATGGGTTCATGTTTCTCAGAATTTATATGTGATGCAAAAATTCTGATATCACTGTATGGAAAATTCTGTGTACCAAAATTTGTTGAAAGTCTTTTTAGAAATGCTTTTGCCTGATGTGACTTAATATAAAGATTTTGAAATTGTCGATTCATGCAATAGCATCTATCCGGTGTATATATTAATTAGGTACCTGAGCCATGTGTATAATAGACGTAATAAATTTTGAACTGATTATAGATATTAAGATGCATTTGTTTCATCAGCATGATCCACATGCTGAAAGCCCATAGGTGTCCAATTTACATTACATCACCATTTTCTATAGTCCCCAATTCTGTGCAGATAAACTTAAGCTGTATAGGTCTTGATTGCACCAGTTTAAAGCATTGTTTAAAGCATTGTAGCATTGTACAGGAACTTACAGCACAACATTGTAGTAATTGTTTCAGACAGTTAAAAATAGCTTTATTTTTGTGTGAATTAAACTTGGTAGATAGTTTATACAAAACAGAGCTCTGCATTACTGATGAACTGCATGAGAGTTCTTGGACTGCAATTCCCTACATTGAGTGGCATTTCCTTTAACCCAGAGGCCATCCTATACTTTTGCAGTGCCTTTTGAGAGTTTGCCATTGATTTTGTGCATGTTTGGTGTTACAGGCCACTGGTTTATCTCCATCTCCTTTCCATCTCTTGCACTCGCCATCCATCCAATCACGGTGACGTGTCCTTAGATTCGCGCCTCAACAAATCTCATCGAATTACGGTTCCTCCGAATGCGGAGGAAGACGCAGACCAATCAATCGGACGCAGTATTTGCCGAGGATTTGTGGATATTGACCTGCCAGTGGACGCTGTAGTCGTCGTGGCAACTATGACTTCGGAATCAGTTGTCTTGGTGACTACTATCTGTTGGAATAACACTACTTTATAAGCCGTGTGTTTAAAACTAGCCATGTAGGGTAGCTTTGCGTGTTGGTCGTAGGCTGAGTTGGAAGTGAACAATGTTGGATATATATGAAATCCTTGCGCCAACTGAACCAGCCATCTACTTGATCCTTTGAAAACGAGTTCGTAGGAAACTACTGTGAGAATCTGCCATCGTGGAAGCTATGTGTTGTTTTGAAAAAGATCTATTCTTAAACAATTACCTTGCAGACAGACTATCACTGTAGGCAGTTTGCGTGAGAGACTTCCTTTTGAAAGAAAGCCTTGTTGGAGACTGTCTGTAATATTACCGTGAAGTTCTAGTGGAAGTTATGATCTGTTCCAGCTGTGTTCCAGTTCAGCAGAGTTTGTCGAGTGCTTTCCAAAACTTGTAATGGCTGGCATCTGCAGCACAGCAATGACAACAACAGCCCTTGTCATTCTCCTTATCATTACAGTCGTCATGGTAACATTAAGTGAAGGTGGGGTCTACAGCTGCCCGTCAAACTGCCGGTGTACTGTTATCGAGAGAGCACCGCCACTGGAGAAGTCCGATGGTTCCCTGCCTTCGCCTTCCGGAAGAAAAGTCTTGTGCCAGAACGCCAACCCTCCCATCTCCAACGTCAGTCAGTTCGTCATCACCAGCCTGCCAAAGGACACAGTCGTCCTGTAAGTATTACAGTGTTTAGCACTGTAAGCTATTCAATTATTTATTTCTCGCATTTGCTATTGTGCCTCTTCAAGCTTGCTACTCGAAGGAGCTCTCGACTACAGCGCGGACACTGTATCAGAGTTTCACGCCGAAGCTCACGAGCAATTGCATGTGAAGGACTTGCTCAAGGTCAATACATGGCGGCTTGAGGTGGATTCGAGCCTGGAACCCTAGGAGCCAAACTTACCACTACACCGCCATGCCTAGTTAAAACCAGTGTGATTTGGATGTTTAATTGATTCAATGGTGACAAGAGCTGCAGTGTAGGCGATCTGTGACTTTTCCGACCAGATGTGTGAACTTGCTGACCTGCTGGAGTTGCCTAGGTGTAAGTGTCTAACACTTATTTGGCAATGAATGCTAAAAGTGACACATATTGACAACCATGTGTAATAAAACTAACACCAACATTATTATGCCGTATTGTTTTTACTAAATGCAGCTACAATCCCTCAAGTGGTCTTTAAAAATATGTCTTGCTACAATCCCTTGGTCTTTAACCCTTTACCCATTCATTTTTAAATTTTTAAGCCCGTTTTCAGCGGATATTCTCGGGGCAAACGGGTAAAAAACTGAAAAAATATGTCTTTCTACAATCTCTTGGTCGTTAAAAATGTGTCTTGGGTAGAACTTATGGCTAAGACTGGAACAGCTGATTGCTGCTATTAAATAATTAATTATTTAGTGGTTAAAATAGTCAGTGTTAAATAATTATTTAGTAGTAAGTACTTTGAGATATAAATTTAAAAAACAGAACTGGTCAACATAAAGTTTTGCTTAGTTGTGTTCAGCCCTCCCTTTGGAACAGTCTTCCTGTAAACTTTACAAAATTTCTGATAAACTTGCCCAAATAGCTTTTTGTCCTTTGTCACCTGGATGTTATATGAAAACCGGAAATCTGGGTTCTGTTCTGAAAATGAGAATTGGTTCTTGCTGTTAATAAACCAATAAACGAATTCATTAAAAACTTAATTTAAAAACGTTTTATGAGCTGATTTGTACATTTGTACGGACTGGCTTAAATATTGCCGTGGGAGCAAACTAATTGCGGGAAAGAAATTGTATCTGCGATGGTGCGTTACCCACGCTCATTATATATAAGAGGTTGTTGACTCTGTTGTATGATAGATGTCAACGCATGTCACTTTGAGTGCAACATCAGGACTCAGGAGATCATAACGCATTTCGTCTATTTTTGGCAATTTGTGACGGCGAAAATTAAAACCCGAAAATTAAAACCAGAGAGAAGTGAATTACGAAACCTTTTCCGACGAATCCTAGTGACTGCCATCTTTGTTTACACTGCCTGCTGGAAATTGAAGGCATTTTCTATAGGGATAATTCAGAAAACCGGTTTCAAAATGAATTTCTACAACCGTAAACGGTTTGCCAAAGATTCCGATATTAAAAATTCTAGTCCTTTGCTAAGATGAGGCTGACATTTAAAACCCTTTGACAGCCATGTTCACAGTGCTTTCTAAGCAGTTCTTTGTATGGATTCTGTAGAAGCCCAAATGCACTGTGCGTTGGTACATTGGTATATATGGAAAGCAGATTGCTGAATCCAATCTGATATGACTGGAGAAAATTGCCAGCTGTGTTGCCGTTTTGTGAGCTGTCGGCAGATTTTTTTTATTGCTTCCAAACAAGACAATTTTGAGCAGTTGAAGACAACAAATGTGATAAGAGAAACTGGTCATTGATAAAGGCAGTGCATAAAAAACAATGGTTACTTCTGAAAAAAAGAAAATTCCGCTAGGTAGTGTTAGGTAATCCCTGTAAGACATTTTGAGAATTTTCGAAAAATTTCTGAGTGGGTCAACCATTGAATTATGTAGACTTAGGGTGTGCAATAAGGAAATTACTATGGCATCCTAAAAATGACTCGGGGGAGGGGTGTTGAACTCCCACAACCCCCAGCAATTCTCACGCTGCTGTAAGACCTCTAAGAGACATTTTGGGAAGCTATCTGACCTGACAATCATCCTGGTTTGCATTTTCACCTGAATTTCCAAGTGTTTGCAACAAGCACTGTGACTTCCCAGGACTATAATTATATGACTCTCCTGTTCCAGCTTCATTGGTTTCCTGTTGAATTCCAATGTAATGTCAACTTGCCTATAACAATCTTGATGAAGCTGTATGGAAATTACTTAAATTGGTATTCATGATAATACTACTTGGTCTAGTCTTCATAGATCTGTCTTATTCTCCTGTTCATTTTCATATCACTTTACATAGTGAACACTTCTGTTTTTCATTTGCAGTGTAGAAGCTGTGTCCAACACTTCATAGTGGCAGCTGCCGTGTCTAGTTCTAGCAACAGGCTCCAGTAGAAACAGTTGAAATAAATACGAATTGCCTTTGGAAACCCAATCTTTCCAACACTCTGACCTATGCTTCCAGTCACCTGATATATTATATACATGTCAAAATGGTACATGGCTGTCTATTGATGGCTCAGTAATTGATCTGACTGCCAGTATTTTCCAATGCAACTTCTTTATTGTTACGTGAACATAAATTTTGACTTCTTTGCTGTGTTCTGTTGTTAAGAAAAAATTTGCCAATTTCTAAACTATGTCGATTTCTGGAAATTTTTGCACTGGTTTTGATGCATCAATTGCAGGACTATATTGTCATTGGAAGGATTATAAACCAAGTTGGTAATAAAGTGTATAAAAGAACTAAGTATGAGGTTACAGCCACTCTTGTACACATGCCTGTTAAAATTAGAAACTTCTGAAAAGTGTGGTTCCAAGCTTAAAGGACCGCTGAGTGAGATGCAAATGTAGCAACATTACTGTAGGATGTGTGTGTAGTATTTAATTAATACTGACTTAAATTCTAAGTGCACTGGATAAACGAGTCTTGTGTTTGTTGCTTCGTGTAGAGATCTGAGTGGAAGTGACATCAGCTCTTTGGAGAAGAATTCCTTTGAGGGCTTAACAATGTTGACGAAACTGTAAGTTTAAAATCTATTGAAATTACTTTTTGTTATTTAAGATTACGTCTACAGTCTTGTCTTCTGTCTGTCTTATCCTCCCATTATTCTTCATAGCAATGTATAAAGTGAGTAATTCTGTTTTTCTTTTGTGATGAAAGATCTGTTGCAAACGCTTTATAGTAGTAGCTGCTTTGTCTGGTTGTGTAAAACAACATGTCTTTGTATTTAATGGTTAAAGTTTAAAAAAAAGAAGTGCCCTTTGCTTTTCCATGCTGTGCTGGCCAAGAAGTGATAGGGTGGCTTTCAGATTTGTAAATAAGTGCGACACTTAGTGCGTGGACACTGTCCAATCACACTTTAAGCCCTATTTGTATTTAGAGGTAGAACAGAGATCTTGTAACAGATTATATAGTAAAATAGAAATGTTGTAATCTCTTTTTACCCTGATGGAACTTTAGTCCCAACAATGCATCAGAGTTGGCAAACATGATGGTAAGGATTCACTTGGTAATAAGAGGTGAAAACCTCTTATTACCAATTGAATGCTTGCCATCATGTTTACATTGTGTTGAAATCTGAACTCACTTGTCAAGTCTGCCAGATTTGGGATGTAGCTTGAGTCTATACTCAAGTATAATCTTGCCCTTTTATTTCTTATCATGACCCTATTGTGTGCCTACTCAAGACCTCTGTTACCTTGACTGAATTCTTTCTCATTCTACCAGTATTGCTGGAAGTGTTGCTGTAGATGTTTTTAAATTGGTTTTTGCCTGTATATGACAAATGTACATATTTGTAAGAAAGATGGACAGAAAGGGAAGATTGGAAGAGGAGAAAAGCAACTGGATTGGTTTCTTCAGATGCCACACCTGACCTACCCTGACATTTTGACCCTGAACTGATGATGTCCTGACCTGCCTAATTGGCTTGGGGTGGTTGAATGCTTCCAGGGAGAACTCTGGCACCCTCCTCCTCCTCAATGTAGGACTGTCTGCTCTGATGGAGAAATGCAGAGACTGCTCTAATTTGGATCCTACATGCTTTTGAATTGAGATTGTTTTCCCTAGGAAAAGACCATTACTTGCATAAACACTGGGCGTGCATATCTTGCAATATATGTATGCAGAGAGTTTTATACAAACTATTTTATGTATATGTTATATGTGTATATATAGAACTTTGTTCAAATAATGGTGGTTGCACATCTGGGTGCAATCAATATATAAATGAGTGTATATAATGATATACATAATATAAATTATATATAATATATATATATATATATATACTAGGATTTATGTTTGGAGGTGTGGTAAGATGCCAACAGAACCTGCATGTGTGGTTTTGATTTATTGGATGACCAGTATCCTGCCCTGATGAGTGAACTGTGTTTCCTTCCAAATGCTGGAGGGAAATTATCTGCACTGCCTCCACTCCAGCACAGCTGGTGTTACAGCTGCATTTGTTCTCCATTAAGTGGACGCTGGTTCCCTGCTGCTTGGTGGGACTAGGAATGTTCTGATACAGACACTGAGAGAGGCACACGGCTTTCCTCATTTGTCAGATGAAATATGAGATTAAGAGATTCCTGGCTTAAAATATCAAGAAAACTCAACATCTTGCTGTTCATTCACAATTTCACAGGCCATAGAGAACTGTATGTCTACTGGACTGTATAATATTTCTCCACGTACTGGTGTTTTCGTAGTTGTAGTCTGGATACATTTCTTGTAGATGCTGTTCTTGTTGTGGCAATTTAAGATGCTAACCAAAAATCCTCTTATGTGCTTCATTATATAAAGGTTACTTTTTCAAATGTGAGAGAGGCACTGTTATAGGTCCCTGAATATGACCTAATTGTAGAGCCTTCATGCTTTCTTCCAGAGTAAGTGCCAGTCAACCATCTTGTGTTAATGCAGGGCTGTCCAACCTGTTTGACACCGCGGGCCTCCGAAGAACTGTTTCTTGAAGCCGAGGGCCGCACTGGTGAACTCAAAAGCAAACCAACCATAATATAATGAAAATTGTGTGAGCTGTAGACCTTTTAAAATTTTCTGGGGAATAATCATTACGAATGCCTAGTCGGAACTGGATTTTGTGTTCACATTGTCAGATAATAAGCCAAGTTATGAACTAATTGCTCTGCAAGCAGGTTTGTGATCAATGTGTTTTCCTAATTTTCTTTTTTAAAAATTGCAAAATTTTACTAACCTATGCGGGCCACTTAAAATGAGCTCGCAGGCTGCATGCGCGGGTTGGACAGCACTGTGTTAATGTGTCTGAATATTCATGGGAAAAACTGGACATTTGAAATGCTTCTGTGATCTGAATCTGCTGCTGGCCTGCTGCAGTTAGAGATGCGAAGAGAATGAAGTCCTTTCACAGTGCCTCTGAAACTTATTCACAGTGCTTCTTAGGCTCATTCAGAGTTCCTTTGAGACTGTCATTCACAGTGCCTCTTAGACCATTACTTGCAGTGCCTCTTAGACTGCTGCAATCTTCTTTTTTTCTTCTTTATTGACCACCAGCACAAAGTAATACAAGCGTACAGTTTACAAATTCGTATGCAGGTTGTCAATAGGTAAACCCAAAGGAACATACGGTTCCGCGAGACAGGGTTACCTATTTACATCAGTAATTTATCAATTATTATACTTTGTCAGATAATAAGCCAAGATTGTGAAGAGAATGATGTCTTTCACAGTGCCTCTGAGACTTATTCACAGTGCTTCTTAGGCTCATTCAGAGTTCCTTTGAGACTGTCATTCACAGTGTCTCTTAGACCATTACTTACAGTGCCTCTTAGACTGCTGCAATGCCTCTGAGACTACCACAGTGTCTATGGACCTTTGAGGCTATTATTCACAGTGCCTCTGAGACTATGATTCAAAGTGTCTTTGAGACTATCACTTAGAGATTGTGTGTCATTCAAAGTACCTCTTAGAGACGTAGACTAAAAATTACAGTGCCTCTGAGACAGGCTGTCCTACTTAGAAGACTTGTACTTGTTACATGTTTAATGACACTGCCATATCAAAGATGATTAGTGTCACCCTCCTCCTTTATCCATGCTTGGGACTGGCACTGGCAGAGAACAACCAGTGGTGGAGTTAGAAGACTTGTGCTGTGCAAATTCCTATTAAATGCCCTGTCTGCTTCTTTTTTTAATAATTATTCTTATCTCCTTAACCATCATCTGTAAATATTGGTTGTGTGGTCATGTGAGGTTTGTGGATGATGTGATGTGACCTTTGTGCTTGTAAACTTAGCTCTGTGTAAACCAAGTCTTGGCATTGAATTTCTCTATCTCCTTTGGACCAATACTTAGGACAACTGCTGCTGTGCCTTGGGGTAAATTGGCAACTTGGCCTTAATGGCATTCTCGGCTGACAGTTCTACTAGACTACTAAGACATTGACTTGCCTAGGTTAGAAGGGTCCTGTGTCCGACTTGTTTTACATGGCTATGGCAATAACTGTACTTTGTTTACAAAGTACAGCTTGTGTGGCTGCAGCATTTTTTTAGGTTCAATTGATAATGCTACATTCATACATACTATGTATGTCATGTTTCTTGAATTTTGAACTTTTGCAGATTTTACAAAAGTTGTTCACGTTTCTGCTTAAAATATGATTCCAATTGTTTTGCGTATTTTGTAAAGTCTTGGAATTTTTCTCCTTTGTTTAGTTAGGATCAGTGATTTGTTTATCTGTTTCAGGTTAACCCTTTGAACCCGACGGGCCGGTTTTCCGGCCCGTTATCCATAGAGTTACGGGAGCTCTGGCTTCAAAGGGTTAAGTTTTGGCATTAACAGTGGCAAAACTGAAAAAATGCATTTTTAAGGAATGAAAAATTTGCTTGTATATATATTTCCTAAAAGTTACATCCTTAATTCTGAAATTGGACACATTTATCGTTGACGGGCAGAAATATTTTGAAAGTACTCTCATTTTGTCCTGCATATTCTATGTGTCTGTGATTCATAGTGCTGACCATATATAAATCCCCTCTGACTCCAATTTAGCTGTCAGTCAATAGTCATTCTGCATCATAATTGGCAATTAGTTGACCTTGTGACCTTCTGTTTGGTAGACAGTGATCCTCATTTATTAGTACTGAGGCAATGAAGTCAGTCTTGGTCTGGTAATGTTCAGATGAAATTCTGGCTTTGTTTGATGCCCGTTGATGCATGAATTCAGCTTGATTAAAAAAAATTATTATTATTGCCTGAGCCAAGAACCACTGACTCAGACTGACCTCCTGCATGTGTGATGACGTCAATTTCAGTGATGACCAATGCTTCAAATAACTGACCGGCTAAGTTGGCAGTTTTATTTAGTTGTTCATCTGAAAATGTTCTGCAGAATTCTTCATTGAAAATAGTTTACAATCGGGAAGAACACACCATAAATGCACCATTCATGTGTTGGTGATATGACTCTGTAACATGCAGAACGAGGAGAAGCTTGAGTAATGCAGAGTTTAATTACACTCAACACAGAGATGAGCAGTCCCTTATTAACCTCCGCCTACGAGAATGGAAGGCCAGTCCTCTCCCTCACTGTCTGATTATAATGACCAGTATTGAAATATTATTTAATTTCCCACAAAGTAGACGACTACATGATAAAACAAATTCGTATAGCGCCATGATGAGCATGCACTAAAAGTTACTTGGGAGCCAATGCAGCTTGTGTTTAGAGCATTGTGGAAGATACTATAAATAGTTTGCCCTTTAACAAGCCACATGTTGTTTTACATGGAGAGCCTAGCCAGTTTATCTAGACCAGAATTACCATGACCCAGAGTTTGGTTTTTGTGGTTGGATGCGCTCATAGAAATAACACTTCAAGCACACAATTTGGCAAACAAGAAGATGCAAAATAATAATGATGATAATGATAAGATTTTTATAGCACCATGGCACAATCAAGGCCAAAGTAAAAGTTGCTGTACATGAGTTGTGTGCTTGTATATAAAAATTTACACTTTGATATTAAGATTTGCTTTGATTGCTTACTAATTATTATATAGTCCTTGTTTTGTGTGGGTGTGTGAATTCTTATTCCGTGTGATACTACTGTTACTTGATACAGCTTCTGTAGGTCAAGCTCGTGACATGTGAATTATTACCATTGAACCCTGAGTTGGATTTTGTTTATTTTCAGGAACTTGAGTGGGAATCCAATTTCTCGAATCCAGGCCAAGGCATTTAACGGCCTGGAGAACCTGGAGAAGCTGTGAGTATGATAATTGTGTTATGTGTAGCTACATTGGGTTATACTGATGCGGGCTGATGGGGGGGGGGTGGGGTTGAAGCTTGGAGGCTGCTTTCCCCCATTCCATGAATTTTCCTGTTTGAAACTGCATTGCTTTGTAAATTACATCATATGCATTTATATGCAATTATTCATATATCTTTTTAAATACTGGGATATCTGTGTCATGTATCCGGTAGTCTATGTTTGCCAAATGCATACACTATCAATTTGTCATTTATCTATGTCTGCTTATCTATCAGGTCTGCTTCAATATTAGCATAAGCTTGGACAAGGTTGGAATCGGTGGAAACAGGAATTTTCAAAAGGGGGGGGGCGAAATTTCGGTCTTGGGCAGGGAAAATTTTTCGTCTTGGTCGCTGAAAAATCTGATGACCTTTTTTTTAGTCATTTGCCTCCAATTCCCGAGAAAATATACCATTATTATAATATTATATATTGATTGGCAGCTAGAATTTATGTCGCCAGGGGTCGACGGGATAGAACACTTGCTTTTAACGGGTGAAATTGACCAAAAACTCAAATGTCCGTATATATGTATGTATGTCTGTATATATGTATGTATGAGCACTGTGGAATGGAGAAACTGCATTGCCCGATGTGCAGAGCTGCACGGGAAGGACTGAGGTCTAAGGTAAGGATGAGCACTGGTTATAGCACCCATTCAAGATTGCTACTCAGAGGCGCTCCCGACTAAGCGCAGACACTGAATTGAAGTTTCACACCGAAGCGCACCATGAGCATAATTTGCGAGTGAAAGACTTGCTCAGGTTACCTATGCCACGGCTTGAGGTGGATTTGAGCCCATGGCTCCAATGCACCGAGCATGATACCCCTACACCACCACCACTCTGCCTGACTGTAGCCAGAACAAGAGATAAAAATATCTGGCCTGCTACGAGTCAAGTTTCAGTGCAACAAGTAGTTGATTGATTGGCCTTAGGCTGGTATTCACTGGTGAGTTTTTCTGTTGGGTGAAAATCTATATAAGCAAATGGGGGGATGGGAAGATTACTATCCCTGTGCAGGGTGTGGTACCTGATGATACCCACAGCCCAGGCGGTGATACAAAAATCATCTAGTTTTGTTGGCAGCAATGAGATTCTTATCAGGGTATTGCAAACTCGTGGTGCCACTCGTACTGGAGCTTGTCTCGATTTGCTTCCCTGTTTAAGGAGGAGGATCTGATATCATGCTATAATCGACAGCAACTATATATATATATATATATATATATATATATATATATATATTATATATTATTTATGCACTTATACTGTATATATATATAATTATATATATAAATATATAATATATGTGTACTTAATGTTTGTACGTGTGCTCTATGTTTACATTGATACATATTGGCATCACTAAAGCAGAATAGTTTGGGCTGGAGGTAGATTTGCCTGGCCTGCATGCCGATTAGACAATAGCAATTTCCTTCCGTATCCTATAGGAAAATTAATGGGAATGCTGATGGAAACCCTGCTGAGTGTTGGTGATGTCTTCAGCAGCCGTGCACAAGACTGCTGCTGACATGAATATTCGAAACATTTGTGTTGATTAGATTTGGGGTGGGAAGGTTGCTATTGCTACATCTCAGCTTTGTATCTTATAAATGTTCTGGTTTGGGTTCTGATATATTGTAAGAAAACTTTTAAGTAGAATATTTGTACATTTCGAGGATTGCACAGGGATGATTCAAATATGATAAATACCGGGTAGTATGGTTTTGCTAACATTTTTTTTCATGCTAGGCTCACGCGTAACATGAATTCCATTGGCCTATGTTGACCAAAGTGCTATTGGCAATTGGTGCATTAATGCACTTACTTTGCTTACTTTTGTTTAGACTACAACCGCAGAAATTGTTGAGTAACTGTCTGGCTTGAGTGTGTAGATTTGTGCAGATCTCCTTGACTGTTTCTTGTGTTTAACTGTTTGATTTTCTTCGGTTGTTTAGCATTTTGTGTGTGTGTGTGTTTGTGTGTCTGAATATTCTATATTTCCTTAGTGGATCATTTTCAATGTACCATTTAGACTATTTCACTGCAACAAAATACGTTCCACGTAACTGAAATTTTACTTTAAAAAATGAGCAAGGAGTTGTTCTAAAGGTCTTCACTGTATGCCAAGTGCTGCTTAAATATTGCCAACATAATCTCTATCTAAATTCTCTTGGTTTTTTCAGGGACTTATCAGGAATGAAGCTGAGCTTTCTCAATGCATCAATGTTTGAAGGAATGCCTAAGTTGAAACGACTGTGAGTAGGAATTATATTGTCTATGTGCTGATAAATATTTGCTGTCATTGAGCTTTGGGGTACCCCATCTAATGTCCTGCACATGGGGATGAAATCAATAGCTGAATTTATCCTAAATCTACTAACATTTTTGTTCATTTTACAACAGTTATTTGAGCGGTGACTTAATAAAATCATTACTTTTTGTTGCTTTGCGTTTTGTTTTTGAATCATCAAAAAATGGTGGGTGACCTCACTAAAAGTGGTATAACTTTTGTTCTGTTTGAAATATTTTGATGAAATCTGGCCATCATGTGTAAATATGAATTGTCTTTAAGACTGTAAAATTTAATTTCGAAATTCTTACTTCTGGCAAGCTATTGTAAAAAAACCTTAGTTTTTTTTGCCCACCCTGTATATTCACATGTATGGATGATTTGCTTCGTGGAAAAATAAGAATGATGCACAGAACACAATATTCTTAGTATTCATTTCAAGCTGGTTTTAAATGTTACACCAGACATGGGCAAATAATTACCTAGTAATAGATACTCCAACATTTGTGCTTGCTGTTTACCAGGACCGCTGTTGTCTTATTTTATATGCCAGGACTGTTATTGTGGCTCTTGAGTAGACTCAGTCAGGTCGTATAAGGATTGAGTTACATGTGCACTGTATGTAGTGTACAGTGTGAATTTGCAAACACAACTGAGTAGTTTTCATTTGAGTAGATCTTGTATTATAGTTGATTGTATTCATGGCCAGTTGTGTTTGAATTGGCCTTCACCATTACTTTTGATTGCTTAAGGGTTTGAGTGTCATTATGACTTTAATTTGAGTTATTTAGTTCTAGAATTAGTTCCAATTGTGTATCAAAATTTTGTTTCTGGCTAGTATTAGCTGATTAGCGTGGATTTGGTTTTAATGCAGGTTTGATTAAAGCACATGATCTGTTATTGCGTACTGGTTACTAAGTACTACAGGCTAGTGGTACTGGTCACGTTACTGGTGCTGTTCACAGTTATTAAGCATTTTGTCCGTGATACTTTTCACGGTCTAATGCAGCTGCTGGATTTTGATGCTATTCATTTCGAGAAGTTATATAGCACCGCTGAAGTGACCTACTCAGAGGCTGTGCGTTGTAGCAACTCTTCTCTGTACTGATACTCGTATCACGTTTTCTGTGGCCATATATACTGACCAATATCTTATGCATTTACTGATGATCAACTGTGTCTGAGATCTACAACGTAATCTGAGATCTAAGATCTTATTTAAGATATCATCTTGATTTGCTATGTACAGGCTGCTGATTTTGTCTTCCATTATTTATAAACGTGTAATATGGATTTCATTACATTCTGCACTGCCATTTCCACCAACAGTCTATGTCAGTTCTTTCCATTGTTTTGCCATCTCCTATTTCATAAATGGGCAATAACAGAACTGGATGATCTATTTCTGGCTGTCATATATTTTTCTCTGCTGCCTTTTCTTTTGCCATTGTAGTATTTTGTGCTGCATGCTTTTATACTCTGGCATAGATCTGTGATCTTTTCTTTTGTCTATAATTTCGTTTGTGTTCCTTAATTTGATGATTGACTCAGTTCTGAGGCTCTGTAATATGCTCGTTTATAGTCACCTATAACATGTTGATGTTCTCTTTTCTTTTCTTATTATGATGTTTTCATTAAATATTTGAATCTGTTGTCTGGCCTTCAAAGAACAGGATGTATATAGAGCATATTTTGTTCATTGTCTGTATGCATGCTTTATTGAGTTATCTGTGGTATGTATCGATTGATGTATTTGTATAATTTGTGTGTTTGTATGATTTGATAGATATCTGCATGGAACAGTTATTCAGACAATCCAACCGGGGACATTTGATGTTTTGCCAGCACTAGGAAAGCTGTAAGTGACCTGAATTCTCATTCATTTTAAGCATCCAACTATTTTCACATAGCTGTTACCAAAAACAGTTGTTGCAATCTGGTCAGAGCTGGAAAAGACGGGACTGATATTTACGTGTAACGTGTCATCTGGCTTTTGTCATGTTTCGCCTGTTTTACCACCGGTGCATCTTCTACATTGCTGGTTATTTGTTTCCCTTAGCCTGGGGTTATCTTTTCACAGCAGAACCTTTAACATTTTATGATTCTGTTAAAGCATGTTTTTGTTAGAGAATAGCTTTCGTAAATCCAAAGTTTTACAACGTTTCTCATAACCTCTTGCAACGGCTTACTGATTCAACAAAGGTCTGTTCTAACCTTTGCTCCTGCTAAGGATTAAAGTGTGGTCTGGTGAATGAATGAAGCACTGGCAGCAGAGATCATGGCTGCTCAAGTTTCACAGATTGACAGTGCTTGCTCTCTGTTTATATTTTAAAAAGTGTGGTTATGGTTATATAAACATGTTGATTCTATATCTTTAGTAGGAAATAATTTGTACGCTCTTTAACCCTTTAACCAGGAGTGTGTACTAAGACGTCTGGGAAACCAATTGATGCAGGTCCTCATTAAAAGGGTTAACAGCTGCAGGTGGTGTAGTTTAATGCCCAACACCCTTTAAGCAAAAGCATAGGCACAATGCTGGGCTGTTGCAGTCCGAGACCATGGTACAAGAAGGTCATGACGCTGTAAAGAGCGGAGAGGACGTCCAGTGGTAGTTGAGATAGGCCACCTAATAGGATCACAGAGGTAACAAGGAGTTTTACCCAGAAACATATATGGCCGTTATTACTCAAAAAATCTAACATGCCTCTTTAAAAATGCATGATGATAAATTTGAAGGAATTTTCGCTGCAAGCACAAACATAACGTGGCTGGACACCGTGGTTAATTCCCCCACCCCCTATTTGGTACCAATTTATTAAAAGAAAGGCTGGATGTTGTTGTGGTATTCCTAGGACAGTTAGCCATGAAAGTATTATGCCAACAACTGACAACACCAAGTCACCTCCTGCCCAGTGTTAGTGTTGCTAGGTGCCTGTTTTGCTATGTGATTAGAGGTTGGAGAGGGTCCACGTGCAGCCGCACGACTTATTGGGGGGTTCACTAAATACGACCGTGTATCCCAATATATGCGTGAGGTCTTGCACTGGCTTCCTTTCCCGCAGGGCATCTCATTTAGGATTGCATCTTTGGTGTGGCGATGCTTATCAGGCTGGGCACCCTCTTACCTGTGTGAGCTTTGCCTCCCCCTTTCCACTTGCATAGGCCGCCGTGCGCTGCGCTCTGCTGTCCATGGTGACTTAATGGTTCCTTTCACTTGCTCTGCAACAATGCAGAGGCGTTCGTTCACTGTGGTTGGTCCAACAACCTGGAATGGACTTCCCTTGACTATGCGACACCTCCCAAGCTCTTCTCAATTTCACAAACTGTTGAAGACTGTTTTTTTCGCTTGATCTCGGCCGGGAGCGCCTCTGAGTAGGTACCTTGAAGGGGCGCTATATAAATTACGATTGATTGATTGATAACTGTTAGCAATTCGCTGTAAATGACTTTTCCAGCGATCTGGAGACACGGGAGCTTGTCTGCGACTGCCACCTGCAGTGGATAGCAACGTGGTTGAAGGAAAGGGTGACTGTCCGACTGGAAGACTCAGCCGTCTGTGGCTTGCCATCCGGGCTTCGTGGAAAATCGGTCAAATCACTGGTGAAACAGGAGCTGCACTGTGGTCAGTAAATTGTATTGTATTGTATATGAGAATTGATGGGACATGGTGGTGCATTGGTAAGTTTGTCGACTTGAGACCCAAGGGTTGCAGGTTCGAATCTACCCCAAGCCACTGTGTAGCGACCTTGGACAGGCTACTTACTCATCCTCAATTTTGTCTGCGTGGAAGGCAGCGAGATACCACCTCGCTCATCTCATCCCAGGGGCATAAAGCCAATGAACCTGCCTTCGGGTAAAGAACTCATTCTTGATCATCATTGTGGTCATCATCATGAGAATTTATAAAGCTCCTCTTACAGTATTTGCTATTCAGAGGGTATTTTAAGCGTGACAACCCCAAGGAAATAAGAAAGACTTGAAGCAGTGAAGGGTTGAAGAGGACACCCCAAATAAGATCTTACTGTGGATAGAAGGAGGGAGGTTATTCCACATAAATGTAAATGTAATCGCAAATTTATATAGCGGCTGTGTTATGGCTTCGACCCTGAGGGTGATATCCTTCACCACCGCTACTCCACGTTTATATTGCGACCGAGCCACCCGCAGTAAAGATCCGAGAAATCAATCTCTGACCGACCGGGAATCGAACCCGGGCCGCCGGCGCGGCGAGCGGGCTACCAACCCACTCGGCCACCGAGGATCTCTGAATATAGAACATAGAAGGGCTACAGTGGCAAGGCACGATGTTGGGCCATGGTAGTTCTTGCCATGGTAGTCCTTGAGGACTAAGAAACAACAACAGCTCAACCATTGAGCAATGCGCTCAATGGTTGAGCTGTTGTTGTTTCTTTGTCTCTGACTGTATATTGCCATACACTGTCTGGACTCTTACATGTAAGTCACTCCTTTGTGGTACCCCGTCAAAAGCGCGCAGGACAAAAGCGCGCCGACAAAAGCGCGCCGACATAAGCGCGACCCGTCAAAAGCGCGCTGGACAAATGCGCGCCGACATAAGCGCGCAGTCAACCATAATATAGACTAACATAAACAGACAAAAAATGAACTAACTCACGAACAAACTCATGTGTAATTGTCTGTCAAATATGCAAACAACGAACAAAAGTCTAATGTCTAAAAATTAGGCAAAATTTCTGGGAAAATCATATTGCTAAGAGCCTAGTCTAATCTACATCAAATAATAATAATAATAATAATAATAATAATAATAATAATAATAATAATAATATTTTTTCTTTAATTCAACGCCTGCAAAGCACTGCGCTTTACATTTGCAAGTTATGCAGTAATCTTAATTAAACTTAACTACTAAGAGAACAGATAGCTTTGCAATTACACGGCGCTAATAGCAGCCTACAAAGCATATCCGCCCAAAGGGGGCTCGAACTCACTACCTCTCGCACTCTTGGCCAGCGTGTTATCCATAACTCTACCGGGCTCCCCTAATATGCTAACATGCTAATGAGTGGTTTAATCATTGCCTTGATGAAAGGCTTTGAATATTGACCACATGTAGGTGAGAAGTATAGGTGGTGGGTATTGCTTTAATTTATGTTAGGCGAAGTGAAAGTACAGCCTTTGTTCCACACCGCGCGCTTATGTCGGCGCGCATTTGTCCCGAGCGCGCTTTTGTCGGCGCGCTTTTGTCGGCGCGCTTTTGTCCTGCGCGCTTTTGTCCTGCGCGCTTTTGACGGGACACCCTCCTTTGTACATGAGAATGTGCAAATGCGAAAAAAAATCAAGGTTGATAAATCGAAGCCAGAAGAGATTGACCAAGGTGTCCAGCCGCAGGGAGATATGGTGCACTCATACACAGACATTATTCGTTTATTTATTCTTTCATTTATATAGCGCCCTTTTAAGGGAAACTACTGAGAGGCGTTCCCAACTCCTGCACTGATACAATGTAGTTTTGAGTTTAATAAGCTTGATGAGTTTTGTGCTTCTCGTAGGTTTTGTTTTGCTGTAGAAATGAAATAAGCAAACGATTTGTAATCGGCAGTTAGAGATTATTTTGCATGGATGTATTGTATGCGGAGGAGTGGGTTGGTTGGCAGAGTGGAGACTGTTTAAAGTGCAAATTCTACGTCGAGCCTTGGTTGTGTGCTTGTAAAGCTATCCTGTTTTTTCTAATTGGTTAAATTATATTGTCTCTTGCATACATGTGAGAATTATTAAGGATATTTTAAGACTGGGTTGGTCAGATGTGTCTGGTATAATTTGCAATAGAAAATTTTATTTGGGTGGGGATGTAGGATGGTAAGATGATACAGGTTGAGTTTTTGGTTTGTATGGCGCTCCAAGTTGTTAAATCCTGTTGTGTTTTAGTTAAGTTTGATGTTAGACATCAGTTAAATTGGAGTCAGCAGATACATGCTTAAAGTTTGCATGGTTTTTTCTTACACTTTGTAAAATGAGCTGAAACCATAAAAAGGAAAAAAGAGTTCCACCAAGTTGCAGATAAAATGGAATGATCCAAAATTGCACGAGACATTCTTCCAAGAACTGTCTGTGGCATGTTCCTTTTGGCCGTGCTGGAGTGTGTATGCATGTATAGATTGCATGTATGTATGTATGTATGTATGTATGTATGCATGTATGTATGTCTGTATGAGCACTTGTTATTGCGCCCTTTAAGATTCCTACCCAGAGGTGCTCCCGAATATAGCGCAGACACTGAATCAGAGTTTCACGCCGAAGTGCAAGAGCAATTGCGAGTAAAGGACTTGCTCAGGGTCCATGCACGCAGTGACTTGAGGTAGATTCAAACCCGCAAACTTCTGGCTCCAAGGCACCGAACATACCCCTGCACCACCACGCCCCACAAGTAATTGGGGAGCGCCTCTGGCAGTTGCCTCGAAGAGGTGCTATATAAATCCTTGAACGGATGAAAATATTGAGAATGGTTACCTAGTATTAGTTCTCATATTTTTTCTTTTTGTTCCTCCATTTCGCTTTGTCTTTCGTTTTCTCTGTCTGTTTGATGCCGATGGGGTTTTTCGTGGCGCCTCAGATTCTCCGCTGGAGTTGTCCGTCTTTGAGCTGAGCCCTTCAACGAACCAGATCGTGTTTGCGGGAGACAAACTGCCGTTCCAGTGTCGCGCCTCGCTCGTCGACCCCGCCATGACGATGTCCTGGCAACACGACGGCACGGTCGTCGCTAGCAACCGGTCGCTCGGCGTCTTCGTCCATGCTCAGCCAATCCCAGAGTCGTTGCTCATGACGACGATGGTGCTCGAGCGACTCGTCGTTGCTCACTCCGGCACGTGGAAGTGCCTGGTCGAGTCGTCAAGTGGTAATGTCTCCAAGTCGGTGAATGTTGTTGTGCTCGCTGAAGACACTGGGTACTGCTCACCGGTTGTCACGGACACGAGCAGGGGCAAGTACTCGTGGCCGAAGACGCTCGCGGGGGTCGTGCAGATGCTCCCGTGCGTTGTGAGTTCGCTCGTTCACCCGAAGGCCAGTGCGCGATACACGTGCGACGTGAGTGCGGTGTGGACTGACTTGGATGTCAGTAGGTGTTCGTATGTCAGCCAGATGACCAGGGACCTGGAGAACATTTCACGGGTATTTCGTCAATTTTTTCGTCAGTTTTTGTCTTTCACTGTCTGTATATCTATCTGCCCATATGAAATAATAATGATTATGACATATATGGCGCCACAATACAGCCACAATGGAGCCTTATAAAGCAGCTAACATGCGGGATCAGCCCATTGCGAACATGTATGATTTTAGCATGGATTCGAAAGAGTCCACTGAGCCAGTTGATCGAATAGCAAGAGCAAGTCTGTTCCAGCTCTATGTATGTTTGTCTTTGTGTGTCCAAATAAAAAGTTCTATTGTTCTGTTTGTCCCCCATCCTATTTGCTTTTGTTCTTGTTTGCATCCATCTTTTTGGGTGACTCCTAGTCTTCTTGCATGTTTGTTTTTGATCTGACAGCACACATTCATTCATTCATTCATTCATTCATTCGGACACTTATAAATATGGCACCCCTTCTGAAGAAGGAAACCACTGAGAGGCACTTCTGACTCCAGCGCGCCCAAAAGAACAGTTTTAAGTTTAGGTTGTGTGTTTAGGTGCCAGGGTGTAGATGTAGCTTATATGTAGCTTAAAGGAAGGCCTTTCCAGACCACTTGACCAGCCACAGAGAAGACTTGATTCTTCATGACTACAGTGCAAGCAAAGAGAACATCAGTGTTTTCTGTTTTTTTCTGTTGCGAGCGTTTGTTTTTACCTGGGTGGGTTGCAAGCCCACCGCAGAACCCTCCTCCTTTATCCTTCCTTGGGACAGGCACAGGCTTCCTCATAAGAGGTAGCCTGTGGAGTGAGAGAAAGACAGAGAAAGAGGTTTAGTAACTATCAATTGACTATGCGTAGTTCTTGTTTATTTCGATGCCCACAAATAACGATAAAGTTGAATAGTTGTTTTATGGTCTGACAGTATGGTTGGATTTTTGGTCTGTTGTGATTGGATGGTTTGTTGTGGTCACGTGACAGGTGGGAACCAATCGTTCGTGTCGAGCAGACTGTGCACGAAACGTCTTGTCTACGATAACAGAGAGCAGTCATGCTGTGAGCAACGTTGAGGACGTCGTCTTTCTGTCTCGCATCATCAGCGACCTTAGCAAGAACATCCGAAACAATGAAGCGGTAAGTCAGAGCACCTCTGAGTAGGTACCTTGAAGGGGCGCTATATAAACTGTGATTGATTGATTGATTGATTGGTTGGTTGGTTGGTTGATTGATTGATTGATTGATTGATTGATTGATTGAGGGTCACTCAGTGTGGACAACAATTACTTTGAAGAGTCGACTTCATGGTGCTCTTGTGTTACAAGGCTTTCATTTTCTAATCTCTGCAGATTTAATCGATTCTCTGCATTAACTTTATGTCTGAAAACTTATCATTTTGACCTATTCCCACCTTTCTGTCCTGTTTCACCATCCTCCCTCATACTCCATTGTCCTTTTGAGGTGACCTCCCTCATACTCCGTTGTCCTTTTGAGGTGACCTCCCTCATACTCCATTGTCCTTTTGAGGTGTCCTCCATTGTTCTTTTGACGTGATGTATATGAATTCTCTGTTTCTAATCAGTTTCTTTAACAAGTGTTTTTCACCAAACCATCCATTCGTCTGTGCAATAATAATATTAATTATTAATTAGCAAATAATAATATAATTATAGTCATGAGGGGTGGTAATCCAGATTTTATTATTTTTATACTTATTGTTGTTGTTGTTGTTGTTGTTGTTATTACTAAGTTTTACTAGCACTGCTTTTTACATAAAAATGGATCCAGAACTTAGTAACTCCAGAACAAATATGGGAATTTTTGATGGTCAAAATGCTATTCTGATATTTTTCTTTCATGTATAATATATCAATATCAAGAAGCAATTAAAGTAAGTAATAACTAAATAGTTTTGGCTGGATGAGATCCCATAATGTCGTTCTGGAGTGTTCTGACTGAAAAAGAGCACTGACTCACATTATTTTCATTTCCTGGATCAATTTCTGATCTTTGTTAAAATTATGCACTTAAATGTAGTCTGATTTAATCTGCTTTTTCTGATGTATCTGTTCAGTTTAGATGGTTGTTCTTTGAGCATTGTTGAATTTGGTGTCTTTGTTCAATTTTTAGATGATAGTTACTGGTTTTTTAGATGGCGCAAGTCTTGATCGATATGTCCAGCTTTGTGATGGATGTTTTGTCTGACCTGTTGGCTGCGGCGCAGAAGCAGGATCAGGCATGTTCAAGGTAGATTTTTGAAGATGTCAATTCAGTTGTTGTTGTGCTTGCCGATACTGAGACAATACTGTTTCTCTCAGTTGCCACTTACACCTCTTAGCAGCATCATCATCAGATGAAGTGGCATCTGAAGCACTTCCTGTTGTTGTTGCTGCATGATGGTAAACGCCAGTCTCTGCCAAGGAATGTCTAGTTCGTTTATTGTGGAATGATGAGCACTAGTAGTGAAGAATGATTACTGGTAGACTGGGACTTTTTACCGATAGCTGTGTGTTCACAATATATATGGGAACATATTCATTCATTCATTCATAGCACCTCTTCAAGAAATTTTTTCAGGGGTTCTCCCAGCCCAGCCACGGCAAAAGAAAAAGAACCTGAGAGATTTATGAAACGAAGTTTGATTGGTCAGATGTAATAAATGTAGCTTTGAAGGGAGGTCATTCCAGATGGATGGTACTACAACCGAGAAAGCTCAGCATTGTCTGGCGACTAAGTGAGCCTGTGGAACTAGGCGTTGCCCTTTCATAGCATAACTATTTATATATTTGATATATATATGCTGAATTTTTTTGATTTGTTTTTGGTGTCATGATGCTTTTTTTAAAGGTGCATTTAATTGCAATTTGGCATGTCGTCAGAGAAAAACATGGAAGTATTCGTGTGTCTGCTGTTGGCTACTGTAGATGTTAGTGATGCATTTAAAATGTGATTTTGAATCTTACATTCAAGCTTGCTGTAATTTTTTTTTGCAATGTTCTATATCTCCGGAATAAGTTGCAGCTGTGCCGCTGTATCTTGTTACCTTCTGTCTGCTCTTATTGATATATTTGGTGTATCTATGTTTATGTGTTGGGACTGATATATGCGCTGCACATATGAGATGCTGCCGGTAAAATAGTTATTTGAGATTCTGCTAGTAAAAATATAGTTATATGAGATGCTGCCAGTCAAAATAGTTGTCGTTTAAAGAAAGGCTCTGCATAGAGGACCCATTAAATTATAGCGGCGTATTTAACATCAATTCATTAATTTATTAAAGAATGTAACGCCTCTTCGAGGTGACTACTCAGAAGGACTCCCGACTCTAGCATGGCAAAAAGTACAGTTGAGTTGAAGAAATAAAAATGCTGATTATTGTACATCAGCCTATTGAAAGGCACTGCATAGATGACAGGATGTTAAATTGCATCATATCAGACTGAAATTTACATCAATTAATTGTACATTTGCCTATTGGTCAACCTAATTACTGGCCGTTTTACCATTGCAGGATTGTGAAGGCTGTGGAGGAGGTGGCTGATCAGCTGCTGATGACGAAACAAAGTGTTGATCTGCATTCAAGGAACATTGCTATCAGAGCTTCGAAGATCCAGCCGTACCTCTTCAGCGGAATCGACTGCGCCAGCTGGATCAGCCAGAACCGAACCGTCCTTGACTGCATCACAAACGGAAGTCCAAGGGTACAGTCCGCAGCACCGGTAGAGGTGACTTTTTTCTTAACGTGAATTAGAATGACGTGACTAGTGTGTTGATAACGATAATCTTCCATAAATTTTTCACCATGCAACGAGCAATGGGTGGCCCTCACAGATTGGATGTCCTCAAACCGACTCCGCCTCAACGCCCAAAAAACCTGGTGGCTGAGAAAGAAAGTGATGGCTGAAAAAGAAAGTGGTGGCTGAAAAAGAAAGTGACTGGTTAATCTCGAGTCAAATGTTGTATTTGCTGGTTGGAAACTGGATTTGTGTTGTCTAAGTAGACGACAGTTGAGCAAATTTTTCATTTGCAGAGATCATAAAGCCCAAATAATGGTTGCTAGACATTGTGTTCCAGAGTGATCTCTGCCAAACCTTTCCCTGGTGCACTGCCAAAATGTGTTGTTAGCATTTTCGCTGCATTCACTATAGATGTACTGCGTTTCACTATATTTATTATGTACTGACGTAGAATTGTCATTAATCCTTTCAACGGCAAAGAAGACAAAAACAACATACATCATAATTCCCAAAATTTGTGACAAATTGCAGTTCACTGTGGGCATGGTGGTGTAGGGGTATGTTCAGTGCCTTGGAGCAAGGAGATTGCAGGTTCAAATCCACCTCAAGCCGCCATGTGGGGACCCTGAACAAGTCCTTCACTTGCAATTGCTCATGCACTTCGGCATGAAACTCAGATTCAGTGTCTGTGCTGTAGTTGGGAGCACTTATGGGTAGTAATCTTGAAGGGGCTCTATAACAAGTATTCATACATTCATACTTGAGTTATACATACATACACATACGTACACATACATGATACATACATACACAGTTTTTTACACACACACACACACACACGCACACACACTGCAAATATCCATTTCAACTGATGAACCAACTACCTGCTGCTTTTTCAGGTTTACGACGCTTCAATAGCAATACCAACAGACATTCTGACACAGATTCGTTGTGCAACATCACCCTGTCCACAGAATGACACAATCCGGATCCAGACCGTTTTCTACCGAAATGCACAGCTCTTTCCAGTGGATGACAGTTCATCCCAGTACCAAGTGACGTCCGGGGTCATTGCCAGCAAAATTGGTAAGCTTTGCGGTCAAAAGAATCCGGGTGCTGCACCGTGTACATATACATGTACGACGTTTTGTACGTACACCGTGTGTGTACAGCCGTACACCGTGTACATACTTATATTGATCATGTTGATATTGTGTGTTCAATCATTCAAGGAATTCTATTCCGCCTTTTGCAACCTGGAGGCCTACTCAGAAGCGCTCCTGACTCTAGCGCTGCAAAAAGGCGCTGTTTTGAGTTGAAAAAATGCTTCAGTGAGAGCCCCAGGAAGCAGATGTAGCTCCTTTTGGAGCGATTCCATACCACTGGGCCTACCATGGAAAAGCCTCAATTCTGCATAGTTGCAGTTTGTGCGAATATAACAAAGAGCGCCCCTTCTCTGTAGAACGGAGGGGTGCGGTGGACGTAATCGACAGCAAATTAAGCAAGTGACTGTAAACTGAACCACAGCCTAGGTATAATTCAGATTCTATTATAATTCTGTCTATTTTTATTATTAATGCAAACGGCCTTGTTATTGTTTTCAGCTGGAGCTCGGGTTGTCAATTCGACAAGTCAGATAACAGTGAAGATTGCGTCGCTTGGAATCGGAACGGGAAAGATACCCGTCCATTGGGACTTCACTGCAAACGGTTCGTGAAGAATCTACGGCTCGGGGACTAAAGATTATTTGGGGGTGTATAATAATTTCAGGGGCGCACAGTGTCTGATTGGTTAGGTTTTTCACTTTGTAATGTGGAGAGTTGAGATTTAAAACCTGTCCCTAGATGAATTCATTCATTCACTATGAAGATTTGAAGCTAAGAACTTAAGAGGATGATACTATTTTCCTTATCTTTCTGTGTTTTAGGGGATCGAGGCGCTTGGGCATCAAGCGGTTGTGCTGTTGTCAGTTACGTTGCACCTCTCGTTACTTTCAAGTGCAACCATCTGACCAACTTTGCAGTGGCCGAGGTATTCATTTGGTCATTCATTCATTCATTCGTTCATTCGTTCATTCATTCGGTCATTCATTCGTTCATTCATTTGGTCATTCATTCATTCGGTCATTCATCCATTCGGTCATTCATTCATTCGGTCATTCATTCATTCGGTCATTCATTCATTCGGTCATTCATTCGGTCATTCATTCATTCGGTCATTCATTCATTCATTTGGTCATTCTTTACAAAGATTTATATGGCACCCTTTGAGGCGACTACTCGGAAGTGCTCCCGACCCCATCTCAACTAAAAGGACAGTTTTGAGATCCGCATATAAAGAGGCAGAGGGGAACCTGTGGAGCAGGCACAGAGACAAAGGGATCCCGTTACAGTGCAAGACCCAGCCACTGAGAAGGCATGATCCTGCTTGATTGCAATGCAGGGAAAAGGGACGATAAGCACACCCTGCTTGTAATATGGTGAAAAGAGTGATGACCCGGTGCACTGTGGGTATGGCATGAATAGAGGTACCAGTATATTGCAATTCTACTAAGATCTTACGATTTTTCTTCTCTATGTGTCTAGTGCATACATGTATGAGTATATATTTGTACGGTACATGAAGTTGCTAGAAGCTTGACTGATTCTTCATTCATTCATTTATTCATTCATTCATTCTTTATGAGGATTTATTTAGTGCCACTTCCTACTACTCGGAAGCGCTCCCAGCCCGACCTCGAATAAAGCAGACAGTTTTAAGATTGCGATAGAACATGTCAGAGGGGATTCTTGGTGGCAGGCGAAGTCAAATCTGCGTCTTTTGTAGTTCTGCATCTCTTGCAAAGTATTTAACATTCTATTTTTATTTTACAGGGTCGATTGCCGCCTCCGACGCCCCTTGAGGCATGGCTGATGTCATGCTACAACACTAGTGTCATCACCTACATGGGATCCATGGTTCTTGTCGTCTGCCTTCTAGCTGTTTGCATTGTTTTTATTGTCCATCGCCGGTAAGAACTACACTTTAATCACGCAAAAAGCAAATTTGTAAAATTGGTTGTGCACTGTTTTTAAGCTTTTCAACAAAATGCTTTAATCAGATCTCAGTTCTCATTACACACTGAGCCAAGGCATTGCAAGATCTACCGTTTAATGTCCTTAACTTGTTATTTAATTGTCAGTAGTAAGCTACTTCAAAGATGCCAAAGGTGTTAAGTCGTGGTTTTGTGGGATTGTTAAATGTTGAATAAACGAAAATTATTATACATGCGAGAGGTGAGAATGACGTCAAGACATGACGTCATGCGAACTGTCGTCTGCTGTTTAATGGCGTCTGCTGATTAATGGTGACGCCATAGTTTATGTGCAATGTCAACATGGCTGATTAAGTCTGTATACTAGTGTATAGGCGCTAACTGCGCGTCGAATTAAAACGCTCGTATCTCTGGTTTTAAAGTGAATTGAGAGCTGAAAATAGTCACGCTGATCTACAGATTCGTGTAAGATTATGTAAAAAATGTTTCGTCATTCGAATGCATACAGTTTCAGAGCCTTTCTTGGGATGGACATACATACATATACACACACAGAACAATAACAAACTTAGATTTATAGTATAAGATGAAGCAATTTTACAGGACTGAAATGTTGGCTCCAGAACAAGACAAGGTAGAGAAGAATCTTGAGCAGTCCCTTTTAAATGAATCCCAAGAGGCAACCATGGTTGATAGTAACTCATTTGTGGCTCACTTTATTAAAATGTTGACATTTTATTTCTGTATTGTTCACAGTAATGTCTTGAAATTTTTGTTATTAGTAACGAACAGTTGAAACAATGTCTTTTGTGTAGCAAGGTACGCATGTCACGTAAGATGCGTCACGCAGTCATCAACCTCTGTATCTGCCTTATCCTCCTGTGTGTCACATATACTTTTGGCATTCGTCTGCACCATCTTTCCATTCCATGCCGTGTTGTCGGGATTGCAATCCACTACTTCTCACTCTGTGCACTTTTCTGGATTACGGCCATAGCGTTGTGAGTACATGTTTGTTTTTATAGCATTTAAACAGATCTTTTTTTGCAAAATTTAGAATATTCTAACTGCAACATTGGATATAATTTCGGTTTAACTGTGACTGTGGTATTCCTTGTCTGTTGGTAGACATTCTAATCTGATTCAGGTCTGTGGTTAAACAGTTTCTCGCATCATTCAAGTGTTAGTGCTGTGACAAATGACAAATATCTATTGAAATAATTGCAATTAAAGTTGAATTTGCCAGAAATTGAGACTTTATTAGAAATGCAGGTGAGAAAAAGCACTGGCTAGGAACTTTTTATGTAGTCATCTTTGCCTACAAGTGATTGTAATGTAGACTAAAATAAATTGCAATTCTGACTTTCATGGCAATTGTTTCTTCAGTGTCCAATGTGTGAGGCAAAGCAACTGAAAGTGTGCAACTGCACGTGCAAATGTTCGTAGACTAGGTTCTTGTTATTAGCCTGAACCTGAAGGGTACAGCGATCATTGATCAATGATGACAATATGCATGGGCGGAGTTTATCAGAGGCTAGGGGGGGCTAAGCCCCCCAAGAAGATCCAGATTCTTTTTTTACCGTGTAAATGTTATCTTTTCCCCGGCTTAGCCCCCCAGGAAGGCTTTAGCCCCTCCAAGAACCGAAACCAAACTCCGCCCATGACAATATGGAGTTTTGTATAGATATGCTAATAGTTTTAAGAGACCTTAATTAAATTGATAAGCCTCTAAGTAAAGGTAATTTAAAATGGTTTTAAGTGTAAAGGAATTGAACTAAAAAGCTCTCTGTGTAATGAAATGAACGAACTTTCTTTTTCGTATGTCTAGCAAAATGCTGCATCATCTGTTGAAAAGAGATCTGGCACCTCCATCACCAGACGAGGCGAGTGGTGAACCTCCGAAACCGAAGCCAATCATCGCTGGTTACCTGTTGGGGTGGGGTGTGGCGGTCATCATTTGTGGCATCAGTGGCGCCATCAACTGGGCAAACTATGAGCTTCAAGAAAAGTAGTAAGTAACCACATGAAAGAATTTATTTGTTTACCTAGATAGACGTACTAGAATCTTGCACGAAATAATTTATTTGTTTACCTAGATCAGTGGTTTCCAACCTTTTTGACTTTCGGGCCACTTTTTCTAAGTTGGAGGATATGAGAGCCACTTTTTCTTAGTCGAAGGACATCAGGGGCCACAAGGCTAAAATTGAATTAACTAAAAGCATATACAATAATTATTGTTGTAATTGACTCAAAATAGAATGTTTGATGTTATTTATAGATGTGAAAATAAAATAATTTGCAATAGAAAATAATTGTGTTCTATCTTGTCCAAATTGTAATTTTTTCATATATTTTTGTTAATTCTTTGAGAGATGAAGGCCCATTTTCTCAGGCCTGGCGGGCCACTTTTGCCCCGCGGGCCAGGGGTTGGGAACTGCTGACCTAGATAGACGTACTAGAATCTCACTCTCAGTCAAAGGCTAACAGAGGCGAAGGAACAGTGCAGCTGTGGTGTGGCAGTCCGAGACAGAATTAGACCGTGACGGTTTAAGAGCAGAGAAAGAAATTCCACTTCCACAATCTTTAAATGTTTCGATTGAGAGTCTGCTAAAGACTTCATAATGACTTCTCTGATGCACAGCTAATGTACATCGGAAATCAAAGCATAGCAGCAACTCTGATTGAGATGCTTTAATCCTTCGACGACCTGCTGCATTGGTTTCCCATGCATTTTAGTACACACACATCATTAAATGTAAATGTATTACAGACAATACCTTGAACTCTTTATGTGAATTTGCTTAATTCTGATTATGTTTATACTTAGTTACATGTATGTATGATTATAATGGGATCCAAAAAAAGTCTAATGTCATTAAATTGCATGTTTAGGAGGACCTGAAACATTTCTTTCTGTTTGCAGTTGTTTTCTTTCGATGGACGCTGCGCTGATGACCGTCTTCGTCCCGGCCGCAATTCTCGGCTTCTTCGATCTCCTGCTCTTCCTTCGCATATTCTGCCTCATCCAGAGAACGCCTTCGCCCACGCCGTCCCCTGCCACCGGAAAGACATCAGTCGACGACGCAGACGATCTGCAGGAGAACGAAATGCAGCTTCTGTCGTCGAACCAGACGACGAACAGCGGCACAGACACAACGCAGGGTTCCAACCATTCGGTCTCGCCTCTTGGCTGCGGTCGTCACATCGACGAAGCCTACTGTCCGGGAAGCCAACTCTGTGCGCTGCTTTCCATTCTCCTGCTGTACTGTTCGATGTGGATGGCCGGAGCGTTTGCCGTCACGCTGCCGTTCTCCGGCGTTCTTCCTCACCACGATATTGTATTCCAGTGCCTGTACGCCGTCCTGGCGTCGGCGCTCGGCGCGTTCATGCTCGTCTTTTACTGCGTCGGGCGGAAAGACGTGCGTGGAAGCTGCTGTTCGAATGCAAGTGCGGCGAATGAGTGGAAGTACGTCCCAGCCAATGGAATTCTGTCACCTAGTTGCCCGGGTGAGGATGCGCTTGTGTCGGAAGTGCATGCTGCTGCTGAGAATGTTTCGCTGACCAGCAGATCCATCCGGTCGAACGGCATCGACGCGAGCAAGATATCGTCGATTGCCGCGGCGCCGCACTCGGTCGTTCATGCGGAACCGTCGACATTTACGACCGTTGTGGACAGCAGCATGTTCTATAATCCGCATCAGAATGGGATTGCGAAGAAGTACTGGGAGCGGAGCAAGCGGAAACGTGCCGTCCAACTACGAAAGGAAGTGATTGGAGGCTCGGCTGATGAAAGCGACTCGTTGGAATTGAGAAATGGTGGCTTACATACCGAGTCGATTGCTAGGATGTCGCCAAGATATGCAGACTTGGAGGTTGTGACAGTGGAAATTCAAGGCGACGAACAACCGCCTGGTGACCTGATGGGATGCAGAAACCATGAAGGGGTGTTGGAGTCACCATCCGTCCAAAAACCTCCATTACCTATTCTGTCGCCGCTGTTTCAACAGTCGAAAGAAACTGTGGAAAATTTTTCCAGCACCCCAAAATCGCAGCTGGATGCGCTGCAAGGTTGTGAGAAATCATCACCACAAAAACACACCGAACCAAACTGCCTGCCAAATGGCATTCAGCGAGGAGGCAGACCCCCATCGGGAGTAATGTTGACTGCAAATCGAGTTAAAAGCGGCCTACATGAACCAACTCCCCTTGATAACGGCTTTCTTGAACAGCTAGAGCTTCGAATACCTCAGAATGCAAGTCCGACCTCATCATTTGTGACAGTTTCACCTAGCAGGGACAAAAATCAAGATTTTCTGCCGAACACAGACAATATCGCATCACCTTGTGATGAAAAACAAAGCCCATCGGCAGCTGCTATTTCAACGTGTGGTCCACGAGACGACCTGAATGGTAACAAAGACAGCAGCAGACTAGCCACAAAACAGTTGGGACCGTCAGATACAGGGGGTCAGTGTGACAAAGTTCCACTAGAAACTGAAGGTGGTGGTGGTTGCATGAACAGTAACGTCAGTGCAGACAAAGTAGTTTGTAGTCTGGATGATGGCAGTTCGTCGGAACAAGCTGCACTTGACATTTGGGTGGAACAGCAAAAGACAGAAGACAAAAAGGAAACTAGTGTTTGAGGCGCTTTGCTTTAATCCACCCCATTTACAGCTGCTTGTTGATTGTTTAGCGTTATGGTTTATATATATTCCTGCAGTCCTGACAAAATGGTTTAACACTTTAGTGACAAGCTGCACGGGAAAATTGTCCAAGTCGCTTTCAGTGTTAAAAGTGTTAATCAGCTGATCCACACAGATGGTGGTAAAAGCAGTCCAGACTAAGACCAAACATTTAGCTGTTTAACAGTGTTGGTACATTGGACTGGATTAGAAACACAATCAAAATATAGGCCAAGTACTCTCAACCCCAATGTTATGATGAAGTGGGTGAGATCGTGTTGAGATGTAGAATCAAATTTAGGAGAACATGTAAGAAATTTAGGATAGCATGTAAGCAATTTCTGCTCTAGCTATGCAAACCCCTACTTGCTTTAATTCTTTGTGCCAACGAGTAACCGACATGCTTTTTGTTTTTTTGTATTTATTTTATTGTATGTGTTGTGAATTTAGCGGTCTGTAAATATTGGAAATTTGAATGACACAGACCAAGCAAGTCTCATAATTTACCATTTCCTGTTTTGTGTGCAGTAATCAAGCATGGAGTAACAAAGTGAATGAATGTTAAAATTATCTAACCCACAAACAAATGTTTAAATTATGTAATCCACAAAGAAATGTTTAAATTATGTAATCCACAAGGAAATGTTTCCTATGTAACCTATAAGACCTGTGGTGCACCTCAGTAAGTCACATGGGCAATGACAGTGGCAAACAAGGGAAGATTAGAGGCAGCACATCATACATAGATGGCTGAGAATAATTCTATGGGTATGAAGGGTAAGTAACAAGTAGGTCTGTCAGAATTCTAGAAAAACATGGCCCGGGTACCCGAGCTCATCTTCAGTGGGTGCCCGAAGGCCCGTGAATCTGTTATTGGCAAAATAACTTCAATGACCTACAGTGCCACTACGTGAACAATCTTAGAATTGGATGGATGGATCCAGATTTGACAAGGGCCTAAAACAACATAGACCATTGCCCTTGAAAAAATTTGTGTGGCATAATACAGCTTGATTGAATATAAAGTTTTGTTGTGCAGAGGACCCTGTTATTTTCATTAAATATAATAAGTGCACCAAGCTATAATTATATAAAAGGTTGTTGATCTCCACCAAGGAAGTTCTGCCTAATAAAGTATAAGTCTGCCTAATAAAGTATAAGGGGTGGTTTTACCAGGCTTAATTGAAGGGCCTAATTCAAAGTCATCATTGGGTTACCCTACACAGCGGCTACTGTCCAGCAGGCGGTGCGCTTATCCAAGGATCTCCCTATAATCACCTTTTTATACTGCAGGAGACTATGGCTAGTCTTATGCTAGTCTTATGATAGCAGACTGCCAACATCGTCCAACACTTGTCAGTCACTGCGACTGTCGCAGGCTTCACCACCGCTTCACAAGAGACAGGCAACGTCTGAAAAGCTTTTGAAACTTGGGCCTCCTTCAGGTATTATGTTTCTTTGGCCAGGCTTCAGGTATACCTTTTTTGACTTTAGGGCCACTTTTTCTAAGTTGGAGGGCATGAAGGCCACTTTTTCTTAGTTGAAGGACATTAGGGGCCACAAGGCTAAAAATTTAATGAACTAAAAGCATATCAAATTGCTATAATTGAATTTATGTTATTTATAGACATCAAAATAAAATAATTTGCAATAGAAAATAATTGTTCTATCCTGTCCAAATTGTCAATGTTTTTCATATACCTTTGCCAATTCTGTAAGAGAGGAGGGCCACTTTTGACCCACGGGTTGGGAACCACTGATTTACGGGCTGAGCTCGACCCTGTGAATGAGCACGTGGATTCAGGGGCCCATTGACAGCTCTACTAACAAGACCATAAGAGCGAGGATGGACACAACGATATAGAAAACATCATCATCAAAAGATTGGTGGCTCGGGCAGGCATGTCTTCCGTATGGACAAAGATCGCAGAGCCAAACAGGTGATGTCCTGGAATACTGGTGGAAGAAGGAAGAGAGGAAGAACTGACAGACTACTATAAGAGAGTTTGGAGTCATCTTGGGATGAGGCAATGAACAGGGACGAGTGGAGGTGATGAATTGTCCGATGTGCTGACCTGCACGGGTAGGACTAAGTATTAAGTAAAGTCAGCAGCCGTCTATGTGAAAGGCCATCTATAAAGGAGGATGGCTGCAAAAGTGACCTGCTTTGGATCATTTCTTGTCCCCTCTATCCTCTACATTTCAGCATGGTTAGCACTCCTGCCCTTAAAACCGAATCGATAATGGTGACTGTGTTGATCTCATGGGGTGGATAACTTGACACATAAGCACCACAGTTAGTTACACAGCAAATTCTAGTTTATATTTTCACACTTCGATATAAAATCCTAAGTAGCAAAATAAATTCAGTGTCGGTCACAAGTGTTTTAAGATAAGCAGACGCTTTAAGATGACGCTTTAAGATAAGCAGACGCTTTAAGATGACACTTTAAGATAAGCACACTTTAAGATGACACTTTAAGATAAGCAGATGCTTTAAGATGATGCTTTAAGATAAACAGACGCTGGATGCCATTTAACAACGAGAATTAACTCAAAAATATCACATTTATGCATCAAAACGAGAAACTGTCAACTTGCATAAACAAAAATTATTCTCTATCGTCAATAATTCTTCTAGAAATTAAGAATCTTCTGTAGTTGCTACACCAACACCCTTGACCACAGGTTCATCCCACACATCACTGACAACCTTAAACACTCCTTTCAGCTCCAGGTCAACCAAAGGCTCTTTTGCTTCTGAAACGACAACAAAAAGGACACATTTTAATGCACTTTTCAAAATAAAAAATAAAACTATTGTCTTGTTTGGTAGTGATATGCCAAATTAATTATTTTGCTTCTGACGAAGGCATTCAGTAAGTAGTAGCAACATTAATGTTCAACCTCCACATTACAGTTTGTACAGCTGTGCTCGCAACTAAGTTGCAAGTGGTAAAAGTTGAAAATTTCAGAATATAAATTATGCCAAGCTTTAAATAATAGAACTGTTAGACAAATGGTTGCTTGATCTGCTCAAGGGAGCATTGTACAATGAACCTTTTTTCAGTACTAAGCAGTGGTGTAGTCCTAAAAAATGAAGTGGGGGGACGCCTGGAAATTGAAGTGGGGGGACGCCATGGAAATTGAAGTAGAAACTGTAGCAAAAAGTGCAATCTTGCAAGAATTTTGCAAAAAAGTGGGGGGACGGCGTCCCCCCGCGTCCCCGCCCCACTACACCACTGGTACTAAGTAACAAAGCCGTTGGTAAGGAGAAAAGATCTATAGGAAGTCATCAAAAATAACGCGAGTCTGCATTGCATCATTTTCTATCATTCTTACCCGTCTTTCCTTCTAACCGGCAGTTCCAGATTCTCTTGAGGTCACTCCTGTCAAGCAATTGTCTCAGGTCGTCATCACTGATGACACTGTCCGTCATTCCCTTGGCAACCTCTGTGTAGTCCGCTTCCTTGAGCAGATCAAGCAATTCCTGGGCACTCATTGGCAGAAACTCAGTTCCAAGGGCTTTCGATGACTTGAACTTCCCTGAAACATTTCACATTTCATCCAACTGAAACCATTGAACTCACATTTTAAGTTATTTCAAAAATACATGGCACAGACATCCAAGTGGTAGCATTTTTTATTGCCATGTTAAAAGTTGAGTCTTCAAATCAAATAGCCAAGTTCTCAAATTTCAGCATACAGTGCAACTTTGGTACATCAACTTCAATGTCTCTAACCTCTAATTGTATCAGACAGAATTTGATGACCTGGTCAGAACCAATGCAAACATAACTTAGCGACCTTGTATGAACAGAAGTTTCATTCCCTTTATTGCAAAGACAATTTTCATTTCTAATTGAAATATTGGGCTAGGCGATTGAATGGAAACATTTTCTATATTCTCAGTGCGGACTTAATGTGAACTCAGCACTATATGTAATTTATCATTCAGTTTAGTTAGCATTATATTCTTTTCTAATAATTTCCAGCTCAGATTTGTAGTCATAAAGAATGTTACAGTTTTTTTACGATTATAAATACACATGTATATGTTTTCAACTACATGTATCATCCATTTTTTTAACATACAGTCAGAATTATCATAAAAAATCTGTTTGTAGTAAATGTATTAAAAGTTTATAATGACCATAATTGAACCTGAGATAACAAAGTTTTGATATAAATACATGTAGTAATTTTAAACTGATATGCAGAGAATTTTATAACAATATCTTAAGCTTTATATATTTTACTGATGATCATTGAAAACAATTCAACTGACATACCACAATGCCAGGACTAACCTTGAGGCACATCTATGGTGTGACACCGATGTAAAGATGTATATATGTATGTATGTATGTATTGTATGTATGTATGTATGTATGCATTGTATGCAATGTATGTATGTATGTATGTATGTATGCTTTAAGCATTTCTATTATCATATGGACCTCACCTCACAGAAGCACTTCTCACCAGCCAAACTTACTTTTTTATATAGCATCCCCTCTAGAGGCGCTCTCATGACCAGTTCAGTATATTGTAAAAATGGCGCAAAGTTAGCAGCGACTTGTAAACCAACTCCAGAAAGATACTCAACCAAAAAAGAGATATGTGACCTGCTCTAGCAAAAGGAGGCGGAAGTGACAAAAATGAGTTTTTTATATTTTTGGCTAAATATGACAAAAAATCATTTCGGAAAAAATTATTATTCTATCTTATATGATTCCAGAGATATGAAATTTATAATGGGATGACTTTAAAACCGAAAAGACCATAACATTACGCTAAAAACGGACCTTTAAAATGCGTTTAAAATCCACAATGTAAAAAAATTCATACAAAATGCTTACATTTGTTGCGAAAGAGGTCAAATAAAATTAAATCAATATATTTTTTATTTGATATATGATCTTGTCTACTGATATATGCGAAAAAAATGATAAATAAAATTTACGCCTGATTGGTGTTTTATCGAATTTCCTGTTTTATCATTGGTGACTTCCGCCTCCTTATGCGAGAGCAGGTCACATATTTTCATCACAGACAGAGAAGAAAATTAGGCAACATGATGTAACCAAGGGAACAAGAAAATGCTCAAATCCAGTCACATTCACAAGGATGGAATTGCAAAGTCTGTTCAATGGCATCCTTTCTTACCTTTATGCATTATTAGTTTCTCCAGCTTTCTCTTTGCTGTGGCTCTTTCAACTATTTTCTGGTCGACTGTGTTAGCCGTGACTAATCGGTAGACCATGACCGGTTTCACCTGACCGATTCGATGGCATCGATCCTGGGCCTGCAGGTCACACTGCGGATTCTATAAACACAAGCCACAGCAGAGTAAAAAGTCTGCACATTGAAAATTGCCTAACTGTAGAAGTGCAGTGTCGAAAGGAACTCGTAGGTAGGAGTCTCAAACATCCACAATCTACACCTTGGAAGAAATCTTAACTTGCAGTTAAAAACAATAGTTGCTGAGCTCCGTCATTCACAGTCCACACACCATAATTATACACAGATTATATTCATATCTAAATGTATCAATCAGTCAAGTTTTTATTGATTAACATGCATCAAAGTTTACAGGTTTGCATACGGGCTTTTCACATACAAATTTTAAAGGTTGTGTATATCTAAAGGAATTCAGCAGGTAGACTAGACAGGATCAGCATCCTGCTTAAATAGGATGACCAATAAATGTGATCCTATTGGTGTGCATGCATGTATCTAAATAGATACTGCAGTGCCTATAAGTAACCTTACAGAAGTGCTGAAGTTTTCTAATACAATGTAGATTAATAAATGATTAGCACAAACGTACAATCTGCACAACAAGAAACATTGTCAACTTTTTAAAATACCTTAACAGTACGAACGTTGAAAATACCTGTCACCATACAATCAAAATACCACAAAGATGACACTGGTCGACTTTATAGTGATAGCCAGCACTTCTGAGATGTTAATAACGAAATGAACTGCATAGATTCCAGTTGCTTTAGTATGCTTTCGTCACTAAAGGGCTAAACAGCATTTTTAAGCAGTAGTGAAGATTAAAGTTTTAACAAGCACTGCAATAAGACACCATAGGCGTTTTCAAATTGATTTGTACAACATTGCAAAATTGAATTTATAAACTGAAATGTGACTAGAAAGAAAGAACTGACCCAATCGCTGTCATATATAATGACAGTGTCAGCCTGTGTTAGATTAATGCCAAGTCCTCCGGCTCTCGTGCTAAGCAGGAAAATAGGCACGTCTTTCTCCTCGGCAAATCGTTTCATCTGTGAACAAAAAACACATCTCACTCAGCGAAAGATTCTTGCTAGAGATTATAGATTCGTAGGTAAGTTATTTTAAAGTATGCCTAAGTGCCTGAAAAATCTATTGGCAATAAGATGCCAGACATACAAATCATTTTCTTTAATTCATATCGGAGATTTATAGTGTGCTCCTTCAGGGTTACCTCTAGAGAGCACTTCCAACTCAACCCTGGCCAAAAGAGAACGGTCTTGAGGTTGGAATACGACTTGGTAGCAAGGGCACTGGGAACAAGCAAAAATAATTAGGCATATAACCAAGTGAATTTTTTTAAAGTTGGGCTGTGAAAATGCTCAAACACAGCCACATTTCTAAATTGCATTTTCTAAGTAAACACCCATTTAGAGTCTCCTATAAATTCCATACTTCGCAGTGCAAAACTATACATGTGTACATTGTGTAATAACTTTAATAACTATTATAACTCAAATAATTTTGAGTTACTGATTGCCCTATGTAATCTGTCTACCAGAGAAAAAATCAGATCAATGGATAACGTACAGTTCAAAGATGTTCGAGTCTCTCACTACATGTATAAGTGCTAAACATGCACAGCCGACAGCATTAATGATCAATTCTTTATCATTCAAAACTGACAAGCGCAGTATAATTACAATCAGTAGCGAACGATCGATCACAAGCTATTACAGAAGTTGAATTTAACCGTATATGGCAGCCATGCAAGGCGTCCAGCTGTCCATACAATTCATTTTACCATCACACATCTTGGGAATGATCTATAAGCTTCACAGACCTCAGGGAGGGTAGCAGGAATTGATCCCACTTTCTACTTGATGTTCTACTATTCACACCAGTGATGTTACCATTACACCATGGACCCCCTCAACAAATCTTCACACTTAGTGCACTGCATTTATGGTACAGGACCCCCTCAACAAATCTTCACACTTAGTGCACTGCATTTATGGTACAGGTCAACTAAAATCAAATAGGCATTAAGGCAAAAGTTAAAACTTACAGACCCCACACACTGAACTCAAGTGCCATAACCTAAATATCTGTGTGCACCACAAACCTCTGCTTGTCTCACTGTCATGCTCATGCTGCCATCTAGTCTTGAATAACCGTAGCCACGTAAGCTGAGGTAATCCTCCAAGATATTCAGCATCATCGTCATCTGCGAGAAGATAAGCACCTGCACCACACAAAAACAGATCTATTGTCACCAACTTTTGTTTGTATTGTGCCTTCCAATGCACTTCAGTATTGATTGCCAGTAAAGTTTTACTTGCAATAAAATCTTTAACAGCATCATGTATATGCATTAATCAATCTAAAGACACATTAAAAGCATATTATATTCTAATTCTAATTCAAGTTGCTGTTCCTAATTAGTCCTGACAATATTTGAAAATATATATAATATCTGACTTGAGCAATCTTTAATTTGGTCGAAGTAAAACATTGCTAGACATACGATTAACTATTAATACTGCTCTTAAACATCAACCATGCAAAAACTTGCAAATTAAATCTGCATATCTAATCATTTATCCAAGAGCAGCAACATTCATGATAACATATCTCTTTGAATGGCCTAAACATCTGTTCACCTATCACGCTTAAGTAGAGAATTACATATTAATTTCTTATCAATACAAGGATTCTCTTTGTCGCTATACCAGATAGAATAACTGACCAGGTATGCAACAACCTAATTTTCTGCTCTATTTTTATATTCACTGCTCCAAAATAATTGTACACAAGATAATTTTAAACAGTTGAAAACAACAAATGCGATATATGAAAAACTGATAATTGATAAATGTAGAACATGGAAATAAAGAGGGGTAGAAAATCCAAATACGTAGGGATCCGACCCTAAGTGCAAGGTAATCCTTGGAAGATGTTGGGAGATCAGCAACTGGTTGTTTAAGTACACAACAAACATAATTTTTTTAAACCAACTAAACAAAAAAAATTTCTGCAAGAGAAAATACTACTATTTCTCTACTTGGAACAATTTACGTGGTGACACAATACCCAACCTTGTGGTCATTCTTAATGAGCTGGGTCAGCATGCGGTCAAGCAACATCAGCTTTCCACAGTTTGCTACGATATCCTCATCCAGTCGCAGCTGACCCTTGTCCATCGGATATTCGATGAGATACGGATGGTTGCAGCATCGACGAAGCAGGGCCATCAGATTCCGCAGCTGAACACTGACGAGCGATTTTGGCTCACTCTCATTTCTAAAACAGCAAAAAACCAATTGAGAAAAATGATCTAAATTTTGCAAAATGCAAGGAAGGAGAATTCAATTAAACTCATTCTGGAACTAATATACACCCATACAAGGAAACTGCTCAGAAGTAGTCCCGACTCAGTGCACCCAAAAAGAGCAGCTTTTAAGTTTAGTGAGGAAGAATTCTGGTAGAGTCCCAGGGTGCAGGCAGGCCATTTGGCCAACCACAGGGAAGTTTTGATTCCTTATGATTGCAGTACGAGCAACAGGAACTAAAAGGACTCCCTCTTCGGCAAAGCATAGGGAACAATGAGGCCTTAACATGATGCCTCCATATCACCCTGTCTCTGATTTGAGATCCTCTTTTATACTGTCCATCCAAGCTTTTGGTTGCCTCCATTTTTTTAGAGAAAAAAACTAGTGCAAACCAATGTTGACTTTTTACACATAGTTATTGCAACATCAGCATAACATAACATAAAGTAACATCTAAGTCCGTTCACTTGGACAGTACATGACAAGCTAGAACAAAAATCGATCAAACACGATACAAACAAACCTTTTCTTCTTGGCATCCTTGACTTCCTGGTGATAGTTAAGAATACCCTTTGCCCACTTTTCAATATCATCATCCTCATCATCAAGCGCATTGTTTTCAGAAGCATTGCTCTTCTGACCACATCCGATTCCTGACTTCAAGGGCAACGAATCAACCTCATCACCATCATCATCATTATCAAGGATCAACTTGAGGTCCATAGAGTTCTTCCGAACCTTGCGAACTGGCCGACCTCTCTCGTTGCATTCAACGTTTTGACACTGCTCCTCCTGGAAAAACAAAGCTCAACACAGTCAAACAGTTTATCTTCCTAGTGCCAATGCATGTGACCTTTGTACACATCCACAACATTATATGATACCCAAGATATTCCTCAAGAGAGTGACCTGTTCTGGGCAGGCAACCTAACTTTAATCATACAATTACGGTATTATATACGCAAGAAAAGCATATTTTTTACCCACCCACTCTGTTGTAACTCGCAAATTTTGTGCATATTTGTGCATATGCATACATGCAAATTGCCTCTCTAACCCCTTGCAAAAGTTAATTAGCTAAAGTCATCTACAAAACATGTATTTTACCATAGACTATACTATTCATTTTTATTGTTAGCTAAAATCTGTTAACTGTTATGGATTACCTTTTAGATCTGAACAGAATGTAATTTTGATGTAGTCAAATGCCATCGGACGACTACAGGATAATACAGAATTATAAATAGGCAAATAATGTGGATGTCATAATTAGACATTTATTTTGTGTACATACATATTTCGAGACCCTCTTCCCCCACTGTACACACCTACAGGTACGCAGAGCTTAAAGTGTGGCTGGACGGTCATGGACGGCGTCCATGCACTTATTTTAAAATCTGAATGCCGTCCTGCCACTTATTGGCCAGTAAAGCCTGGAAAGTATAGGGTGCGTCCAGGCACTTCTTTTAAAAGGTAAGGGGCGTCCAGGCACTTATTTTTCCACACTTTATGCCCTGCAGGTACGCAAATCTACTAAATCCTGTGACTCACTCCCCATGCTGCATGCGTAATATATGGGTAGCCCCTTATAATTATCCTAGAAATGATACAGATACAGAATGACATCATCAAAGTTCCTCTCACCAGCGGGGGTCCTTCGACGAGCCGTCTAATCGATCGATCAACTATGGATCGATACATTTCCTGTTGCTTAGCGACCAAAGGAGCGTAAACGAGCAGCTCTCTCTTCGGAGGAATCACGATCTCAACGTCGCACTTGAGTCGCCGCAAGACGAACGGCTGAAGGATCTGCGGACAAAAGCTCCATAACTTATAAAATCAGAATATAAACAGCCTTTGTGAGAAGTCATAAGCCAACTCGTTTATTTCCACGCAATGGAAGGAGAGCAGGATTAACCCCGTTAGTAAGATCCGTAGCCCAAGATCAGAAACTGATCACCCATCAATATTAATTATATGTGTACAATGTGCACTGTGCAAATATATTGAAACACTTGTGGCACAAAAGTGTAACTACCCAGCATTCTCTAGCCCAACAAAGAATTGTCCTTATTCTGACCAACATGACTTTAAGTCTATGGGTTCTACGTTTGAAGCAATCTTAGCCTTGACTCAAAATTCATAAGAAACCGTTGAGCATGAGCCATTTTAAGATAACTGCTTCACTCAAACTGCAATCAACCAAAAGAAACAAAACTTGATGTTCAGTTGAAAAAGAGTTTGTGCCATCATACAAATGATCCAGTAACAACTGCACAGAAGCTTTGCTATGGTCGGTCCGTCTTTCTGGAATAAATTACCTATTAGTCTCCGTAATTAACTTCTTTGTCCCCCTTTTCCGCAAGCGTTTGAAAACTATACTCTTTGATTGTGGTTTGGTGTCGGGTCGGGAGCGCCTCTGAGGAGTTCTCTTGAAGGGGTGCTATATAAATGTACGATTACAATTACAACTTACTTGATGCAGCATAGACAACGTGTGCTTTCGTTGTTCTTCCTGTATGATTTGTTCATGAGCGTTGTCGACCGTCTGGAGAAACTCTGCATCAAACCATGTCTCAAAGCTGGAAACGACAACAAACAGGATCAGCAACGAAACAAAGCTTTCACACAGCATTCTAATCAATTGCCACATAACGTTCAGTACGTCAAAACAAACAAAAATATTAAAGTCACAATTAGATGGAAGGAATGGAGCAATTACTTTACTAGTCAGAACTTAATCTTTAATTATTATCTTGTTAACAAAGGCATAACTTGAGCATTGAATAAAAACAATTAACTGTTAAACCAGACATGTAATGGATGGATAATAGCAAGCAGAAAAAGGATAAAAACATTTTTTATCACTGTTGAGCCATCTTCACAGAATATGCAAGTCTTGAGCAATTCGTCATCATACATAAAACAATATTGAATAAATATATATATATATATATATGCATGCATTTGCGCAGTGCGTGTTTAATATTATTATGTGACTGGCTCACATCTTATCTAGCAGACCGCTCCTCTTCCACTGTCTTTCACTCCACCCGTTCCCTTTGGATCCCCGTTCCAGTGGGCCTTCCGCAGGGTTCTGTTCTAGGGCCCTTGCTCTATATCCTTTTCACTGCAGACATTGGCTCTTTGCTCGCTTCTTGCTCATTGCGAAGCCACTCTTACGCTGATGATGTACAATCATATGCCCATTGCTTTGCTGTGGACGCAGCCAAAACTGTCCGCCTTATGGTCTGTGCTTCTGACACCCTTACCTCTTGGCTTTCGTCAAATCGACTGCGACTCAACTCTTTGAAGACACAGTTCATATGGCTGGGAACTCGCCAGCAGCTGGCCAAGATTGACTTGGCTGCTCTCGCACATGAGTTTCCCCTTGTAACCTTCTCTACCTCTGTTCGAGACCTTGGGGTCATCTTGGACCAAGAACTCTCCTTCTCTAAGCACATCTCTTCCCTGTCACGTGCCTGCTATTATCAAATTCGACAGCTGCGTGTCGTTGCTCGCTCTCTCTCATTCACTGCATCTTCTACTCTTGTCCATGCCTTTGTTTGCAGCCGCTTAGATTACTGCTCCTCTCTTTATGTTGGCCTCCCACAGGTCCGTCTGAACTCCTTGGTTAGGGTCCTTCGATCTGCAGCACGCTTGGTTGGTGGCATCTCCCGGTTTGCTCACGTTTCTGCCTTCATGAGGGACGACCTCCACTGGCTCCCACTGCAGCAACGCATTGCTTATAGAGTTTCGTCTATAGCTTGGCGCTGCATTCTGTCTCAAGCTCCATCCTACCTATGTGAGCTTTTTACTCCAGTCTCGGTTTCTCTGGGCCGTCGTTCGCTGCGGTCAGCTGCCCGCGGTGACTTTCTTGTCCCTTTTTGTCGTACCGCTACTATGCAGCGAAGAGCATTTTCCGTGGTGGGTCCAGCTAGCTGGAATGGCCTCCCTGCGGCTCTCCGTTCGCTTCCCCGTGACTCTGCTGGCTCTTTCTACCGTCTTCTCAAGACCTTTCTCTTTGACCAGGCCTGGGTTGGGAGCGCCTCTGAGTAGAGATCTTGAAGGGGCGCTATATAAATTCATGTGATTGATTGATTGATTGATTATATCTGGAAATTTGAACAGCACCTTTTTAATGCAGATGTCAAATGTAGCTGAATATCCTTATGAAGCAGTTTGGTATAATAAAAACAGGATTTATAAGTAGAAACGTGTTCTGGGATGAATAGAACGTCCAAAATACCTTCCCAAGTTATCAAAGATTTCCGGAATTAGGAAGTTAAGCAATGACCAGAGTTCCGCCATGTTGTTCTGTAATGGCGTTCCAGTCAGCAGGAGGCGGTGGGCTGAATTGTACTGCTTCAGTTCCCTGAAGACAATAAAAAAGACAATAAAACAGTGCATGAACAATATAAAAGGTATAAGAATTGTTTACCACAGTTACCTGCATCACCCTTATTACTGAGTAACACCCTATTTTTAGGATTATGAGTTGTTTTTTCACTAAGTTGTTTTTCACAAGACAGTCATGGATAGTATCCTAGAAAAGGATGTTCAAACTGATCAATGTCTTTTTTATAACTACAAGAATCCCCTTAGCTACATCAGGAAAAGAGCTTATCCTCACCGTCAAATCATAACAAGCAGCAAAAATTCTTATCTTTAATATCACAATAACAACAACACAGCCATTATCAAACGTCAAAAACATTATCTCAAAAGAGCATAAAATTTCATTTGTAATATTATTGCTTAGCAAGTATTTCCTAATATTGACCATAGATTTACGGTCGCATTTACAGCAAATGCACTTAAAAGCATTTGACTATCTGGGAATGGATGATCCAAAGATGAATGCTTTTTTGTGTTGATTGCACAACAATTCCCTTCATTTTACATAGACAAGGTAGCAACCATTACAGTCTGGAAAATACAGTAGCCCAATACAGGCAAAACTAAACGGGCCCACAACAGCAGTGACATGTGATAAGATACCTACAAACAACTGGTGTCTTAATATGATTTACAGGATGTTGTTAAATCAAATAAATTATAGGTCACTAATATGGAAGAATGGAACAAATAATTATTTGTCATAACTTAATCATTATCTTGTTAACAAAGACATAACTTCAAATTTAGTAGCTAAGAGCTAAATTGCTTCCTATTGTACCATTTTCATTTGCAAGCTACACAGTCTAGGAACCCGTTTCAAGACACCTTTTCTGTTCTGCCCATTCATTACTTGGAAATTGGGTCCCTCTTCTTAGCAGGATTGTCATCCCTCAAGGGGCCCCTTTGTAGCCTGCATTCCAAGTTAAGTAAGAAAGTAAGTAGCCTTTATTTGCATCTGACAAGCGCACATGCATCTGACATTGCATAAAACAATAACATACATAAAAAACTATGACATATTTGGTTTTTCAATCGTCTCTATGTTGTCACAAAGGATTGAATAAACTGACAATTGATTGAAATAAAATAACTGGTAATCCAACCAATGCTCACCGTATCAGGCGGCAATTAGAATTCTTTATCCTGTGCCCTTCGTCAACTATAAGCAGCTTCCAAGCGAACTTTGACAAATACTGGCGATCATTCATCGCAATTTCATACGAAGTTATCACCACAGGACGGACTGAAAATGTGGCTCCTGCGCTGATTTTCTGCTGCTGAGTGATTCTGCGCAACATGTTGAGGCGGTCTGATTTTGAGCCGTGGTACAAGATGGAAGGAATCTGTGAATAAGAATTTTCTCAAATATTAAATATATGCTTCTGAATAAAATGCCAGTGGACGATTAAACATGAACCAGAAACAATTGAAAAATCAAAGCGCTAGCATTTATTTAAAATATAATTTAACTAACATTTTAAAGAACTATGGTACATGTATCATCTTTTTACATACCTCTTTCAGCACATATAGTTAAAAAATAACAATTACAAACTGCCTCAGAAATTAAAAGTCAAGAAACAGAGATTTGGAAATTCTGTAAAAATCAAACAGAAACCTTATAAGTATCAAAACTAATACGAACTAATTAAAAACAAGAAAAAAGCTACACAAAACCTTTGGCGCAAAGCGAGTGAATTCTGAGACCCAGTTGGGAAGCGTAGAGAGTGGACCGCATACTAGGAACGGCCCGTCCAAACCATTGGCCACCAATTCGCAGATGAGAGCAATGCACTGGATGGTCTTACCAAGACCCATCTCATCTGCGAGTATCCCATTTATAGCATTTTCATAAAGCATCTGAAAATCATACATTCACATATATTACAGAATCATTGGATCTTGTGGCATGCCATAAAAAGACAATTAAAATAAAACTATTTCTGCAAAATATATTTGTCTAAAGGGGTGGGTGAGAAATAAGGCGAATGTTGGATGATGAATAAGCACATCAAATTTTGCATCAATTTAAACCAATTCGAAAAGGAAACAAGCCAGCTATCCGAAATTGAAAGACTGACAAATATAATATATAAAAATGATGACAATCCATATTTTCGAAACATTAGCATTGTCTGAAAATCTGTTGATCAAACAAGCAACTCAAAAACCAAAAATTATACCAACTTTATAGACATTCATGCAAACTACTAATATCAAAAACATGCAACATTATTTTCCAATGATTATTATTAAGGAGTTTTTTTATAGTGCCCATTCAAGGTAATCTACTCAGAAGCGCTCACAGTCCAACCAGAGCTAAATAAAGCAGTTCTTAAGTTCGAAAGGAACAAAAGGGTGTGACCTCTAGGCACCAGGCAGCCCATTCCAAGTTCTAGGGCCAATTACGGAGAAAAAGCACCCTTGCATTACAGTAGTCCGCGAGCAAGGAACTGAGTTCAGCCTGATCCAATTACTAATAACCCCTTAAGAAATTTATTGCTCTATAGTCTATATACATCAAATTTAAACGAGTCTTACAAGCAACCCAATACCTCACAACACATGGTTTTGCACGATACAAACAGCTGGACATAAGCTGACGAACAACACAACAATCTGCCTAAATAATCTACAATATGTTTCTTTGATTGGGTTTGAAGTTTACAGTCCAAAAGCCACATGAGCCATCAGATACCCACAGAAGGGATTTGTACAGTTAATCTTAGAATACCTTTCTTTTAAATGCTTTAATTACCTTTTATAAAATTTGGTTTAGTCACAGATGGTAAGGTACAAACTCAATACCAGAATAATTTAGGGCAACAACCTAAACAAGTAACAGCAATGTAAGGCATTAGTCACCCAAAGAGTTGACAAAGAGGATCATTTGTGGCCAATGTACTGCAATTTACAGAAACAGTTCCCAATTACCAATATGTAGCCGTGAATTACCTGAAGCCATTTATATCCTTCCTGCTGATATTTCCTCAGAGTTCCACCAGTGAGCAAAATTGGTTGACCATTCTTTTTCTCAGTCACATCAGTCCCATTATCAACAGGACCTAAATCGACCGGGTTGTTCGCTGACGTGTCTGCTGCAGACGATTCTTGTTCTAAATCACCTTGGAGAGGTGTCGTACTCTGGTCGTCAGACATCTTTGCTCGTTTCCTTTTCGGAAGCTGAAACATTGTGAGAAACGGTCAGGTGAAACTGCAACTGTCACAACAAATGTCTCATCACACTGCAGCTAAGGGTTCATAAAAACTTTATGCACGTACATTGTACAAATCATAACCAACTAACAACAGTCGGTCACAAAAGTTCCAGCCTAAATTCATCTACGGTATACTGGCAATACTCAAGTGTATCATAAGAGAACATCAATAACATCCTGGAGCATGTAAAGTCACAGCCGTAGAGGTTTTTGTATGTAACTATGTACTAAGTTACACATCCAGGCACTCAAACCTTATTTATGCGCATTACACCAGAGCAATTTAAAAGTTCAGAAAATGTGCATCGGAAAATAAGCCAGTTACACGATGAACAAATATTTTGGTCACAGCGGTCAAATATATTCACAGCTCTATATAATTATAATAAACATTATTTTCATTCTCAAAGCATTTGAAGCATACAGTCATTGAAGCGTCTTGATTTGCACTGCTACCAGGACTCTGCGTTCGTCTTCGTTTCTTGGAACCTGAAACAACGAAAAGAATACCATTACAGTGCAACGTCTCGAGCAGATGACTAAGCATAGCGGCATCAAGAATGATCCATTTTTTAGTCGTTCTTCTGGATGTTTCATTGTTCACAACATTCTTTGATGATGATGATGGTGCTCTGCCCGAAGGCAGGTTCATTGGCTTTACGCCCCTGGGGATGAGAGGAGTGAGGTGGTTTCCCGTTGCCTTCCCCACAGACAATGATGGGTAAGCAACTTGTCCAAGGTCACTCCACAGAAGCTCGCGCCTCTGCGCCCCACACGTGCTAGCCCGAGATATCTAAATCTCTGAATGTCAACTCCCAGCCCGGGGCTTGAACCGCAGTCTGTTGCAACCAACAGATGTATGCCGCTCTTGCTCACCGGTGTAACTAACTAGGCCATTTTTTATAACCCTTTAAAGGACAAACAGTAAAACTCTTCCCTAAGATTCTCCTTTTGACCGTCTGTTTGCATTGTAATGGTTTGCGGTTTGTAATCCCAATTGTTAATAAACGAAGATATATAATTTAATAGTACAATAGTAAGCTTTTAACGAGAATTCACTAAATTGTGACTGGGAGCCAGTGCAGTTCATCATTAAATTATTAATTTACAACAAACAGTCCACATCAAATTGAACCCATAATGCCTTCCTCTTCAATGTATTTTGCTCTTGGAAAAGTATCACATCGCAACATAACCGTTAAGTTCGGTAACAAATTCGCAAGTACAGATACAGTCATCTTAGGCCAAAAAAAATAATGCTGTGTTTCCGGTAACAGAGCTAAAAAAAATTGGGTAGGTAGGTCGAAAAATATTTTTATTTTGGTAAAATATTTTTATACAGTGACTATCCGAAAAATTATACCCAACTACTCTTTTTTGCATAAAGGTACACGCTGCAACAAAGTACGTGTTCCAAGCAAGTATAAACTGCCTATTTCCCGACTGTCTGTACCTAAAATTGCTCTAGAAAACAATTCTGTTAATTTCATTTTGTTGACATCCTTTCTGGTAAGATAAAGTGGGAAGGGAAGGGAAGGGAAGATGAGTGCGAACAGAACATCACTGCTAGGGGTCGTTCCAGACTGACCGAGCCAGTGACTAGTTACACCTAGAGGTTGCTAAATTTATTTTCCCTAGTCACTGTTAGAGGTGGCTCAAGTGAGAATGATAAGGCTAGAGGTTTCTCAAGACTGGTAACCAGGAAGTAGTTAGGCAGGCGTGAAACTAGGGCAATGTCACTGTAAATAAGAAAATTTACACAAAATTTTCCGAGTCGTGGAAATAAAAGTTAGTCTGTTGGGTTACCGGAAACACAACATTTTTTGCCTAAGATCCAACTCTATACGGAAGGCAATGTCACCGCATTATGTGAATTAAAAAAATATTTAAAAAATTTTTATTAAAAAAAAAATTTTATTAAAAAAATATTTTTTATTAAATTTTTTTTTTTAAATAAAATTATTTTACAAAATTATTTGAGTCGCGGCAATGAAAGAGGGTCGGTCGGGTTACCGGAAACACAACATTATTTTTTTTTGGCCTTACCAGCATTATTGTTACCATCTGGGCTAGATTGCAACACTGGACTATTTCTCTGGACGGACGACTCTTGAAGTGCAAGTCGTGAACTGCTTCTGGCACCTCGGGCAGTTTCTGCGCTTCCCTTGTTCCACACTTTTCTCGGTGCAAGCTGGAGACCAAAACACAAAAACACAAGAGAAATGACAATATGTCTGAAACCAAAAATTCAAGTGCCAATGTTGGGGGGGCCCGGTAGAGTAGTGGTTAACACGCTGGCCAAGAGTGCGAGAGGTTGCAGGTTCGAGCCCCCGTTGGGCGGATTTGCTTTGTAGGCTGCCATTGGCGCCGTGTAATTACAAAGCTGTCTGTTCAGTTGGTAGTTAAGTTTAATTAAGATTACTGCATAACTTGTAAATGTAAAGCGCAGTGCGTCTTGCAGGCGTTTAATTAAAGAAAAGATTATTATTATTATTATTATATTTAAATCACGGCACCATACAATTTACGGTCAGGGCCTGTATGAGCGCCGATGCTGACTAATTTAAAAGTGCAAGAAACTTTATTTCACCACATATTTACCATGCTGCTACTGTTGCAACCGCGAATCTAGTAAAATGGTATACCAGGTAAGCAATGCTGCATATGCATTTAGCTGCAATTGTATTACTCTGACTTAGAGTAAAGAATGATGCAATCTATAAAAGACAGCGTTCAATAGGCTAATGCGTATTGCATCTATCAAGTTTACTGCTCCTCACTAGCATCAAATAAAAACCGCACCAAGCTGTTGCCTGAAAAAAGATGTCTAATATTTTTAATATACCGTCATCCTCGTGACACTGGAGAAATAACAGAACAAAACACACCCTCGTCTTTTTCTCCAGATCTTTTTCTGCATTCTGAGTCCGTTGTTTTTCAATGGCCTTGGCCAGCTCCAGACGCTGGTCTTCCATGCGCCTATGCAGATGCGAAGTGTAGTGTACGCAGTTGGTCAGGAGGAATTTCAGTCGCTCGTAGCAACCATCTTTTGCCAAATTCTGCATCCTCTCCTCATTCTACAGAGACAAATATCACGTGCAGGTCATGGGTCACTTTGCATCAAACATGATTCATTCTGTGTGAACTTAATCTGTTGCTAGAAACATCCACGGCGCATCATCTCAGATGCTATCTCTTTTAGACAGTATGTATTGTACATAAACGTATGTTTCAGCTCTAGTAATTCCTGAGACGAGAGGCTATCAAAGGACAGTAAATTCTGGTTTCACATAAATTTTTTAGGTTTTCAGAACTGGTCAAACAATCGCACATCAAAGACAAAATTGCTTTCACGTACAAACTGCTATGAAATAATGGCCAACAGCCAATACAACACCAGACTTTCAGAAATCTGAGGCAAGGTCAAATGTTAAATACATCTTCAAATTTAAAGGTTGGTCTGAAAGAACATGAAAGAAAACAGAAGAAAAAACTGAGAAAAAAAGAAGCGAAAACTGAATGATACAGCTAAAAATCAACCATGGCAAGGTTTCTATGAATGTGACTGAACATAAAGAAAAGTGAACACAAAAAAATGACAAGGATGAAGGACTTCAGGTTTTCAGGGGCTCAATTTCCTAGAAATTCATAAAACCAGTTAAAAGTAGAAAATGCATTCTGACCAAATGCCGTGTTTCTTCCTCCTTAGCCAACGTCATTTGGTGAAGCTTCTCTTCTTCTTTGACAATATCATCGTCTAATATAAATACTAAAACACAACAGTTTAGGTCAGAGATCGTTCAGTCAAAGTATTGTAACATCAGGCATGCATTGTCTTGAAGTTCAGTAGAAAATCAAAATCAACAATGCATGACAACTTAGTTCACTCCACGAGATAGCATCAATTCTCTCTCAAACACTAACACAAATTCCAGCAACCAAGATACGTAGTTACAAACAACGTCAATCCAAAAGCAGTATTTATATTTCCCTTTGGTCTTACACGTTTTATGCTGGCAATTTGCTTGTCACAATGTCACCTTAATTTATCAACACCCGCTTAAATGCCAACTTCACTCACATCAACCATTTCCTTGCGTTATTACATGCAACAGTAGCTTCTGTAAAAATCACAGTACATACTGGAGACTTTAGCAAAGCTTAACAAGGTATAGAAGGCATGTTAAGTGCTAAGCCAGCATTCATTTCTAATCTTCTCTATTTAATTGTTCTATTTAATTTTCCCCCCAACATAAAAAGCTAACCATCTTGACTGCTGGATGCGGCTGTTGAAGATTCAGGGACAGAATCTTCTAGCAGAATCTCTTCCTGCGATGTGCTGCTACTGCCACTGCTGCTGCTGCGGAAAGTTGAACAAGAGGATGGATCAATCCCATTAAGAATCACACAATGCATTTTATAAGCATTAAATAATCTAGACAACTTATCGTTATATGTGGTGCCACACACATAAACAAGAATTAAGGTGATTTCGCTACATATTGAGTTTGAAGGTCTCGTCTCAGGTTCAAAAATGACAACAAAAATCACCACTCTAACTTTATTCAAACTCAAGATAGTAAGGCAACAACTGATCCAATTAAATTAATTAATTAACTAATTAATTAATCAATTTAATCAAAACAAAATAGGATGAATATCAAGAGCAATAAAATAGCTTTAAAATGCTATTTTTAACAAAATAAAAGAATTTTTTAAACATATTTCTAGATTAAATTCTCTACAAAAATTAAAACACATACACTATTTCCATAAGTTTCTCTGATAAGTAATTTCCAGCATAATGCAAATCTTGGTGTGAACCGCCACATATAATCACGCATCAAAAATCATAACAAATCATCGATTGGCATAATCACTCAAGTACAAGTACCTCAAATTCAAGTACCTCAAGAGAATCACCTTGCAAAATTAAAATAATGAAGCATTTAATTATCAGAAACATGCCTTAGGAAACTGGAATTGACATTACTAACTTTGCAAATTTGTAAGTAGAATTCTGTTTACATACTAATTACTTTGTTTAGTCTTAACAGTCTTGATGTAGCATGTGAATTTTATATGTGATAGTTGTTCACCAGAGTGCTGTTTTAAAGCTGGTCATAATAAAGAATATACTTACTTGTTTACTTATCACAGTTCTAGCCAAATCTTGATTATCAGTAGACAAGTTTTACAAAACAGGAATTGACATTACAGGGACATATCTTGAAATCAAATTGTTACAGTAACTCACCAACTGTCAACATCTTTAACATCCTTATTTTCTTTATTTTCCATCTTCTCTGACCTACAACTTTAACAAATGTAGTATATAGTAGTTCACTCCATTGAAATCACTTATCTGATTAATTATTTAAATAAATAAATAATTCTATATTTGAAATTATTCATTCAGTTAAGCTGAACCTTTAAGTGTAATATCAGCGATAACAATTATAGTGTGATACATCTGGAGTGCACCGCACATACTTTCGAAGAATTGACACAAACATTAGCATAACAAAATTGGTCAAATGATTCAACTTAGGTAATCCCGACGATCGCGTGCCTGTATAAACAGTATAATGGCAGCCCAAGAAATCGCTAAAATAGAGAGCTGTGGCCTTAGTTTCGAATTTGCTTGTATTTACTGCATATTTTCCCTCATTTATAATTTTATAAACCCGACCGTTTTACTAAGACCTCGGCTTGATTACTTACTGAGGGCATTGTATCATGGGATGGCGCTTTAGTCATTGGCAACCATATTGTTTTGCATACATGCACGAAGTCTTCGGGCTTACCCATCTATATATTACATACACCCATTCAACACACATTTTAACTTATTGAATAAAAAATAGTTTTCTGAAAAATACTTTTTATGGCCTCTTTTTCACTGACTTACTTTCGTGGAAATTACTGACGTATGTCAGTGCGCTCTATTCTGACCTAGTCTGGTGTAGCCATATTGTTTACTCGCAGCATATCGGCGACCGAGCCGTCATACTCATTTGCCCGGCCCGGATGCGGCCCGAATCTCCGAAGCCCGATTCCCCGAAACGAATCTGGCTGGATCCATGAAATCGATTTCACGAAATTTAATGATTTTAGACAGTAAACTGTGTTATCAACAACACTTAATAGGTCCATTCTGCCACGTATTCAATTTATCTCGACCCGGACCACCACGGACTACTCTCACAGACAACCCTTCTGACTCAACGCAGCGCTCGTGAATAAGCTGGTGCCCCGCGTTTGGCTTTCGAGTAGCGGTTTCTAAATTTGGAGATTACGATTACGAATTTAACACTGAATAGTTTTCGGCCGCTTTCTATTATAAAACTCTCTTTGGGAAATCGGGTTCTGTGTATTTTCAGTGTTTTCGGGAATTCAGGCCGGAAGGGGCTTTAAACTTGGACCGAAGAACCTGCAGGTCTATAACTGACTGACGAATTGCACCGTATCTCTCAAAAACCTACTTGTACTGCTATCTTCCCTAACAAAGTCGTTACACAAACGAATAAGCAATAAAGTGGCACAAAGTAACTTAAACAATAAATGAAGACAATTTCAAGAGATCCAAAACTTTAACATACCTCGCGAAAACCCATCAACACTTTTCGCGCCACGGGTAAGATAGCAACTAGCAAGGACCAATGATCCATAGGCCTGAAAGACTCTGCATTAAAATGACGTCAATAAATTAGACGAAGGAGGTCATCTTGCACACTCAAAATATATCTTCTTGCTCGATTATATAGGCCTATTATATTAAAAATATCTTAATTTTTGATCAATTATCACAATACTTATATATATATATATATTATATATATTATTTATATACAAAACTGCGCAAACGATTTTTCAAATGTAGTCTAAAACATTGCCTGTGGATCCAAATCTTATAGATAAAGCTGGGCGACATCTTTGGTTGGGATGGTCTAATACTCTATAGGGGGTTTAAATAATAATAGTCAGTATCAAAACTATGCTACTTGAATCGCCGGATATACTGGAGCATTGCCACCTCACTCAGTCACTCTGAGCCTCTCTGAGCTGGCGCTACAAAAAGCGATAAACAGTAATCTAACTGCAAATAAAACAATCAAGATAATGACGTCATCAGCTAGCTAATTCGAGCAGTCGACGAAGACATTCGTCAAAACTTCATAAATATTTAACTGCTTTCGTAAATGTCAGCGTTCGAATTATACATCTTTTTCGAAATCAACAGTTTCTGATTTCGAAGATCGCATTCGTTGAAGATGACCCATTCAGGAAACCAGTGTGAGAATTGTCGAAAAAAGACTGGGGGGGTCAGACTTTGAGCCATACATAGTTGTCAATTTTTTTGCTTAATGGAAGCTAATGTAAATGTAATTATGTAATTATGTATGTATGTATGTATGTATGTATGTATGTATGTATGTATGTATGTATGTATGTATGTATGTATGTATGTATGTATGTATGTATGTATGTATGTATGTATGTATTTATGTATGTACATGTATGTATGTATGTATGTATGTATGTATGTATGTATGTATGTATGTATGTATGTATGTATGTATGTATGTATGTATGTATGCTGTATGCATGTATGAGCACTTTTTATAGCACCCCATATACATCAAAAATTTCTGAGACATTAATTTTTTATGTCCTCTAAGACAACAGTTGCATTCTGCTGAGAAACATATATGATGCAAACCAGAGGTAATGCTCAATAAATACAACAAATAATCCACGGGCGACGGTTATAAGTTCATTGAGACCAGGAAGCCATAATATTAATGATCTGCATCGCATACCTTTGTGTAGTCCCACGTGCGTATATGATCAGATTGATCCATAGAGGTGTATTATATAATGAATATATCAAGTATCAAGTCTCTATATTGAAGTCGGTCTAATGAGCTCCGACCAATCACATCATAAGATCAATCATAGGCGATCGTTTGAATCAGAGCAACGTAAATTTGCGAATTCAAATTTCACTGCAGGGCAGATGCGTCATACTCTCTCTAGCGTTATGTTATACATATAATGCATCTCAATGGATTGATCCAGCTGTTCGTGCACTCTTTTCGCAGCCCCTGTAGATGTTTCTTTCGGCCCTATATATTTCTTCTTCTTCAGTCTTCTGCCGCTGGGCAGGTTTGTGACATTAACGACCTCGTGTTCTCATCCTCCCTCCCTCTCTGTCCTGCGCCCTCCTCTTGGTGCGACTATATATATCTCCATCATCGAGATCACTCAACATATTTAATCTTCTTCTGCCTCTCGTTGCCTTTCCTCCATACTTCCCTCCAGCAACTTCACCAGCATACCCTCTCCTCTAAGTATGTGAGCCACCAATGCATTCTTCTGTACAGGGTGGGCCAAAAAAAGACCCCCCCTAGGTTTTTTGTCAATATCTTGACCAAAAGTAAGAATTTCTAAATGAAAATTTGCGGGCTTACAGACAATTCATATTTACACATTATGGCCCAGTTTAATCAAAATATTTCAAACACAGCAAAAGTCATAACACTTTTAGCGAGGCCATCCACCGGTTTTTGACGATTCAAAAACGTAACGCAACAAAAAGTAGGTTTTTGCCAACATCCTGGCCAAAAGGAAGAATTTCGAGATGAAATTTTACAAGCTAATAGCCAATTCATATTTACATATGATGGCCAGATTTCAAAAAAATATTTCAAGCAGAACAAAAGTTATATCACTTTTAGTGAGGCCACCCTACGTTTTTGATGATTCAAAAAGGTCAAAAAACGGTGGGTAGCCTCACTAAAAGTGATATAACTTTTGTTCTGTTTGAAATAATTTGATGAAATCTGGCCATCATATGTAAATATGAATTGTCTATAAACCTGTAAATTGTAATTTCGAAATTATTACTTTTGGCCAAGATATTGGCAAAAACCTACTTTTTAATGCGTTACTTTTTGAATCGTCAAAAAACGGGAGGTGGCCTCACTAAAAGTGGTGTATCTTTTGTTGTGATTGAATTATTTTTATGAAATCTGGCCATCATGTATAAATATGAATTGTCTTTGAGCCTGTAAAATTTCTTTTCAAAATTCTTACTTCTGGCCAAGATATGGGCAAAAAACCTAAGGGTGGGTCTTTTTATGGCCCACCCTGTAGTTCTCTCGATCTGCACCCCTGCCCTTTCTATATATTTCACAGCTGTCGTATCCGAGTATATACCGTGCATGCGTCACATCCTTCTCAGACCACCTCTTTGGAGATAACCTATTTGTCTGTCATTGCATGTTGTGGTTTTCAGTGAAATGCAGGTCCGTAGAGTAAGTGAGGTGTCAGGCATCCGTGATTCGCCCAATTTATCATACAAGACTTGCTGACATTTTCCTAAGGTCAAAGCCAACTTTGGTCGGCTTGGGAAACATAGGTTCCATTAGCCCTATTTTGATAGTATTGGTCTAATCCCCCCTCCAACAATTGGATGACCACGCCTGCCTTGGCTGCACAGCTTTCAGCCATAATTCCCTCTTCCCTCCTCCCTGCATGGATCTACCCTCCCTTATGCCAGATGAGTCACCGTGGGTGCCATATGCATAATGCGTAGTTCTAGTCCTCCGAAAAAGTGGGTAGAAGTTCAGACGCAGGCTATAGCCATTGACAACGCCTATGCACGAAGCGACAACTGTTCACTGTTCTCCCTTTCCGCGTCGGCACTCCACAAAGCATTAGACTCTAGCTTCACCATTACCATACCCCATGGAAAACTGCTCCTTTTCTGGGTAAATCAGTTAATGCTATGTTGCACTGGCGCAACTGAAAACTGGGGGGGGTTGGAGACGACCCCCCTGGGGTGTGCACTGAAGACTGAACTAGGGGGGTCCTAAGAGAGACTGGGGGGGTTGAACCCCCCAACCCCCCCCGGCAATTCTCACCCTGCAGGAAACGAAGAAATATGAAATAATGATCTCGTCTTTCCTTGGCGTCTTTAACAATTACGCTGATGACCGTTTAGGCCACGTGAGGGTTGGCAATGGCAACGTACTGCAGTTAAGAGTTGACTGATTAGGTAAGTATATCTGAGAATTAGGGGCGGATCCAGGTGGGCCAATCCGGCCATGCCCCCTCTAAAAAGTGCATGGGACGTGCCCTCCGCATTTGTTTTCAACAAGCCATTAAATCAGTGCATCTTGAGTAGCCAGATTCGTTTTCCTTCTTTCTTGAGTTCCTTCTTAGCCGTTCTGGTTCTTAGTTTGTTTTCGTTCATAGTTGTTTTCATTATAATTTATGTTCATTCTTAGTCGTTTTCTTTCTCAGTTTTGTTCTTTCTTTGTTGTTTTCGTTCTTACTAATTTTCGTTCTTAGTTATGTTTTTCGCTTTTTGCGTTCTTTTTATATTCTTTCTTTGTGGTTTTCGTTCTTAGTCGTCTTTTCGCACTTAGTTCTAATTTCTTTTCGTTTCCGTTCTTAGTTATATACTTTGTTTTCTTTCCTTTTTCGTTCTTGGATGTGTTCTTTCCTAGTCGTTTTCGTTCTTAGTTATCTGCTTTCTTTTCGGTTTCGTTCTTAAGTCTGTTGCTTTTCGGTCATTTTAGTTCTTTTTCGTTTTTTGATCTGTTTATTCTTAGTTATACTTTTTTGTTGTTGTCGTTTTTGTTTTATTCTTTCTTTAAAGATTTCATTCTTAGTCGTTTTCGTTCTAAGTGATTTTCTTTTGAAGTCGTTTTCGTTCTTTGTCGTTTTTGTACTTAGTAATGATTTTTCTTTTCATTCTCGTTTTTATTTTTAGTTATGTTCCTTCCTCTCGATTTCGTTCATTAATGTGTTCAGCACTGGTCGTTTTCGGTCTTAGTCGTCTTCTTCTTAGGTATGTTCTTTGTGTTCGTAATTTTTAGTTATCAGTTGTGTTCATTATTTTCGTTTTATTTGTTAGCTATGCTCTTTATTTTCGTTTTTGTTCTTTGTTATGTTCTTTTGTAATCGTTTTTGTTTATAACTGCGTTCTTTTTAGTTGGGTTCTTTCTTTTCCTTTTCATTGTTATTTCTTTTCGTTACCGTTCTCTGTTTTATTCTTTCTTTATCGGTTTCATTCTAAGTTGTTTTCGTTCTTAGCTATGATCTTTCCTAGTTATGTTCCTTCTTTATCGTTTTCGTTTTTTGTCGTTTTGGCACCTAGTTATGTTCTTTCTTTTCGTTTTCGTTTTCAGCTATGTTCCTTTTCGCTTTCGTTTTCAGTTGTGTTCTTTCTTTTCGTTTCCGTTCTTTACTATGTTCCTTCTTATTCGCTTTGGCTTTTAGTTTGGTTATTAGCTGTGTTCTTTCCTTTCGTTTTCGTTGCTAGTTTTCTTTCTTTCGTTTTTGTTCTTGGTCGTTTTCTTTCTTTTCACGTTCGTTCTTTTTCGTTTTTCATTATGTTCTTTCTAATAGTTCACGTTGTTAGTTTTTCGTTCTCAGTTATGTTCATTCTTTTCATTTTCGTACATTGCTACGTTTTCTCTTTTGAGTTTTGTTCCTAGGTTTGATTTTCCTGTCGTTTTTGTTCTTTCTCGTTTTGTTCTAAGTCGTTTTCGCTTTTATTATGTTCTTTGTTTTCTTTTTTCTTTGCTGTAGATATTCTTTTTAGTTGTTTTCACTCTTCGTCGCATTCGCTATTTTATGTGTTCTTTTATCGTTTTCGTTGTTAGTTATGTTCTTTCTGTTAGTTTTCGCTTTCAGCTATGTTCTTTCTTTTCGTTCATTTTCTATGTTGTTTTCTTTACTCGCCCTTAGTTACGTTCTTTCTAGTCGTTTTTTGTTACGTTCTTTCTTTCGGTTTTGTTCGTAGGTCTGTTTTTCTATCTTTTTGTTCTTTTGCTTAAATTGTTCCTTCGCGTTTTTGTTGTTAATTATGTTCTTTCTTGTCATTTAGGCTTTTTATTATGTTCTTGCATAGTCGTTTTCGTCTTGTTGTTAGTTGTTTGTTATGCTGTTCAGTTTGTTTAGTTATGTTCTTTTCCGTTTTCGTTTTTCGTTATGTTGTTCCTCTTTCGTTTTTGTTCTTTATTATGTGTTTTTGTCGTTTTCGTATTTAGTTATGTTCTTTCATCCATATCTTGTTTTTACGATATTTTTTCCGTTTTCGTTTTTACATAAGTTCTTTTTTCGTTTTTGTTGTTAGTTGTGTCCTTTCTTTTCGTTTTCGTTGTTTATTATGTTCATTCTTGGTGGTTTTCGTTCTTAGTCGTTTTTTGTTGTTTTGGTCTTTGCTTTCGTTTTTAGTTATGTTCTTTCTTTTCGTTTTGTTCCTACTTACTTTTCGATTTTGCTATATTTAGGCCTGTTTTTGTCGTATTCTTTCATTCGTGTTCCTAGTCGTTTTTGCTTTTAGTTATGTTCTTTCTTTTCGTCTTAGTCCTTAATTGTTATGTTCTTTCTTAGTCGTTTTCGCTGTTAGTCGTTTTTGGTGCTAGTCGTGTTCTTTCTTTTTCATGTCCTTGATAGTTATGAAATCTCTTTTCGTTTTCGTTCTTTCCTATGTTCTTCGTTTTCTTTCTTCGTTACATTCTTTGTTTTCGGTTGTCTTCGTAGTTCTGTTCTTTTCCTGTCGTTTTTGTTCTTTTTCGTTTTGTTCTTAGTCGTTTTTGTTCCTAGTTGTGTACTTTTCGGTTTGTTTCTCATTGTTATTTATGTTCCTTCTTATTCGTTTTCGTTTCTTGTCGTAGTCGTTCTTAGTTGTGCTCTTTCTTAGGCGTTTTCATTGTTGTATTTTTTCCGTTTTGGTTCTTTGTTATGTTGTTGATTTTTCTTTGTCGTTCTTAATTATGTTCTTCCGCATTCGTTTTCGTTATTTGTTTTGTTCCTTCTGAGTCGTTTTCGCTCTTAGTCGTTTTTTTATTGTAGTCTTTCTTTTCGTTTTCGTTTCTAGTTATGTTCGTTCTTTTCTTTTTGTTGTCAGTTATGTTCTTTCCTTTCCGTTTGGTAGTTTTTATGTTCTTTCTCAGTCGTTTTCATTTTGGTTGTGTTCCTTCTTTTCGTTTTCTTTCTTAGTTATGCTCTTTCTTAGTCGTTTTCATTGTTTTTCATGTTCTTTATTTTTCGTTTTAGTTCTCTGTTACGTTGTTTATATTTCTTTTCGATCTTAGTTATGTTCTTCCTTTTTCATTTTCGTTCTTACTTATGTTCTTTCTTAGTCGTGCTAGAAGGAAGCCTGGTCTTTGCGCGGAGGTTTCTACTTTGACATGTAACTTTTTATTTGCTGACTACAATGTTTGTCATTATAGATATGTCGGTAACCGAGAGATTCTGGGTTTGACGAGCACTATAGGCCTATAGTCTGTTGAACAGTTGAACGTGTGCGAACGTGTGCTCGATAATCTTCCTAAGTTTCTATAGCGACGTCGTGCAATTCACAGATGATTTGGATGAATTGGTGAAATGGATTGACGAGAAAGAAGCTTATTCAGGATCCGTTAATTGGTGTCGCTGCGAGTCAGCGAGAGAGAAAGCAAAAGGAAGCTCCAGAAATATCAGGGCGAATAATTGGAAATAACGGCTCAAAAATGGCAAGCATTATTAGACTAACTTGAAGAATCGTATTAATGTTATGCAGAACGTTAAACTCATAGGCCTATAGCGTCCCTGTGATAAAGTTCCTATGTCCAATTGATAGCAAAGTGGGAAACTATGCCTATAAAAAATTTATAGGTTCATATAGCCTAGCCTATTGTGAAATGTCGATGTGTCACCGCATGCAGCATCATTTCGTCAATTTCGATACTCACCCTATTTCGAAAAGCACAGCACCGCCATTTATATTATGAACATATAATAGACATCCAATGGATTTTCCCTGATTCCCATAAGTGGCGTGGTGGTACCATAAGGTCTACCGCTCGGTCCAATTTACAGCTATATATCCTATTTTTTATAATCCACTATATTTTCCACTCTGCGCTGTCGATTGCCAAATCCAAAACAGACCTGCATGATGAACACTATAGCCCTTCATGTAATTTAAGTCTAATCTCTCATGGGAATTTTATTAGCCCACATGCATGAACATATTTATTGTTTTCGATCAGTCACGCGTTGCTGGAATCGTTACAAACCGCATCGATTATACCCTCAAGGTCATCGTCATTCGTTCTCGGTCAATAGGTCACTACCTGGAGAGTGCCTGGCTCTGATTAGGCTGCACATCTCCAGGGCTTAAATTGTGACCAGACGGTCATGAACGGCGTTCAGGCACTTATCTTCAAATCTGAACGCCGTGCTGCCACTTGCTAGGCTAGCACAGCCTGGAAGATGAAGGACGTCCAGGCACTTCTTTTTCTACACTTTAGGCAGGGTGAGAATTGCCGGGGGTTGGGGGGTTTCAACCCCCCAGTCTTTCTTAGAGCCCCATAGTAAAGTATGCTATTTACGCCCAAATTCCAAGTGGATAACGGTCCAACCCCCCAGTTATTTTTCCACAATTCTCACACTGACTTTAGGCACTATATATCGTTAAAAAGCGCTATATAAATGTCGACTGACAGTCAGTAACTGCTGGAACCCAGCATGTCTCGACAGCAGCCAGAATCAGTAAATGGAATCGATGTGTTGTGCGCGCGGGCGCAGTGGTTCGGGTCACTAAATGTCGATTCTACCACAATCATTACGGTACCGCAAACAAGCAACGCGCGATTCTTAATTTTGCGAAGTTTTGACAGTTAGGCCTATAGGTCCTACAGTCAAACGATTAACTTAGGAATTTTAATTTCTTGGTTCCATTGGTCAATATTCTCCATGTTTAGGTCTAATGCAGCAGTAACTGCACTTCCGGAAGACATGACCTATGTAGGTCAAAGGGTCATTAAGATTCTAACCCGATTATTCATCTGCTGCGGTCACTGGTCATATGCAGCGATGAAACGCTCAACTGACGTGAAAACAACGATGGAACATATTATAGTAGGCCTATATAATATATGTATATAATAGACCTATATATAATATTTATTATAATTATATACTATATAGATCTATCTATATAATGTATATATATATGCTATATAGCAACTTGCTCGATGGTCTTTAGCATACACTGCGAGCATCCCATATAGCATGGTGGTGGTGCGGTATGGCCCAGTAATTGAGCATCATTACTGGCAAATGCCGCATTCACGCTTCACATCCAATAGCATTCTAATTGGGCAATGCAGCTGGCAAAATTGCTGCGGAGTGGGGGAGAAATTGATGGCAAGGTAGAACTATCAAGGCTATACCATCTATCCAATTATCCCCGCGATAAACTGTGATGGGACAAGCCGACATACCCACACGTGAGCGTCGCATCAAGCATGCATCCTGCGAGAAATATGGTCTGGTGTGCATGTGTTTAATTGTATAACTAACTACCCAACGGATATCAGTATAAAGCAAACTTTCGCCCGTGTGCCTAGGTCCCATAATCGGCAATACTTGTTTTCACTCACAGGTCCTCCCACCCATGACCACCAGCCTCTGCCCATCCACCCCATCATCCACCCCTGAACTATACCGTGCATGCATGCGCGTATAGAAGCTATACAAATGATGACAACAGATTGTCAGCTGCTACGAAAAATACCAAACTATCGGATTGAAGTTCGGCTCCTCCTGCGAGAGACAAGGCTTTGTTCCATGTTTTTATGCGGCGCAAATCAGAATTCTACCAACAATAAGTTACTTTTAGCAATGAGTTTATATCTAAGCTTAGGCGCCGAAGGTAACGACAAGAAAGTAGGCCTATTCTAATCTTGAGTTAACGCAGGGAAGTTTGATTGGAACTCAGTTACGCCTTAGCGCCTTTTCTATTGTCAAGTCGATCAGCAATGGATAAATTGCTGACTATATTTGGTGACATTCACCATACTAAACTAGGCGGAGGCGACAGCTTCACAGATCAGTTGAACTGCAAGTACACCGTCTACATTCTCTGTCTGGTCGCCATTTTGTCGACGACAAGAGTGTTCGTGGATGAGCCGATCAGCTGCTACTGTCCAGCGCAGTTCACGGGAAGCCAAGTGGACTACACGAAGAAAGTATATGCTAGCTTCTTTTAAATTTCATGCCAACAAATAAACTTGTTCTCTTTAAGGCTTGTTGTTCCGCCTGTTAGGGCCTAGGCTATTTTGTTTGGCCTCCTTGTAACGGCATGTTTAATACGGCGGCACATAAATTGTAGTAATTATTATTGATCCATTCGTGCATTCTGAGGTCTGTCTTCATAATTTTATGCTGTATATTCAGTGTATTGTATCCATAAATTTATAAAGCACCTCGTACATGCATTGCATACCAATCTTTATTATTTTTATTATCAATTTTATTTTTTGTGGGGCGGTGGTGGGTATGTTCGGTGCCCTGGAGCCGAAAGGTTGCGGGTTTGAATCCGCATCATGAACAAGTCCTTCACTCGCATTTGCTCATTCGCTTCGGCGCGAAACTCCGATTCCTGTGTCCGCGTTGTAGTCGGGAGCGTCTCTGAGTAGCAATCTTGAAGGGGCGCTACAACCAGTGTGCTCATACATAAAAATGCTCACACATAGGACTACCAATCAGAGGCGCTGTCCTTACGAATAAGAGAGTTAAGCGCATCTTTCGCTGTATACACGCCGGGGCTGTTTTAAAGGAATTTTAGAACTGCACAACGCCTTCTTTTCTTTCCAATTCTCCATGGTAAATTACTTCCAATCGGAGAACAACGACCATTTTGATAGTTTTAGCTTACAGAAGTGCGTCTACAACTGCAAAACACATTTAGTACTGCACATTTTGTGTACAACTGCACGTTAAAAAATGCCCTGATACTGTGATACAGGCAACACTGACAAGCCTCCATCTGACACAGTGTCTTTAAACCGCAACACATGGCGTCTTTCCATGTTACGTATACTGCCACGCGATGTCGACTTGTTCTAACATTCTCTAGCGGTGACTGTCCATAGATCTGTTGGACAACGAACACTCACTGGGTTCCTCTGACGAAGGCCAACCTACCGGCGGAACATGATCCGGAAAAGTACTTCATCAGCTACTACCAGTGGATCCCGTTCTTCCTCGCCTGCCAGGGCTTCCTCTTCTATCTCCCACGCCCCATCTGGAAACTGATGAGCAGGAAGTCCGGCATCAACATCAGCCACGTCACCGACGCTGGAATCGAATGCCAGCGGAAGGCGGACCACGAAAGCGTTGAAAAGGCCATGAAGTATATAATTGTCAACTACTCTAATCTATATAAATAGAATCTATAGATGTCACATACTTAATCAAAGTTCAGCATTACATGCAGACGGGACCAAGGCCGTAGCTAGGGGTGTTTTGGGTGTTTGAGCACCCCCCCCTCCACAAAGGAAAATGTAAAAATAATATGATGCATAAGCATTGCATATACTACCACACAATGTATATTGTATTGTATTGTATTTATAAATTTATAAAGCGCCTCTCACAGTGCACACCAATCGGAGGCGCTCCCAGTACGTTAGACCAAGAGAAAAAAAGTAGTCTTGAGACACCGAAAAGAGACATATTAGGCCCACCAGTTAATAAAGTATAAACTACAGAGCGCTATGTGTTGGCCGCCCAGAACCCCCAGAAGATCGCGATTTTAAAAAAAAGGGTCATAAGAAAGTTCTTCAACGACAAATAAAGGTCATCAGAAAATTTTGCCCCAAAAGTAGATTTTTCCGGCCGCACGCACGTGTACTCACTTCAAAATTAAATTTACCAGTACAGTCCTGGTAAACATGTTACATGCAGCCCCCGAAATAAAATCCTACCTACGGTCTTGTGCGGGACCGTAGTTGTTAATGAACAGCGTGTCACTGGCAGCACTTGTAATGACGACAATGACCAATGGGAGGGGGTCACTGAGTGGGGATCCTGAGGGGCAGGTCCTTCAAATTGCTCCTCAGCATCACTGAGACTCTGTTGTATGTATTCGGTCGTCGGTGCAGTTCTGGACGCTGTAAAGAGAGCAATATAAAATCAATTGCATTGCATTGTATTCAGACGGTCACTTAAGCATCAGCTGTATTTGTATTGTATACGGTATACATGTATTCTGTGCATGGTAGTTTATGTATAATATAATGAAAATTGTGGCAATGCTATATATAGGGCCTACAGATACATAGATCTATATGGTAATATTATTAAACATTACATCCATGCATGATGTAATAGTATGTGTTAAATTCCGATATATATATATATATATAACATCACACATGGACCCTATAAAATAACATCATATGTATGCATACATTACACACGTATACAGGTACATTACGAACTACCTTGGTCGCTTTCTCCTCGAGTTCAACCGCAACACTCGCAATTCCCGTCGCTTCAACAAGCTCTTGCTCGTCTGGTACGGCAACTACCTCGTCGGCTCCTACATCTTCATCAAGCTGCTCTACCTGGCCAACGTCCTCGGCCAGCTGTTCCTGCTCAACCGCTTCCTCGGCACCGACTACCACATGTACGGACTTGACGTCATGCGCCGAATGACGTCAGGAGAGACGTGGATGACGTCACACCGGTTCCCGCGCGTGACGATCTGCGACTTTTACATCCGGGTGCTGGGCAACATCCACCGACACAGCGTGCAGTGCGCCCTTCCGATGAATCTCTTCTACGAGATCGTCTTCATCTTCCTCTGGTTCTGGTTCGTCTTCGTCGCTGCGGCGACCGTCGCCAGTCTCGTCTTCTGGATTGCAGCCTCGTTCCGGTTCAAACCGCAGGAAAGGTAGTAGAGGCTGTCTCAAGATCGAGTCGAGACGACGTAACAATTAACCGCTATCTAATAGCCAACCACAGGAAAGATAAAATGTAAAATGTAATCGGATTTTTATATATAGCGGCTGTCTTATGGCCTCGACCCTGAGGGTGAGATCCTTCACCACCGCTCGCCCGTTTGGATGGACGCCACGCCATTTAGGTCCCAGTGGACGGACCGTGCTAGCCCGAGATTTTGAATCTCTGAAATAGCCACCTTCGGGATTCGAACCGCGGCCCTCACGCTCTCTTCCACAGACGCGCGGCCGCCAGCTCTCTTACCAAGGTAGCTAACGTAGACTAACATCCATATTTAAGACTCTAATCGTAATCGCGTAATCTCAAATCTCTAAAGCGCCACTCGAAAGCCAAGCGCGGGCCAACAGCTCATTCACGAGCGCAGCGTGGAATCAAAAGGGGTGTGCGTAAGAGTAGGTCCAAGGATTCCGATTCGGTTACTATATAGGATCAGAGGGGTGGAACATGGACGGATTTATTCGGATCCGATCGAAAAATCTGGTTGGATCCAGGTGTGGTAGGTATCGAATGCAACCGGCTACAATTTATATATTAATAATTTTATAATTTACACTTACATTTGAGTCATTATTGTTTAAGCTTATAGGCTACTTCAAAGTTCAGACCCCATATATAGTCTGTCTTAGGATCAGTGCTTAAAGTGTAAAAAGTCCCTCACCTTGGGGAGCGGGCGGTTGGGGATACGGCCGTGAGGGTCGGGAAGTAAGGAATTTGCCGGGAGCGGGGCGAATCCTAAATCTCCCGGGCAACGCCGGGTACTCTGTTTAGTAATATATGTGTATGTCTTCGTTTGCATTCTCCCTCTGCATGTCTGTCTCCGCAGGTACATCCGCCACCGTTTGATGGCGATGGGCAAAGCGCAGACGGGTCAACGAGGTCACCTGACGAAGTTCGTTCGTGAACATCTGCGTCGCGACGGTTGCCTCATCATTCGTCTGGTGGCAACGAACGCGAGCGACCTCATCGCCTCCGAACTGATCTGCGGACTCTGGGATCACTACTTGCGCAGCTCGAAGCACTCAGTGGACAGGGACAGGGACCGGGACAACCGGGGGTCCCTTGCGATAGCCCCCGACGACGCCCCGAGCAGCGGCATCGGATCCGCGGGGTACAATTCACCGGCCAAGAGCGAGAAAGGGGGATACGACAATGCTGTGACCCTCGGGAGAAGCGACGGTCCACCACCAAAGTTCTAACGACTTACCGTCAGTAATGCAGGAGTAGACTGAAGTAGTAGACTGAAGTAGTAGACTGACTGTCTGTTGAGAAAGAACAGGACTGAATTAGAGGAAATAAGCAGAGGTAATCGACGATTAGCTGAAAATAATTATAATGACAAGCAATTCGATCATAAATCAGAGTATATATAGGCTATATGTAGCAAATATAACTTATTAACTAGAATAGGAAGTAACGGACAAAACCATATTTACGTAGTCCATGTTATACAGGATAATGTATTATTAATTATGTATTGTAATATTGAATTTACTCGCATGTAAATAGTAGGTTATGCATTAACAATGTGCCTTATGAAGTCAAAGACTGTCCTATTTTAGTTGGGTTGAACTGGAAGCCATTTTGAGTAACAGGCAAAACCATGCATATATGCGTCGTCCATGTTATACATTTATAATGTATCCTTAATTATGTATCGTAATATTGAATTTACTCGCATGTCAATAGTAGGTTATGCCTAGAGGTCGCACCACAATGTGCCTTAAGTTACGATGTCCAAGACTGTCCTATTTAGTTGGGTTGGACTGGGAGCCCTTCTGATTAGATGACGTTGAAAGGCGCCATAATTAGCCTATATATGAAGTCCTTAATAATGATATAAAAATCTGCGTCGACTTCGTAAAAATTAATATTGTGAACGCTGGTGTAGGTTAAGTGTAAGGCGACAAAAGACACTGGAAACTTCAGAGGATGTAAGCCCAAAATGTTTGCCAAGTCGTCGTGAAATCTGGCAACCCTGAAGTAGCCCAAGCCAATCGCCACACCCGGATAAAGGAAATAAGGGATTTGAAGCGTAGGCTATATAGTTTGCCGATAGCCAGCGTTTTAGTTGCTGAAGGATCTTGCGGTTCAACCCCCAACCCTTCTTCTAACGGTCTAACCCATCAGCTGAGCAACTGAAAATACGATGGAGTCAGTAATCTAAAATATATAAAGTTGATGACTCGATCGTCTGTTGTTTTGGGTACAATGTATTAGCAAAGTTAGTTTTAGCATATATATTATACATACGTTTGTATTTATTTATTTATTGCATGATTATATATATGAAATTATATTTCGTTGTGTAAATCTGTAAAATTTCAACCACAACGCCTATCGCACAACACCCAGGTCGCAAGATCTGCAGGCCTATACAGAACTTGGTTTCGTTGTTATCTTTATTCCAGGAAAAGAGGGCTTTAGTTGAGACCTAACGACAAAAAGAGACTTTTCAAAGTGATCGCTTGCAGGAGAATTCCTGAGTCTAATGTTGCAGTTGTTGTCAATAGAAAGACTTTGCGTGTCCGCGATTCTGTCATATTGAGAAAGTCATATAATTATATATAATTATATATAATTATATATATATATATATATATAATTCAAAAGATTTGAGTGGGTGCAGAGCATACCATATACTTATAATGCAGGCTTTGTCATTGAAGGCAATAGGGCTGAATGCAGAATTGAGAATGTACTTAGGTAGGCCTATATGCAGAACTGTCTTGAAAGTTATTCGCTCTCATGAATCGACAGCAGTTGTACTGATTTTAGGATAAGATAATTATAGTAGCTTTAGTGATGACCTATTAAATAGGCTATGTAGCTCTGGCGAAGGCTTGGGTCTCGAAATATAGTAGGAAGCAGTGAGAGGATTGCGGAAAAATAACTCGGGGGTTGGACTATGATCCACTTGGAAATGGGGTGTGAAAGTATACTTTACTATGGGACTCTAAGAAAGACGAAACCCCAACTCCCCGGCAAGTCTCACCCTGGTAAGAAGCGAGTAGCAGTATTCGAGACGACTGGACGATTGGGGGCGCGGTGGTGTAGTGGCATGTTCGTCGCCTTGCAGCCAAACGGTTGCAGGTTCGAATCCACCTCAAGTCGCCGCGTAGGGACCTTGTGCAAATCCTTCACTCGCAATTGCTCAGCGCTTCGGCGTGAAACTCCGATGCAGTATCCGCTCTGTAGTCGGAAGCGTCTCTGAGTAAGAAGCTTGAAGGGGCGCTATAAGAATCAATCAATCAATCAATCAATCAATTTTTTTATTGGTCCATATGTATCAAGCACACTAAGATATAAGGCAGGAAAATAGTTACATAAAGCATAACAAGTATCACAAATTAAACAGGCAATAATCAAGGTAAGAACTAATTAGTTAACACAAATTCTAAAAAAACTTTGGGATAGATTGGGGATACCCCCAGGAATATATAAGAAGAGATTATTTAAACCCAGTGGCTATAGGATAGAGTGATACCAGTGGGAAAAGATAACCCTAAACCTGGAGTGCGTTAAAGAGAAACTCTAAAGTACAGAATTAGGACACAAAATTAATGGAGACCCAGAAAAGAGCGAATCCCGCGCTAAGTAGGGCCCCCAAGTAACTATGAAGAATTCTAGTTAATACACACCACAAATTGATGAAAAAATGAACCAAAAGCAACAGCAGATGAAACAATTAAGCCACACTGAAAAAACCAACACACAAAGTAGAAAGAGCCCTGATGATTGTTGATCAGGACACACCTATAACATCAAAGCAATGTGCAGGCACAGAAAACCAACACACAATGCAGAAGGTAAAAAAGTGAACCAAAACCAACAGCAGATGAAGCAATTAAGACACACTAAACAAACCAACTCCCAATGCAGGAGGACAAGTGTGCATAAGAAAAAACAAAGCCTTAGTCAAACCCACAAGCATTATCACATTCTCGCTCCAATTCACAGCTATAGACCTCTATATAATCCTATTATTTATAATCTACTATATTTTCCACTTTGCGCTGTCGATTGCCAAATCCAAAACAGGCCTGCATGATGAACACTATAGCCCTTCATGTAATTTAAGTATAATCTCTCACGGGAATTTTATTAGCCCACATGAACACATTTATTGTTTTCGATCAGTCATGCGTTGTTGGAATCGTTACAAACCGCATCGATTGTACCCTCAAGGTCATCGTCATTCGTTCTCGGATTCTTGGTCAATAGGTCACTACCTGGAGAGCGCCTGGCTCTGATTAGGCTGCAAATCTTCAGGGCTTAAATTGTGACCAGACGGTCATGAACGGCGTTCAGGCACTTATCTTCAAATCTGAACGCCGTGCTGCCACTTGCTAGGCTAGCACAGCCTGGAAGATGAAGGACGTCCAGGCACTTCTTTTTCTACACTTTAGGCAGGGTGAGAATTGCCGGGGGTTGGGGGGTTTCAACCCCCCAGTCTTTCTTAGAGCCCCATAGTAAAGTATGCTATTTACGCCCAAATTCCAAGTGGATAACGGTCCAACCCCCCAGTTATTTTTCCACAATTCTCACACTGACTTTAGGCACTATATATCGTTAAAAAGCGCTATATAAATGTCGACTGACAGTCAGTAACTGCTGGAACCCAGCATGTCTCGACAGCAGCCAGAATCAGTAAATGGAATCGATGTGTTGTGCGCGCGGGCGGGCGCAGTGGTTCGGGTCACTAAATGTCGATTCTACCACAATCATTACGGTACCGCAAACAAGCAACGCGCGATTCTTAATTTTGCGAAGTTTTGACAGTTATAGGTCCTACAGTCAAACGATTAACTTAGGAATTTTAATTTCTTGGTTCCATTGGTCAATATTCTCCATGTTTAGGTCTAATGCAGCAGTAACTGCACTTCCGGAAGACATGACCTATGTAGGTCAAAGGGTCATTAAGATTCTAACCCGATTATTCATCTGCTGCGGTCACTGGTCATATGCAGCGATGAAACGCTCAACTGACGTGAAAACAACGATGGAACATATTATAGTAGGCCTATATAATATATGTATATAATAGACCTATATATAATATTTATCATAATTATATACTATATCTATCTATATAATGTATATATATATGCTATATAGCAACTTGCTCGATGGTCTTTAGCATACACTGCGAGCATCCCATATAGCATGGTGGTGGTGCGGTATGGCCCAGTAATTGAGCATCATTACTGGCAAATGCCGCATTCACGCTTCACATCCAATAGCATTCTAATTGGGCAATGCAGCTGGCAAAATTGCTGCGGAGTGGGGGAGAAATTGATGGCAAGGTAGAACTATCAAGGCTATACCATCTATCCAATTATCCCCGCGATAAACTGTGATGGGACAAGCCGACATACCCACACGTGAGCGTCGCATCAAGCATGCATCCTGCGAGAAATATGGTCTGGTCTGCATTGTGTTTAATTGTATAACTAACTACCCAACGGATATCAGTATAAAGCAAACTTTCGCCCGTGTGCCTAGGTCCCATAATCAACTATACTTGTTTTCACTCACTGCAGGTCCTCCCACCCATGACCACCAGCCTCTGCCCATCCACCCCATCCACCACTGAACTACTGTGCATGCGCGTATAGAAGCTATACAAAATAATGATGACAACAGATTGTCAGCTGCTATACGAAAAATATCAAACTATCGGATTGAAGGTCGGCTCGTCCTGCGAGAGAAGGCTTGGTTCCATGTTTTTATGCGGCGCAAATCAGAATTCTACCGACAATAATTTACTTTTAACAATGAGTTTAAATCTAAACTTAGGCACCGAAAGCAACGATAAGAAAGTATTCTAATCTTGCAACGCTGGGAAGTTTGATCGGAACTCAATTACACCTTAGCGCCTTTTCTATTGTCAAGTCGATCAACGATGGATAAATTGCTGACTATATTTGGTGACATTCACCATACTAAACTAGGCGGAGGCGACAGCTTCACGGATCAGTTGAACTGCAAGTACACTGTCTACATTCTCTGTCTAGTCGCCATTTTGTCGACGACAAGAGTGTTCGTGGATGAGCCGATCAGCTGCTACTGTCCAGCGCAGTTCACCGGAAGCCAGGTGGACTACACGAAGAAAGTAGGCTTCTTTTGAATTTCATGCCAAAAATAAACTTGTTCTCTTGTTCCGCCTGTTACAAGGCTTAGATGTTTTGTTTGGCCTCCTTGTATCGACATGGCCGTGTTTAGTATACGGCGGCACACAAACTGTCGCAATTATTATTAATCCATTCGTGTGTTTATATTGAGGTCTGTCTTCATATATTTATGCTGTATATTCAGTGTATTGTATCCATAAATTTATAAAGCGCTTCGCACATGCATTGCATACCAATCTTTATTATTTTTATTATCAATTTTATTTTTGTGGGCAGTGGTGGGTATGCTCGGTGCCCTGGGGCCAGTGGCGTAGCCAGGAATTTTTCATGGGGGGGTTTTATGGCCGGAAACCCTGTTTTTTGCTACTTTTTCTTACTTAAACGGAAAAATAACCTTAAAAAAACCTTTTTTCCGGACCCAATGGGGGGGTTTAACCCCCGAACCCCCCTTGCCTACGCCACTGCCTGGGGCCGGAAGGTTGCTGGTTTGAATCCACATCAAGCCGCCACGAATGGATCCTGCATGCAGATCAAGTCCTTAACTCGCAGTTGCTCATTCGCTTCGGCGCGAAACTCCGATTCAGTGTCCGTGCTGTAGTCGGGAGCGTCTCTGAGTAGAAATCTTGAAGGGACGCTGCAACAAGTGCTCATACATTAAAATGCTCATACATTCATCAGAGGCGCTGTCCTTATAAATAAGAGAGTTAAGCGCATCTTTCGCTGCAGTATACACGCAACACTGACAAGCCTCGGTGTGACACTTTCTTTGCCGCCCAGTGTCTGACGTTGCAGCGCGTAGGGCGCTTCGCTCTACAGCCAGAGGTGATCAGCTCCTGATCCCGCGAGCTCGCTTAGCTATTAAGCAGCGCCTTGCTTTTTCGGTTGTGGGACCTACAATCTGGACTGAGCTCCCGCTTTTCGCTTCGCCCTATACTTGTGGCTCATCCGACGGGGTTCTACGAGTCCCTCTGGACTCCCTCAAGTCTTTTTCTTTGGTCGTGGCCGGGCTGGGAGCGCCTCTGAGTAGTTTCTTGAAGGGGCGCTAAATAAATGCTCTGAATGAATGAATGAATGAATGAATGAATGAACGAATGAATGACACAGTGTTGTTGAACCGCAACATGTTTATACGTATACTGCCACGCGATGTCGACTTGTTCTAACCTTCTCTAGCGGTGACTGTCTCTAGATCTGTTGGACGACGAACACTCATTGGGTTCCTCTGACGAAGGCCAACCTACCGGCGGAACATGATCCGGAAAAGTACTTCATCAGCTACTACCAGTGGATTCCGTTCTTCCTCGCCTGCCAGGGCTTCCTCTTCTATCTTCCGCGTCCCATCTGGAAACTGATGAGCAGGAAGTCCGGCATCAACATCAGCCACGTCACAGACGCTGGAATAGAATGTCAACGGAAGGCGGACCACGAAAGCGTTGAAAAAGCCATGAAGTATATTGTCAACCACTCTAATATGATACGGTATATAAATAGAATCTATAGATGTCACATACTATATAGGGCCAACAGATGCATAATATGATAATAATTGTAATTAAACATTATATGATGTAATAGCATTGTGTTAAATTCCTGTATATAGCATCACACATGGACCCTATAAAATAACATTATATGTATGCATACATTACACACGTATAGATACATTACGAACTACCTTGGTCGTTTTCTCCTCGAGTTCAACCGCAACACTCGCAATTCCCGTCGCTTCAACAAGCTCTGGCTCGTCTGGTACGGCAACTACCTCGTCGGCTCCTACATCTTCATCAAGCTGCTCTACCTGGCCAACGTTCTCGGCCAGCTGTTCCTGCTCAACCGCTTCCTCGGCACCGACTACCACATGTACGGACTTGACGTCATGCGTAGGATGACGTCAGGAGAGACGTGGATGACGTCACACCGGTTCCCGCGCGTGACGATCTGCGACTTCTACATCCGGGTGCTGGGCAACATCCACCGACACAGCGTGCAGTGCGCCCTACCGATGAATCTCTTCTACGAGATCGTCTTCATCTTCCTCTGGTTCTGGTTCGTCTTCGTCGCTGCGGCGACCGTCGCCAGTCTCGTCTTCTGGATTGCAGCCTCGTTCCGGTTCCAACCACAGGAAAGGTAGTATATAGGCCTATAGGGATATAATATTATCTCGAGATTAATTCGAGAACACACAGTAATTAACCGCTATCTAATAGCCTACCACAGGTAGGGTATATTAGAAGAATCTATAATCGTAATCGTAGGCCTAATCTCCAAACTTCTAAAGCGCCACTGGAAAGCCAAGCGCGATGCGCCATCTTACTCACCAGCGCTGCGTAAGAGTATTCTAAAGGAGGTCCTGGTCGGTTGCAATAGGATCAGAGTGGGCAGGACATGCAGCTACTAAGGCGAGTATCGTCTGGGTGGAGAATTGGAAGGTGAAGGATAGGCCATCTCGAGAGTATACGTAGGCTACATTGCGATAACTGCAATCTATTAATTATATTATATGCGGATGTGTTTCATTTGCTCGAATTTATTCGGACCTATTTGGATCCGATCGAACAATCGAAAAATCAGGTTGGATTTAGTTAGTTATGGTAGGCATCGATTGCAATCGACTACAATTATATATATATATATATATTTACAATTTACACTTATACTTCAACCGTTATTGTTTAAGCTTTTTTGCTCTCTTCCGTCAGTCATGCGACGACGATGAGGCTCCCACGTGACTTCTCCAGCCTGGTCTATTTCTGGTGAGATCCTTTGCTCTTGACATGCTAATATCCATCTCCTTGAAGACTCCTTCAGATCCACTTTGTTTAAGCTTAGGTTACTTCAAACCCCATAATATTATAGTCTGTCTTAGGGCCCATGATAAAATCTTCCTTGCACCCGAACTCACCTCAACTCCACATATAAATATAAATCAACGTGTGACCCCGCAGTTAATTCTCCACAATTCTCATTCTGAGTCGTTGGCAACAACGAGTCGTTGCATATATGTGTGTGTGTCTTCGTCTGCATTCTCCCTCTGCATGTCTGTCTCCGCAGGTACATTCGCCACCGTTTGATGGCGATGGGCAAAGCGCAGACTGGTCAACGAGGTCACCTGACGAAGTTCGTGCGAGAACATCTGCGTCGCGACGGTTGCCTCATCATTCGTCTGGTCGCCACGAATGCCAGCGACCTCATTGCCTCCGAACTGATCTGCGGACTCTGGGACCACTACTTGCGCAGCTCGAAGCACTCAGTGGACAGGGACAGGGACCGGGACAACCGAGGGTCCCTGGCGATTGCCCCTGACGACGCCCCGAGCAGCGGCATCGGATCTGCGGGGTACAATTCACCGGCCAAAAGCGAGAAAGGAGGATACGACAATGCTGTGACCCTCGGAAGAAATGACGGTCCACCACCAAAGTTCTAACGACTCACCACCGTCAGTGATGCAGTAGTAGACTCCAGTAGTAAACTGAAGTAGACTGATTGACTGTTGAGAAAGAACAGAACTGAATTAGAGAAAAGCAGGGGTAATCGACGATTAGCTGAAAATAATTATAATGACAAGCAATATAGTATACGATCATAAATCAGAATATATATTATGTAGCAAACATAACTTATTAACTAGAATAGGAAGTAACGGACAAAACCATATATACGTAGTCCATGTTATACAGGATAATGTATCCTTAATTATGTAGTGTAATATTGAATTTACTCGCATGTAAATACTAGGTTATGCCTATAGAGGTCGCACCACAATGTGCCTTATAATATACGATGTCAAAGACTGTCCTGTTTAGTTGGGTTGAACTTGGAGCCCTTCTGAGTAACAGACAAAACCATATATAAAGTTATATATACGTAGTCCATGTTATACAGGATAATGTATCCTTAATTATGCATTGTAGCCTAATATTGAATTTACTCGCATGTCAATAGTATGCATATAAAGGTCGCACCACAATGTGCCTTATATACGATGTCAAAGACTGTCCTATTTAGTTGGGTTGGACTGGGAGCCCTTCTGAGTAGTTGACGTTGAAAGGCGCCATAGAAAATATCCTTAATAATGATATAAAATATGCATAGACTTTGTATAAATTAATATTGTGAACGCTGGTGTAGGTTAAGCGTAAGGCGACAAGGGAGGCTGGAAACCTCAGAGGATGTAAGGCTGTAAGCCCAAAATGTTTGCCCTCGTCGTCGTGAAATCTGACAGCCCTGAAGTAGCCCAAATCAGTCGACACATCCGGACAAAGAGAATAAGGGATTTGAAGCGTTTATAGTTTGCCGATGGCCAGCGTTTTAGCTGTTGAGGTATTTCTGCGGTTCACCCCCAACCCTTCTTCTAACGGTCTAACGGTCTAACCCATCAGCTGAGCAACTGAAAATATGTTGGAGTCAGTAATCTAAAATATATATATAGGCTAGTTGATGACT
>OX457047.1:21329935-21599935 GCA_949752735.1 Lumbricus terrestris | reverse complement strand
CTAAAAGTAGGAGTAATTACATTGCATGGACATGCTGGATGTTATCCAGCATATAATCTAGGTCTATCTTTAAGTCTAGATGTCGCACAGGTTTCCGTGTTGCTTGCAACGACTTCCCCTACTCGCCATTTCTGCCTCTGGCACTGTCACAGCGCTACATAAGCCTGACTGGTTCATTGCTGGCTCGCTTGCAGCCTTGCCCACCTTGACCTGGCGCCAATATGAACCAAGTGGCCAAATCAGCAGCAGTGGCAGCAGCTTGTATCATCTTGCATGTCATGGAAAGCATATTTACTTAAGCGCTCAGCCGTATAACGGGAGCAGCATTCGTCTTCACCTTACAGCTACAGCATCAGTATCATCGTCATCATAATCATCATCATCATCATCATCATCATCATCATCGTCATCGTCATCGTCATCGTCGTCGTCGTCGTCGTCATCATCATCATCGCCATCGTCATCATCATCCGTAGCAGCAGCATCATCGCTGTCGTCGTTATCATCTCATTGTCATCGTGATTATTGTCAGCTTGTTATTAGTTGTCAGCATCAGTTCGTGTTGCCAGCATGCAAGAACTCATGATGACGACGACGATGATGATAATGATGATGATGACGACGACGATGATGATGATAAAATTATTAAAAATTTTATGTTGGCGGTGGTGGAGGTTCTGATGGTGGTAGTGGTAGTTGTGATGGTGGTGGTCGTGGTGGTGGTAGTGGTGGTGGTGGTCGTGGTCATGGTGGTGGTAGTGGTGGTGTTGGTATTCTTGTTGTTGCTGTTGTTGGTGGTGGTGGTGATGGTAGTCGTGGTGGTGGTAGTGGTGGTGTTGGTGTTGTTGTTGTTGTTGTTGGTGGTAGTGGTCGTGGTCGTGGTGGTGATGCTGGTGTTGGTGGTGGTGTTGTTGTTGTTGTTGTTGTTGTTGTTGGTGGTGGTGGTGGTGGTGGTGGTGGTGGTGGTGGTGGTGGTGGTGGTGCCGGTGGTGCCGGTGGTGCATCTTAGACGAGCGAAAATAAACGAACTATATACGTGTGGTGTGTTCCATATTACAACAGTCTGTTTTTATGGGACACAAAAATAGGTAATCTTCTACTCCAGTATCCTTCACTATACCTCCAGCCGTTGAGGCCGATAATTGGTAAAAGATTTTTGACTATGATATATATACATACATGCATGAAAGTATGCGTATATATATGCACAGTGAAATAGGCCAGCCTTTGTAGCCGACTAGTGGTTAAGGATGAACATATGCTGTAACATACATAAAATATGTATGATAATAATTATTATGTATCACACTGGTGTGGAGTGTTGTCCTGTACGGCTCGGAGACGTGGACAATGCGGTAGGAAGACATAAAACGGCTAAAGGCCTTTGAGATGTGGATCTGGCGCAGAATGGAGAGAACCAGTTGGGTGGAGCGAAGAACGAATGAGGAAATCTTAATTACAGTTGGTGGAAGAAAATAGGTCACTGATGAGCACTATGTATACGCGGGCGGCAGAAGAAATGGATAGGACACATCTTAAGGAGCGACACCCTACTAAGAGACATCATTGAGGGAAGAATGGAGGGGAATGTATTCGAGGTATAGACCAAGAACAATACTGCTAGACTGGATGCTGACAGGTCACAGATGAGGGATACATTGGACTGAAAAGAGAAGCACAGGACAGAGAAAATGGCGTCGTTGGACATACGAACCTGACTGAGGGCAGAGAACGTGAAGAAGAAGAAGAACAAGAACAACAAGAAGAATAAGAAAAAAAGAAGAAGAAGAAGAAGAAGAAGAAGAAGAAGAAGAACAAGAGGAAGAAGAAGAAGAAGAAGAAGAAGTATGCATCAGAATATATGGCACCGCTACTGCATGCTACCTGCAATGTCCTGCACAGATATACCTATATATATATATATATATATTACATGTATATACATATTCATGTTCGTGAGGCTTATCTGCCGTGCTTATCAAAAGAATCGTAACCTGAATCCCGTACTCCATCCTGCCATGGCATAATATAACCACCATCGCCACCGCTGCTGCTGCTGCTGCAGCCTCTGTTCTCCCACGGTCTGCAGCCAACTTGTGTTAATGATCCGATCCGACGATGGAAGGTGACTCAGACGTATATATATATATATATATATATATATATATATACTAAATAGTTAGACCGACGAGTAGAGGCCTACCTAGATAAGAAATTTTATATGCGTGCATATAAACATTGTGCATCGACTTAGTATATACGGGCTACTCATATAGTAGATATATATTATATATATACATATATATATTCATAGAGACACAATGACCTAAAATAGAATGCACGTGACATATATAGCCTATGTATATAATTTTAGTTTATGAACAAATGTCTCGGTCTCGGAACCCACTGTCTTGGTCTCAGAACCACTGTCTCGGTCTCGGTCTCGAATTTTACTGTCTTGCATACAAGTCTGATATACACGATGACTATGATGAATGCACGATATATTATTATATATACTGTCTTAGTGTTAATACATAATCTAAAATATACGCAATAGCTATAGTTTGTGATAATATCAAGCACAGACAGCTATTGCAGCATACATGCATTCAAACGAAGACGCTTGCAGCCTTATCGACCAATCATTACAATGTGTGTTTGTGTTTCTGCGCTTATGTATGCTTGTACATGTATATAAAGTATATATAAATATATAAAATATGTAATATATTATACTACATAATCATATTATGTATGATATATATATATATATATATATATATATATAATAATGTAATTACATGTATGCAGCTGATGAGATGTGAGAAAAGCAAGCAGATGCCTGGTAATCTAATCCCAAATGAGACGATTACAAGAGTGAGGCTATGGTGTACCTATATAGGATCATGACTGTATACATCTATGTCTGTCTGTCTGTCTGTCTCTCTGTCTCTCTCCCTCTCTCCTCCACCTTATATCGGTCTTGATAATCTGCTGTACCACCATCAGCAGCGGCAGCAGCGGCAGCAACAACAACAACAGCATGGCCATTTCCGTATTTGCGTAGACCAGAGCTTGCAATCATGTAAGTCTTATGGTTCTGTTTAAAGTATCCGCTGACAGGAGCCGTGTTGACATTGTTTCGTTCGCGCCTTGAAAGACTGGCCCCTAACTACCTAACGACTCTGTGAGGCATGGTGCATTACAGCATGCACGTAGGCTGCTGCACAAATATACGCTGATACTGGCAACCGTGGCTGTTCTATAGGCATACGTAACTTTGAATTCAAACGATCAGTTCCAGCGTATACAGGCCCTATAGGTTCTTTTCGCGGTAAGAAGCTTGATGATGATGAAGATGATAATTATGATGATGATGACGACAACGGATACAAAATATAGTAGGTTAATGACAACGACGATGATGATGACGATGATCGTCGACAACGACAACGATGATGATGATAATGACGATGGCCACGATGATGATGATTACGTCGACGAACTCTTTGTCTATGTCAACAACGGCACGTTAGAAGATGAAATGATGATGATGATGACGATGACGACGACAGCGATGACGAAGATGACGACGATGATGATGATGATGACGACGACGGCGGCGGCGGCGACGACGATGACGATGACGACGGCGACGACGACGATAACGATGATGATGATGACGATGACGACGACGATGACAATGACGATGACGACGATGACAATTACGACGATGATGATGATGATGATGATGATGATGATGACGACGACGACGATGACGATGATGATGATGATGATGATGATGATGATGATGATGATGATGATGATGATGATGATGATGATGATGATGATGACGTTTCTCTTTGCAGCTGCAGTCACAGACCATGCACGCCACGAATGGCAGACGGAGATAACTGTCATGGAAACCGGTCGACTAACTCCATCGCTGTCCATCCTCTCAGCCTCTACGCCGCATCTTTCGTCTTCTAGTCAAACACCGTCTTCAGCAAACAAGATGGCTGCATTGGAATACTCAAGTATGCTTTCCATGATCCGATTCTTTTTATATACAATCTCTGTATTATCTTCCGCTATAATTGCTAATCATGGAAGTTGACTTCGTGGTTGTGCTGGAGCAACCTAACTATATCCAGGCTGTGGTGCAAAAGTTTTTTAAAGGTATTTTAGCCACTTAAATAAAAAAAGAAAACAACTGCTTGTAGTAGCACTCGATTTTCTTACTTTATTCCCTTTGTTACTTTGTTCCCTTTTTATTTACTGTGATACTGTTGGGTTGGTGTCAGGAAGGGCATCCGGCCAGCCCATAAATCCCCCCATCATAAATTCCTGGCTACGCCACTGTATCCAGGGAATCTCCAAATGATACTCGAGCATATTGCCAACATTGTCGCTGATCTCCATGTCAGTGTGTTATCCAACGGGCCTCAAACTGTATACCTATAAGTTAATTACTCTAGAGACGATTATAATTTCTCATGGTTAACTCTCGTTTTTATGTCAATTATATTGTTGCAGCCGTAGGTAGGCGACTCCTCCCGAAGACCCCGCGACCAGTCTCCACGTACTCCCCTCTCGTGCAGGATCCAGTGCGACCTCGGACTGCAGTTGGTGTACCTGGAAAGTCAACGGCAGCAGGAAGTGCTTTGGAACAAAGGAGTGGAGGAGGCGGAGGTGGAGGAGGAGGTGGGGCGGTTGGAAACGGTGAGAGTAGGGATGAACGGATCACCGCTGAGCGACTGAAGAAGGAAGTGGAATACCTGAAGAAGGAACTCTACATCAGCAAGGAAAAGGCGGAGAAGTTGCAGCAGAGGGAAAAGATTCTCCAGGAAAGGTGACAATTATTGTTTTCGATCAACCAAGGTTTATCTTAATTATAGTGACCGAGACTTTAGTTGCACCACCAAACAACCACAAAATCAACTAATTAGTATATTTCCATGATTCTGTTGATGCTTTAAGAATTTTTATGATGTAAGCTTATAGAATTGAGAATGTTGCCACTATAGACTACCATTTATCTATAGACAATCTTATAGAAATATCGTCATATAGGCTGAGTCATAGCAATGTGCTTTGAGCCTTTGAAGTATATTAATTCAGTATTGTCAAATCATTGAAGACATTATAAACCTAGCTATAGGCCTACAGTTAAACGACGACCAAAGATGGCGTCATTTGCCTACCGATGAACTTGCTGCTTTTAAAGAACTACGAAGCCACTTTGGCTACAGCGAGCAACGCGTTTTTTGAGGATTTTGTCAAGGCGCATTATGAAATGCCTGTATAACTGATTTCTTTGCTCAGACTTTCGGATCAAGCGAGCAACCTGCTTAAAAAGGGAGGAACAAAGTTCGAGGACCTGGGTCTCGGTGACTTCCGTCCATCGCAGCTCATCAAGCGCTATTCGAACTTGTACTCGGAGGCGCGGGTTGAGGCGGTGGAGACGCTCGACCAGCTGCCAGAAATGGCGAAGAGTGAAGAGCTGAAGGCGAAACTTCTGCTGTCAATCATTGTGGCGAGTATTCTTTTACTTCTTCATAATAGTTGCGGGGGCGGGTGGGGGTGAGGGGTTGGGGGGTAATGTTTCCCACATACAGCGGCGAGTTGGAACTCGCTCCACATTATGTCGGCTATCACACAACTTGACGTTTCTAGCGTCGTTTAAATGTTGTATACTTCCAAAAGTTGTATTAGACATATAGTTCTTTAAGGTCAACGACACCACGGGTGTGTCGCGTTTATTGGATCCGATCCATGGATCCGTATGGTTCGTTACCAGGCGACATGGACCCTTCCTGGCGGTAACGAGTGTCCAGATGTAAGCCTAGGCGAAATGGGTCTATTTTACCAACTAAGGCAGGCCTTGCGGAAAAAGGTTCTTAGGCCTATGTGTAATCGTAATCGTAAACTCGAAATTTCTAAAGCGCCACTCAAAAGCCAAGTGCGGGGCACCAGCTCATTCACGAGCGCTGCGCTGTGTGTCGCAGCACGTCGTGAGTTTATGTCATGGAGGCATCGTGCCATGCTACAAAACCAACACACGATTGACTTATCAAATAACTATATTATGCACAATCATGGATTGCCAATAGTGCGAATCACCTCGATCTATAGCGATTGGAAAGTAGATCTATAACTGCTATTAAAGTAGACCCCTACATGTACATGTAAATCATTCATCACAGTATCAACCTGATGTTGATGTTCATGTGTGGTAAAATGCGTTTTCTTATCCTCCGAGAGGGGGCTTTCCAGCTGGCTTTCCGTTCAACTCAAAGAACCTTCGTGGACATGAGAGCCACTCTCAACGACGTCCTGCATACTCCAACGACCATGCAGAGCAACAGCGCTTCCCTTCGACAAGCTGCGAAAGATCTGCAGAATGCCATCGGACACTATCTCAGAATTACAGTACAGAGACATGATTTATCAAAAAACTATCAGGTATAGTCTACGCCACACGTATTTTAGAAGTCTGTGGTGGTGGTGGTGGTGGTGGTGGTGGTGGTGGTGGTGGTGGTGGTGGTGGTGGTGGTGGATGATGACGACGATGATGATGATGATGACGATGATGATGATGATGACGATGACGATGACGATGATGATGATGATGGTCATAGTAGCAATTTCAGCAACACCAATCAATTGTGACATCACCAATAACACCTATGCCTGACAATAACTATATAATAATAGCCTAGTTGCAACGAAAATGACGGTGCATGATATTGGCTATGACGAATTGATGATGTTGAAGATGCCATTAATTGTCTCGAGTCTTGAGGGTTGAACTACTGAATCTTCAAAATGTGATAAGGCTACAACGGATTTTGTTTCTTCTTCGTGTGAAATGTTTGAGGTAGTCGTACGGCATCCCACAGTCCATGAAAGTTATGTATACGGTATAGGCTACCCCTCGTACTTTTTTTAAAGTGACCACATTGATTTCTGGCACATTGTTCCATTTCTAGGAGGTTTGCCAGCGTCTTTGGGTGACCTTGTACGACTATCCGCGGTTGAAGAACTGCGGAGGACTGTTGTCTTATATCGAGGAATGTGTCCAACTGTCGTGGGCTCTTCACATCCAGAATCCACCTCTTGTCATCGAATACGAAACGACGGCCTTCGACGACAACAAACACGTTCGCTTTCATTCGTCCAATCCAGAAGGCAAACTCATCAGGAGTGTCCTATGGCCCGTCCTACTCGAAGGGGAACAAGGACCGTGTTTGGCCAAGGGCGTTGTTATTACATAGACTATTCTAGAACTCTGCGTAAAGTTGTTGACAATAACGATCTATGTTCTTCTCGTATTCGTCACTATATTATAATGACTGTGGAAAACAGAGTTAGAGCTGAAAACTAAGAGGAATTGAATTGAATTGGTTGGTTCGTGGAGAATGACGTTTCAAAGTTTTCTGTTTGGAGAAAAGTGATGGGCCATAGCGGAACCCTGCCGGTGTCACACCGGCATGTCGACATGTAAATCGTACTCATGGGCGGATCGAGTTTATCAGAGGCTAGGGGGCTAAGCGCCCCCGCCCCAAGGAGCCCCATAGTCATGTTTTTACCGTGTAAATGGTCTATTTTTTGGGCTTAACCCCCAAGCACTTCCAACTGATGACTAAAAAAAGGCATCAGCTTTTTTCCGGCCGAACGAAAAAAATTTCGGCGCCCCGCCTTTTGGACCAAGTTTTTAGCCCCCCTCCCAAAACGGAAACCAAACTCCGCCCATGATCGTACTGGCCTCCTTTATTCAGTGGCATAGACAAGGGGGCTTCGGAGGTTAAATCCCCCACCCCCCATTGACTTAGGAACAGTTTTTAAAAGGTTATTTATCCAGTTAAATAAGAAAAATAAAACAATTGTTTGTAGTAACAATTGTTTTTCTTACTTCATTCTCTTTGTTACTTTATTCCCTTTTACTTACTGTGTACTGTAATACTGTTGAGTTGGTGTCAGGAATGGCATCCGGCCAGGCCATAACCCCCACCCCTCCTCCATCATAAATTCCTAGCTACGCCACTGTCTTTATTGAACAGACTCTTTGACTTGTAGCCTTGTAGGCAAAGGCCTATATTCCTATACACGAGATTCCTCTATAATTTATGGGGACTGCAGACAGTCACATCTAATACCCATGCATGATCGCATGTTCGCTGCTAGGAATGGCTAATAGGGCCTACAGTGTTGTGCGTGTAGGAACTCTTGAATATGCGTTGTAATAACAATAATTAGTTTCTTTGCCGTTACGTTTTGTTTAAAGAAACGACACGGCCTCATCACGGTCCTGAATAGATATTAGATATATAGGCCTATAGCCTATTATTTTCGCACCTCAGACTGGCATCCCTGCCGCTGAATACGTTACAATGTTTGTAAATGTAATAGTAATAATAATAGTCTACGTTAATAATTATTTATAAAGGCGTGGTTGCTATTTGCTTTAATGGCTGCCAACAGCTCTGGAGGTGAATGACCTGGGAGTCGACCCCAAAAAGTCGAACACAGTCGACTTGGTCATCCCAAGTCGAGTCGGGTCGTTTCTGCTTACCGCAACTGACCCCAAGTCGAATTTTGTAGAGATCGAGAAGTCACCTGAAGTTTTTTTTCACAAGTCGACTTAAACCGACTTGAGACACAAACAAACCTAAATTTATCACTTAAAACCAATGTTCGTGAGAACAGGACAGCATTTAAGCAGGTTTTGACTTTTGTTGTGTGTTTACGAAAATGAATAGGCCTATAGGGCCGCCAGTTTTAACTTCCATACGGTCTACCGCGTACGAAGGCTGCGAAATCATTTTTTGCATTATCGATCTTTGCTAAATATCTAGGCGTATACGTTTAGGCCGACAGTGGGCCCTATTTTATCGGTATGGGCCCGTATGGCTTGACTGCCGTCTACCGGTCCATTCATATAATGTTAGGCCCTATATGCCCTTATCCTATCTATGTTAAAACGTCACACATCGGTACGTTTAACAGAAGCAAGGTATTATAAGCACGTATACCCTATACCCTTATCAAGATGTGAACGCGGGCAAATCAACGAACTTCTAGCGGTCAGTGAATTCGACGCAGAGAAAACTGAATATCGCACTAATAAATCGATAATTTTGGTCTTCGAGACTTCGAGGAAGACCAAAAAAGACATGGATGAAGAATGATCTGTTAGGCAACTGCGGTAGGCCTATATGCCTACTTGGTTTTGCTCCAACTTACCTACCGGTACTTGATCTTTGTCGGCTTGTCTCAAATAAATAAGTACTCGGACAGTCCGAGTCGGACTGGTCGGTCCCTGTATACGTTCGGTTGATAGGGAAGTGCTCTTTCTAGGTCCTCCATCACGTAGGACCTAGAAACGCAGGGCATGGACATACGAAGAGCGGTGGATAAGACCAGAGAAAGAGTAACTAACTTGGAGACGTCTTGTAAAGGCATCGTCGTCAGCATGTGGAACGTGACGGAGGTGCTTCTACAACTGCACGAATCCATTTAGAACTGCACATTTTGTGTAGAACTGCACGTTAAAAAAGCCCTGCATTCATTATGTGTTGAGGTCTCGTTACTCTTATAAGGTGTATGAAATTAATGCTTGCAAGGCAAAATGACTTGCAATGACTTCTTGCATTATTAGCAGTAGGCTACGTAGGCCTTGACTAATGGTTATCACTTTTATTCACTTACTTATGGCCTATCAGAACTTTCGACTTCAAGTCGGAAGTCTGCAGATGTTTTTCTGTCAAGTCGGGTCAAGTAGTTTTGGCTCCAAGAAGTCGACTTCAAGTCGACCTCAAGTCACTCTAGGGTCAAGTGGGGTCGGATTGGTTGACCAAAGTCACTCCCAGGTCTAGAGGCGAGCGTTGTAGTTGCCCAACAGATCTATGTATACTGTATAGTGTTCGATGAGCAAGTTAGCATAGACTACGGTAGGCCTATGTTTACTTGGTTTTGCTCCAACTTACCTACCGGTACTTGATCTTTGTCGGCTTGTCTCAAGTACTCGGACAGTCCGAGTCGGACTGGTCGGTCCCTGTATACGTTCGGTTGATAGGGAAGTGCTCTTGGTCACGTTTGCTTGTACCTCCATCATGCAGAGTCGTGTTTTTCGTGGTTGTCCCGGTGGTATGGAATGCCCCCCCCCCACTTGAGCTGCGCCTGTTCCCTAGATCACTCTCTGACACATTCTATAAGCACATAAAAACTGTTCTGTTTGGCCGTGCTGGAGTCGGGAGCGCCTCTGAGTAGTTTCCTTAAAAGGCGCTATGAAAATACTTGAATGAATGAATGAATGAATGAATGAATGAATGAATGAATGAATGAATGAATGAATGAATGGAGGACCCCTATATGGTAGGCTACGCGTATTTCTATGTTGGGTGCCATCAGTGGCGACGCCATGCAGGATTTCAGTTTTGGTCATCCGGCCGAAATCCCATGGAAATGTTCCATTGTCATCCGCCAAAAATTCTGACGACCTTTTTTAGTCACCCGGTCGAAAATCGTGGAAATATTTCGATCATTTTTGCATGTAAAAAACCCGGATGGCTTTTTAGGGGCTTAACCTTTTATAGGGGGTTTATAGCCATAGGCGCAACCACCCTATGGGACCCACGGGACGCGTCCCCCCAACTTTTGAGTGGTCCCTGATTTTATTATTATGGTCCCCCAACTTTTAGGACGTGATTCAGTTGGTCCCCCAACTTTTAGGACGTGATTGCACCTATGCTTATAGCCCCCTAGCCCCTCTTGCACCGCCACTGGGTGCCATCTGAAACGCTGGTAGGCGTGGGGAAAAGACGCGCTGTAAAATTAATACGTCGGTATAACAATACATCAGTAAGTAAATAAGTAAGCATATGTACATGTAGCTTTAATTTGACAAGCGATCTTGCATTGAATCGTAGGATAGGTTACACGTACAGCGATCGCATAAATTAAATTTTCACATTGCCACATTATGCTATAGCATTAGCCCGCATCTTTCACTGCATGTGTCTTGTCTCACATGATATATTATCACGCACATCATGCGACATGCATCTTGCATTCCATTAACATTAACCCGGATAGCGGCTGTTGTTGAACAGAGTTCAGTTTGCGTTCTGTACGTCTTTCTGTTGTCCACAAAACATATTTAGGCCACCTTTAAATCAGTCGAACTAGGCATGCAGTGGCGTAGACAAGGGTGTTTGTGGGGTTGAACCCCCTATATTGGCTTAGAAAGTTTTTAAAAGGTTAATTATTTATCTACTTAAATATAAGAAAAACATAACAATTGTTTGTAGTAACAACTGTTTTTCTTACTTTATTCCCTTTATTCTCCTTTTATTTACTGCATGTAGTCTAATACTGTTGGATAAGTGTCAGGAAGGGCAACCGGCAATATAAGGCCATATATTAACCCCCATAATCAGGGGCTTCTATCCCTATACATGGCGGGCGCAGCTTGCGCCCAGTGAAAAATAGGGGGGAATCAGAAGACAGTCAAAATTCACGTCGGTTGGGGGGAAAGGTCGGACATGAAGGGCAGCGTTCAATCTATAGGCATCACTAGGAGGAAGATCCTCCCAGAAAATACTTCCCTTCCATATAAATTTGGACAAAAATGGTATAGGCCTAATAGTTTTTAGCAAAATGTATACACTTTATACACTTTGAGTTTTTAGTTAGGCTACTATCTGCATGTTTGAATTACATGAACTGCTATAACAGCTATAATATACCATAATAAAAAATTTCCTAATACATGATTATAGTTATTTTTTACTATTTTAATAAATAATACAATCATATTAAAATTGAAAAGAGTAATATTAATACAAATACTATTTTGCACAACTAAATGACTTCTCTCCAATGTTATCTTTCAAATTTCAAACAGTCAAATTTGGTCCTTGAACATGTGCTTAGTAAAGCAACATCATTATTACGTGGGCTTACAAAGTAGGACCTATAGGGCCTACATTATATTTTATTGTATTACATTGTGCTCTAAAAATGTATGTAACGCCTCTCGAGCGCACACTGATCAGAAGCGCAAAACATATGGCGGCTATGGCTGCCCAATTTTGGCAGCAATTCCTCCACTGAAATAGTAGAGTAATTTTGCTAAGAGGACAGCTTAATTAAAATGCTGAAATTGCAATGTGGAAATCGCAAAAATTTCTTATGAAGAGGGGCACATTCCCTCCCCATACCAGGTCCCTTTTCGGCGCTACACATGCTTCGGCGATCGTCTGCTGGATGCTCGTTTATCCCCCTCCAAACAAACCTTCATTCCCACACTAGAGGAGGGCATGCGCTAGATTACATTATATTGCATAGGCCCTACATAGAGGAAGGTCGGTTCAGAAAAGGGGGGGAAGAAGATGGATTGCGCCCGGCTGCTTAGGGGGGGATAGAAGCCCCTGCCCATAATAATTAAATTCCTGGCTGCGCCACTGGATCTATATAATTATAGGTATATTGTTCCGTGTCCTGCAGTGCTTAATATAGTTTGTATGCTTGGGTGGCGGGGGGGCGACGTCCGTTTTGGACATATAGGACTACTTTTAGGCTGATCGATCCGCCGGAGACACAATGGATGGATGTGTGTGACGGCAAATTTTCTGGCGACCTTTTAAAAAGTGTTTCGGTAAAAAAATCTCTGTAAAATACACCAATTTAATTGCCACTAAACAACTTAATTTAATTATGACCTTTTAAAGTCGATCATTCTTTCTACCATTTCCGGTTTTACCATTAGGCCTTTATATTGACTATGGTTTTTCGTATAGGCCTAGGCTTAGATCTATATGTCAATGTAGGCCTATGGATGTGCATAGAGCGATTTGGGGGCTCTTACATGTTTAGTTTTTCCGGGATGTGCAGGTCCCCCGTGTGGAATGCTGCGTATTTACATATTTACCTCGCACTTTTTCCTGTGGGAAAGATTCATATCTGGAGGGGGAACTCCCCCCTATGCAGGCGTCTATAGATTAAACACATAGCCTACTGCATGCGTGCACGTCCTGTCGATCGATGTCCTTACTTAATTAGACAAATTTACTGCACGCATATGTAGGGCCATTGGACGATATCCACTTACCTGTTACCTGGTCCGAAGCTGTCACAGCCTGTCTGATTCTGAGCTGCTCTGTTTCTCAATTATTGTCTTTCAGGTCCAAATTTGAGACTCGAAGCAATTAATTAAGTAGGCCTAATTTCAGCTTCACTAACAATATTGTGCGAGGGGAGTTATCAAAACGTGAGATGTTGGAACCTATAATGAAGTCAACACTCCTTAGGAATGTGTGGTAAATTCCCAGTCTTGCACTGTTTGGCCTGTCACTAAAAATCGTGATTAGCGCAGGATATGTGCTACATGAATTTGCAACAGTGGAGCTCACAAGCTCACAGCACTTCGCCACATAAGTTGGATGTTTGCGCAATCAGGCGTCTTCATCTGGTCGAATCCATTTTCCGTTAAATAGAACAGTCGGCTGGATGTCGTAAGCAACTTACTGATAAAGCCTCGGCGGTGTTCGCACGAGACTGAGTTGGAGAGAATGTTCCGCAAAAATCCGTCACATTGCGACGATCCGCGGACTGACTGCAATTTTACAGCGGTATATCCACTATAAATCTTTTTTCTACGCTTAGCATTAAGAAATACGCGTTTAAGTTGCGTAATCTTGAAAAAATAGGTGACATTTTAGATGGACCGTCGATGTAAATATGATGCCGGCCATGAATTATTTTTAGCATTGACGGCTTTGTACTTAACCCAGGCGACTTGAGAACGTTGTGCAGGTTGATATTTTACCCAGTGTTGATCGTCAATGGCTGCATATTTAAGCGAAAAAAAGGAGTGCTGCACTGTGTGTGCTTAAATGGACTGCTCGGGTTATCAAAGTGGATTAGTTTTTTAATTATACATCAGTTAGTGTTTTAGTTGCACTTGCATCTTAGTAATAACTTCTTATTTTAATTCTTATCTCACCCAGTGGTGTTTATCTCTCTGTTAAAGCTGACCTGGCTGGTTTTAGTATGGTGCATAACTATAGTGTCTATGGGGGAATTAAATGAAAATTATTTATTAAATAGATATTAATTACCGGGTTTCAATGCCAAATAAATGTATGCTTAAATGAATAGTTTTCATTTTAATATTTTTGCACCAGGTAATCTTGGAGGGTTTTTAGTAAATAATTGTTTGGAATTTTAGCACATTTTTTACTTGCATTTTTATTATTTTCTGAATATGATATTTTTGTGAAGATGCTGTTTTTAAGACATGATTCCAGAGTCAATGAAGTCTTGGGATGTACTGTTTTAGTCAAATGAAGTAAATGTAGCATTAAAGTATCATGCTGGAAGGATATAATATTTATGGAAATAGGAATGGAACTAGTCAATAAGTATGCAAACAAATTCTCTTGCAATCTGGTTTGACTGTATGGCGAAATATTTGTGTAAATCAGGTTTTTGCTCAAACTAAAAGGCAATCAAAATTGGTTGAAATGTTGAAATAAGTGTGTGGCCATTTTTGCCTTTTAGTGCGTTGCCAGCATAACATTTTGAGTCCTTTTCAGCAGATCTCACTGACCAAATGAAAATTGCAAGTTGTGACCTATGCCTTACTTGGTAATTCCAGCCACATCTGTGGTTGATGAGCCTGTTTTTTATGTGTTGACCACTGTGTATTTGCAGAAGCTTCTTATCCATCTGCAGCTCGTTTAGCCAGACGATGGTTATACTAAACACTTTACTGACAACCATTTTACATCTACGTTGTATTGTTCATAGTGTTTAATATAACATTTGAGTACATTGCTTTAATTAATGAGCAATTGTGACCTTGCACACTGGGAGCATCCCTGAAAGGTTCACTGTACTAATAAATGTTTGCATATAAAACACTGCAAATTTTTTGCATCTACAGTACAATTTTAAGAATTGATGTTGCAGTTGAACATATAGATACAATTTTTATTTGTAAAATTGCACTTTTATTATAATTTGCATTGCTGTACAAAGTTCTGTTGAGTGCACATGGCATGACAACACAGTCAGACTAAATTGATATAATAATAATAATAATCTTTAATTAAGTGCCTGCAAGACGCACTGCGCTTTACATTTACAAGTTATGCAGTAATCTTAATTAAACTTAACTACTAACAGAACAGACAGCTTTGCAATTGCATGGCGCTTATAGCAGCCTACAAAGCACGTCCGCCCAATGGGGGCTCGAACTCGCTACCTCTCGCACTCTATGCCAGCGTGTTATCCATTGCGCTACCGGCCCCCATATATCATACTATACATTGCAACAGAAAAGAATTAAGTGCTAGACAAACCAAACGAAACTGGCGCTGAAGAAACGAGAGGAAAACTTTCCCAATTTTAAAGAGAGGCGCAGCCAAGGCATTGTTTGCTGGCGTTGTTGCTTGATTGTACATCTTCTGAAAGTAGGTACTTTTGTGGCATTGCCAGGTAAATGGCGCGACTCTGCCTCACTTCTACAGAAATAACCAACTATTAAAAGTGTCATTTTGGCTGCATTCAAGAATTATGTAAAATTTATGTATTTATTTCTATAAATCACTTACTGCCCATGCAAAGTCAGTAAGTCTGAAATGAAGGCTCGAGACAGATACAAACACAACATGTGCTTTGACATGTATGTTATTGGGTGTGGTGTGTCACCATGATTTGTCTCATTTTTTAATTAAACGAGGATTACTATACATCCGCTATGGTGCTTTTATATGGTGTCTGCTCCACAGTTGGATTACGCCACAAGCACCCTACTGACAAATACCATTGGAATATGGTGTAAAGTAAACCACCATGTCAAAGTCATAGAGCTCTGTATTTGGAGCTAGCTCGCTGCTTAAAGGTGGACTGAAGTTGGAAGTTTGTTCTTTTTCCGCAGTGCTGAAGGGTGTCTGGTCAATGAATGTGGGCCGCTGGGTTTTGTATGATAATGGTCTCTGTGAGCAGTATTACCGAACAGCTTTGTAACCAGAAACTGGAAGATGGTTGGACAAGTTCTGAGGTAACATTTTTTGCAATTCTTGTCTTATGTTTATAGTTTGGTATTGGCTATAACAATAATTTCCTTTGTTCAACAATCCGGTTGACAGACCACAACCGGTTACAGTGTACAATTATGCAGTTGAAACAATTCACAAGAACACAGATCACAGAATAGCGTACATAAATCTTAACTACTAACAGAACAGACAGCCTGCAATAATAATAATAAGCTATACCTCATCAGCAGACACTTGAGCTACTGGTTACCTAAATGCAAAGTGTATTTAATTTGAGATCTTGATGCTCATGTGTAATTGTTGAGCTGTAGGCTTTATTTGAATTCATCGGTATCTTCCATACGTGGTCTTGAATTTCTCAGCTCTATCAAGCTAGATAATTCAGTTGTTTCACCAACCCAGATTTCCATGCTTCTGGAATAAGTTGCCTTACCAATTAGAACATGGACTCCTCGGCCTCTCCCTCTTTTCTGCATGCGCTTGAAAAATCATTCGATTTGATTGTTTTATTTTGTTAACTCAAGAGTGCCTCTGATAAGCTCTTGTAAAGTGGCACAAGTTTATAAATTTGCACAAGTTTATAAATTTGCACAAGTTTATGAATTTGCAACTGCAATCGCAATTGAAAAAGTGAAAGGTGATTGCTGTGGGCTGGCTGGCTTATGTCTGGTGACCATGTTGCTGCATTTTTGCCACATACAGCCTTTTAGTCGTGTAGTTTAGTTATTGTTATATAGATGCTAAAACATCTTAAATCTTTAATCAAAATGTTTAGGTATTGCTATGACTTATGGAATAATTTTCTTGTAGTAGCTCTTTGGATTTTCTTTTTTTAGCACAATAGCATTTTGTTGGAAATTCATTTTAATGGTATTCTCTGACTGGATATTATTAATGTTGCCATTGCTTATGATGGGTCATGACCTTATTTCATCCTGCTGTGGCAAGAAACATATAACCTGCGATTATGGGGCTGTTATGCTATCGGTGTCTAGAATTATGAACATAGGCAATGGCCATCCGTAATGTATGATTTCAGTCATGTGCTTTTAATAATGGATTCTGTTTTGCTATGTTATTTCTATGTTAAGGTAAATTGTTGATTTGTTTATTTCTGTGTGTTGATTAGCTTGTTTTGATTGATTGTTTTGTGGATTGATTAGCTTGTTTTGATTGATTGTTTTCTGGATTGATTAGCTTTGTTTTGATTTATTGTTTTGTGGATTCATTGGTGGTTTAATTAGTGAGTTTCTGACTGGATTAATTTGCTAATGTTTCTGATCATTTTCCTCTTCAGTCTGAACGGAGGTCGGGAGTCGCATTTTCTGGGTGTCCACCGACGGAAGGAGAGGGCAAAGGTCAGTCTTGCACTTCTGTTTACTGCGGTATCATGTATGTGCACAAGGTTAACACACCAGTCACAAAGGTCGCTGGCAGCTATGAATGGACATACTCAAAAAACACATACTCAAAAAATGTCTAAACATGCATAATACTTACCTTAAGTAGTTTTAACTACCGTACATTAGTTGCTGCCATCTGTGAACACCCGAGGTATCAAGCAGCGGACAACAATCAATCAGTTAAGCATTTAAAGCAGCAATTTCTTTAAAATCACTTGGATTTAGTAGATATGCTCTGGACTGCAAAATGTCGACACCTCTACGGTGCTGCACAGCACAACTTGCCAAAACCCCAAGTAAACGTCAAGGTTAGACCTCAAGTCACACCTTACCAAAATCCTTTATGCGCTACACCCAGAAAACTTGAATCGATTGAGCAAAATTTAGGTAATTGGAACTTTAAAAAAAAATTCCTCGCTAATTTCCTATTAAAAATTGTGTACTGTTCATCTACGATTCCTTTAATAAGACATCTCTTTATCCAGGCATGTGATTTTTTGGCCAACTCTAATTTACTCTGAGGTTATAGAACTTTATATTCACATGTGCAATAGCATTTACGACAATGGGAACACTTCAACCATGAACTAAAAATGCAACAAATATGGCTCAGTTTCAAGACTTTGAATCCTCTTTGTCTGACTGAGCGACAAGGAAATGAATATCCTGAATTTATAAGATACACGATAATTATACTGTGGTACATGCATGCCATGAATACATAATTACATGTTGTAGTTTCAGATAGTTGTGAATCCAGTTGCAAATTGCAGATGCATGCGTTTTCGTTTCTTCAGTTATGTTGACTGTTTCTATATTTCTTTCTATTGTTTTGCAGAAAATACAACAGCAGGGCATTCAACTTTGTGTGGATTCGACGTGTCGAAACTGAACAACAACATCAGAAGCGGCACCGGCGCAGCAGCAGGGAACGTGGACGATGCAGTCACGAAAGACTGCGATTGGTACTCGAGTCAGACGGAGCAGATGCCTCCGGTCAAGAAGCATCGCCGGTCATTCTCTATCCCTGGCGGAACAAGGTCAGACACGGGACTAGAATTGCGCCACATCCAGCATTCGCAGTCCACCATAAACACAGCTGTCCTGCGCCCCGTTGCAGTCCGACCCCCCCGTCTGGCTGCGGGAGGAGGAGTAGCTCGCGATGCGTCTAGGGAGCGGGTGGTCGCTGCCACGGGGGGTGCAGCGGCGTTCGATGCCGCCGCCGCAAAGTCAAGTTCCTTCTCTCCTAATCCCTTCTCTATCTCAGGATCTTCTTCAGGATTCTACCGTCACCCCGCCACAGGTTTTGTCGGGGCCGTCGCTGCCCCGCCACCACGGGGTGGGCCCCATGGATCTGCCCGCTCCGTTGGGACGGCAGGTGGAAGGCTGGCGTCGGAAACTGCCTTCCGCTTTTCCACTGACGTGCGGCAGACGACGGATGGTGGTGGTGGCGGCATGGGTAAAGACTCGGTTCCGTCACTGGATCTATTATCGGCGCGCAGATCTAGGTCGTCGTCACTGATGGTCGGATCTAGGTCGCCATCGTCGTTGGTTATATCAAGCAACAGTGACTTAACGCTTCTAGGTCATCAGAGGTCGTTGTGTGCGCCGAAGCAATGTCCACTTCGGACTCCGGAGAGGAAGACCGGTCTGAAGCGAAGGAGAGATGACGACCGACCTACATTGGACTTCTTTAAGATGATTGAGGTATATTATTATGATTATTATTTTGTGTTTTAATTAATATTATTTTTATTATTATTTTGGGTTTTAATTATTATTTTGTCTTTTAATTAATATTATTATTATTATTTTGGGTTTTAAGTAATATTATTTTTATTTTGGGTTTTAATTAATATTATTATTTTGTCTTTTAATTAATATTATTATTATTATTATTTTGTGTTTTAATTATTTTTATTATTATTTTGTCTTTTAATTAATAGTGATGACAATGATCGTTTCATTGAATGTCCAGTGCTGATAAATCTACACTAAGTTCGTCCATTATGCATGTAATAAAATGCCATCATTTTGGTCAACAGCTTTATAGACTCTCGGTTTGACTAATATTGCAAAAAGTCTGCTGGTGAACATGCCAGCGTGTGAGCCCTAGGCGAGTGACGTCATTTATGGACGGTTCCTTTGTGAATTTTCCTTCACTGTAGCTGGACCCACTACTATGGATGTAAAATATTGGAATACATTGAACTTGCTACTGAATCCTTGAAGTGGTGCTATACAAATGTGCTGCAATAACAATAATAATGATTTTGTGAGACTAATTAATTTTTAAAGTCTGGTTCAACACCATTGTTCTTCCTGCATCTAATTTAATTGTGTTTTCTTATCACTGTGATGAATTCACATGTACATATGTGTATGTATATATATGTTATGAACGCATTGTATATATGTGTTTGTATATGTTATGAACGCATTGGCAGCAGCATTTAAGAAACATGCAAATTATTACATGAATTCGCTATTCTTTGTATATTTAGTTTGTCGTAAAATTAATTCGGAAATTTCTTTGCAGACGGCTTATGAGCGTGAATTTTGTTCGAGTTCCATATCGCAACAGACTGGCAGCAAGGGTCGCTTCAAAGTGAGACTTTGCAATATTTCTTGCGTTGTTATTATTCTTTTCTTTAGGTCATGTGTGTTGAAGAGCCATTTTTAGCCCGACAACAATGTTTTTCTGGCCTGCTGAGCCTTTTCTGAAGACTACAATTTGAGAATAAAGTTTTGAAATTGTCATTGTTCAGACTTGATGAATTTTCTATGATGATCATTACTGTTATAAATATTAACATACTTTATGTACTTATTTGAGAGGTGCACAGTTCTGGAGGGATGGACCAGGGTGACCAGTTTTTGTTTTAGGAGTTTCGAGCTCTTTATAAATAAATCTGTATAAATTTATAAGTCTAAACTTCGAATACCCAACAGGGACTGATAATGATGATCACACTTTAGATTTTTAAAACCTTGACTGTTTGTATGCTAACTAATGCATTGTTAAAGATTTAGTTTTGCAAAAAATTTCTGGGGCAAGGTCATCTAGCCTCCTCCAAGTTCCTACACTGGCCTGCTACTTGCTTGAAAATATTTCCACTGCCTGCCATTAACCCTCAGGCTACCAAGCTTTTTTTGTAACACTGACTACCAAGGGGGGGGTGGTTACCACCCCCCCCCTGGATTTTGGGTTTGGTTTGAGATATCATAACTTGTAATACACCATTTGATTCAGCATTCATTTCTGCACAAAATGGTATATTTAGGTTTAGAAAATATGAAGGCGCCTCGAAATTATGAATTTTTTACCATGGGTACCCGTCGATTCCACAAAATGTATACTTACGCATAGGGAATATATTAGATTCTGTGTATTTTATACATGATTTATATATAAAAAGTTGTTTACATATAATAAAGTCCAATATTCAACTATAAAAACCAGTAATAAGTCTGTTTTATGTTAAATCAAAACAAAAAAACATGTTATAGCTGCTGAAAAACGTTTACGCAGACATATCGGTTCGCGTTGCAAAAAACCCCAACATTTTTATACATTTTAATTTATTTTTAGCACTTCCGGTCATCATATTTTAAATTATTTAGTATTAAAAAATAGCCCTGAATGCCCTCTACAGAATGGCATAATTTATTTCTTTTAAAAAATAAATTATAGATAAGTTATAATAGAAAAAACATGACAATTTTATGAAAATAAAACACTTTTATATATATTTTAATTTATTTTGAGCACTTCCGGTTGTCAAAAGACAACTCAATGAGCATGGAAATGTAGCCCCACATTCCCTCTATAGAATGGTATAATTTGCGTCTCTTAATATTAAGGGGCGGAAAAGTTACAGACGATATTCTAGGGGGGGGGTGGTATCCACCCCCCCCTGGTACCTTGGGTATATCGGGTGTAACTTTTGAACGGTAGGGGGCATCATCAAAAGTTTTAGCTCAAAATGTGTCCCAATGAACCCTCTACAGCTACCAATTTTTTCAAAATTTTATTCCAGACGGAACGAGAAAAATTTGCGAAAAACCTAGGGGGGGGGTGGCAACCACCCCCCCTTGGTAGCCCGAGGGTTAAAGGTTAGACTGCTTTAGGTGTGTAAAATGTACCAACGTTATGGTTTTTCATTAAAGACCTAAAGTGTGCTTCATTTTGGTAAACTTATTGAATACAATCTCTTCAGTTTTGGCAGTGTGAAATTTGTAGTACTTGTTCAGCAATATTTATGTACAAAAAATAAATGGCTAGAAATCCTTTGCAGTAATTTTCTGGGTTGTAAATAGATCTTTATTTGAACAGCGATCTAAACGATCTTGTCTTTGCATGTAGTAGCTGCAGTTTGTTATCCTTAACCTCATGGGGGAGTTTGGTTTCTGTTCTTGGAGGGGCTAAATTTGTCGGGACTGAGACTTGAGCGGCGCCAAAAAATATTTTCTCGGCCCAAAAATGTTGAGAACCTTTTTTAGTCCTCGGGCTGAAATCTCGCCGAAAAATACTAATTTTCCCGGCCAAAAAGTTGATGACTTTTTAGTCGTTCGTAAATTTCACGTTAGTCAACAGAACCTTTTACCTTTCCCCGGAAAAAATGTCCGAGTCTGCGCCTTTTTGGGGAGGGCAAAGCCGGGAAAAGATACCTTTACACAGTAAAAAAGTGACTGTGTCTTCATGGGGAGGGCTTAGCTCCTCTATCTCCTGATAAACTCCGCCCATGCTTAACCCGTATTCAGAATTAAATTACCTACAGTGTTGATTTTGAAATTAGACAACGGCAGTCATTGTTCATCCGTCCTGCATTTGTAATTGTAATCGTACATTTATAAGTAAGTAAGTAAGTAGCCTTTATTTGCATATGTCAAGTGCATTTGCATTATGCATTAGCATTATGCATTATATAGCGCCCCTTCAAGAGAACTCATCAGAGGCACTCCCGACATTCTATTCATTCACTGCATTGTTTTAGAGCAACGCCTGTTCCCCATCAGTCAACCAGACGACGCCAAGTGTCGACTGCTCTAGTCCGTGCTCCCTGCTCGACTCGACGACCGAGACTCGCTGGGCATCTCCCGCAAGCCCGTTCATCTCGCTTCACCATCACTTCCTCGCCGACGAAACAGACACAGCAGACGCGGGCGACGAGGAAACGACGACGCTCCATCATCATCTGACCAGCCGAAGAAACACTGCCGCGGAATGCAACAGCGACCGATCGAAGGACAACTGGAAGAACATGAACGGCGATCATCGCATCCTCGGATCGGAGTTTGATCTCGATCTGATCGAGAACAACTGAATATCATTAGCGAGTTTGTTATCTGTGTTGTCGTAGATCAACGCCCTAGGATCTCGTGGCTCAGTCTCTCTCTCGTCGTCGCCAGATCTTTTCTTTTCACGTCCTCGGTGTGGTTAATCTTCCGGTTGCGCACGGAGCTCTTGTGGTGGTGTGTGTGGAACTATTTGCTGCTGTTTCACCATGAAATTTTAGAGGTCACAGGTCGTTTTTGGTATGCGAGGATGGCTGTTGCGGTTCCATTATGGAATCAACTGCATATGTTGTTGTTGTTCCACTATGTAATTAGATCTGTATGTATATGTTGCTGTTCCACTGTGAAACTGGGCGTTCTACACTGCCAGTCTTTTTTTGCCATATATCTCATTGTGCAGTGCAGCCTATTCATCCATCGTTTCAAGTTTTAACCTGATGACTTCATGTCATCGTTCCTTCGCAGGTTGATTTCGGCAGTGGAACCGGGCATTGGTGTTTCTTTGTTGCAAACCGAGTCAAAAAGACTGTAGAACAATCCTGTCTTTGAAATGGTTATGGGTACATCACCATTTCAAAGACAGGATTGTTCCAGTTGGTACTTTTCTCTGTCTCAGAAGACAATGAATGTGTCTGTCTTCTTCTTGTGCTGATGAGATTTTGACATTGCTTTGATGATTAAGGACGGTTCCTGCTGTGTAAATATTCTTGTCAGATGGTCAAGAGGCTTTCTTTGATGTTCTGTTCCAGTACTCGAACATACTAATAATTTTTGTTTATTCAGAAATCCGGTTGACAGACCGCAACCGGTTACAGTATATGGTTATGCAGTCATCTTAGTGAACATCTATCTTGGCTATTAACAGAACAGACAGCCTGTAATAAAAGGGTGCTAACAGCAGCTTACAAAGCATACCTATGCTTCAGGAGGTTTGGGAATCAAACTCGGCTCTGCTGATTTCCATGCCAGTGTGTTGTCCAGTGCCTCCCGCAATAATAGAAATCTAATCTGAAGTAGTTCGGCAATATCTTTTTAGCCACATGGGTCACTGTTGCTGAAATTGATCTTCAGCCAAAATTGGTGGTTATTGCTGAGGGGTTTGCATTCTGTGTATTTTAGTTTCTTTACCGGTGTCTAATGTAATCAGTGACTTCTGTTGTGATTGTTTGGTGATGTGCACATCATGCTAGCGTAAGTGAGCATTGTTCTGTGGCATCCTCCGTAGAGAAATCTCAGCGTCTGAGAAGCAGACTCGAAACTGCTTCGAAATCAGAAGTCACATATTGGTTAACCAAGGAATGAGTGTTGAAAAACGTCTGCTGGTTTGTATTTGAAACAGTTGGTACCTTCTGATTTTGCATTGGTTGCAGTCTTAGTTGTGGGCACTGAACACACAGAGGCTTCGTGATAGGACAAGGCTAGTCTGGCTGAACTTTGACGGAAATTCTAAAGCAGAAGGCAACTTAACGTAGTGGCTTCAATTTTTCTGCTTGATAGATTTTCTCAAGAAATTGAGTTGTAAACAGCTTATTTGTTACCCATCTGATCAAAATGAGGCTTAAGTCACATTTGTACAATTTTAGTGTCGTATAATCCTCAAAAGAATAAAGTCTCTTCTCAAAAATGTCACAAATCTTATTCTATCATGTTCCTGTCCAAAGCTATGAACAAAAATATGGTTCAACTGTTGAATTGTAATTCTGAGAAAAACGTACTTAAAGTTTCTATAACTTTAGAATGCAACATTCTTTAGCAACCATGTTCAGAATTGAATTAAATTTTAAAAAAAATAAACATATGCATAATAGGCTAGAAGGAAGTCTGGCCTTTTTTACTCATGCCTCATTTGTTATGCTAGCCTTTTTTGCTGAATAGAGCTATTAATGGTGGGAAAGTGGACAGTTTCTGGGGAGGTTGTTGAATTGAACAATTACCACTTGAAAATCGTCCAAAATATCAATAAAAATAAGATTTTTTCACAAATTGCTTTAATGTGTTTAATTTTTTAAAGTTATTTATCATTCTCTGTCAAAAGCGAAAAAATTGAAAATATTGAGTTTTTTTCACATCTTGGTCATTATCTTAGAATTATGCCTTTGACATATGCCTGGTTTTGGTCAGATGGGTCACATATGTATACAGTACATTGGAGATCTAAGAAATAAGTAGTAGGTAAATTGCAGGAACTATGATGCTAGTGGTTTGGCTTGAATTGCCGCTCATAACTAGCAGGTGCTTTAAAATATGTGTACCTGTAATGACTTGTTATCTGATCTTAGGAATTTAAATTTAATTTATTTGAATTTAAGCAAATTTGTACAATATATTGTAAAGGCTGCTTCAAGTCGGAGTCCATGTTTAGGAAATGATTAACGTCATTCAAATTCTTGACCGGAAATGAAAATAGCATCATTTTTGTAATCTACACCTTGACATTGAAAGTTGATGTTGGGCATTCTGGCATCGCCCTAATGGTCCAGCCATTGGTTTGTTTTCTGTGGGCATTTTCCCAAGTGAATCATTCGTATGAAGGGTGTTAGGTAGGCCTAACGGCAATCACTCTTGACTTACACCAACGCCAGAAATTATCTTTCTTCTGTTTGTTAGAATTTTCTTCGTTTAGAAGCTCATTGATTACGTTGATCTTTCGCCCGAAAAACTGATGACATTTTTTAGTCCTTTGGTCCAACTTTCCTTGAAATATATTCCATTTTTCCTGTCAAAACATTGATGACCTTTTTTCTTTTTGTTTTAGTCATGTAGCCGAATTGTCTGGAAAATATACCATTGATACCTACTACTGTTGAAAGCTTGTTGAGACCTAATGGGGGGAGGCACGTTCTACTGGCGTTTCTCAACAGGGTGGCCGTACCCGGATTTACCCCCTCGATCCGCCCCTTAATTGTAATCTCTAAACTTCTAAAGTGCTACTCGAAAGCCAAGTGCGGGGCACCAGATTATTCACGAGCACTGAATTGCATCAAATGGGTTGTCCGTAAGAGTAGTCCAAAGGTGATCCGGGTCGAGTTACCATGCGGTCTTCTTATGTGCATTTTTCATGATGATGATGTTGAGTCATGAGGTCTGGCCTCAAGGACAAATTAGGCGACCTTCGTTGGCCCCATAACATTCTGACTAAAAGAGGTTCGTACAGCTGCTACAGAACGTTCCTCTTTATGTAATCCTATGTTTCTGAAGTGCAGTAGCAGGATGTGATTAAATTGAGATTTAGTACTGACTGAAACTAAGAGAGTAAAAATTGCGACTGGAAGTTTAAAATTACTATTACTGACAGCTGAGCAGAGTCGAATATAATTTAAATCGGTCTTTTTCATTATATGAATTGTTAAACATTTGGTCATTACTCCAGACGTTATTATACAACATGCATATTTATTATTATTGGTATTATTATTTATATTGCTTACCATAATTGCAGCTGTTCTTATTATAATCTAGCGTATCTTAAATATGAACATTGGATTTGTGATTGTTGATTCTGGTCTTATTATGACACCACTGCTTTCTGGGTATCAGTATACCTCTCTAAGAGTATTCTAATACTAAATACAGATCTTTGTAAAAAAATACACTGAAGTGATTAGAAGTGTTTTACCATTTGCATACAGGTCAGCCTGTGGATGCCATCAGAAATCACTGCTGTGATTGGGGCTTTATTGCTTTTCCTCCTGTCAGCTTCAGTTGTGATACTTGAGATTTTCTGAGTGTCAGTATTGTAACCATCAAATCCTATTCATTGCTCGTCCGTATTACTGCAGTTGTGCTCATCAACGGACCCAGTATGCTCACAAAACATTTAGCTGTATGGGAGTAGACAAGGCATTGATTAAAATGATATGACAAAACTTCTATTGATATCTCTGATCTATTTATGTTGAGGCAAATCTGTATAAAATTTAAAATTGGCAACAGCGATTTGAAGAATTAAGAGCAAAAAGATGTTGTGATCAGTTCATTCTCCTCCTCCCAAGTTGCCAGGCGTCCAAATCGTCTGGATCGAATTTATGCTGGGTCGGAATTTATCTTCGATACTTCAAGCCGTGTTTCTTCAGCAACTTCCTTGTGAACAGCCTTACTTGTCTCTGCTCTGTACCTCGATTCAGAATTCCATGTTATGTTAATTTTGCGTATTATCAGAATCACTGTAGGTTTCGCATTCCATAGCAGATCTAATATGATGTATTCTTTTGCAGTCGAGTAATATGTTCAACATCTGCTTTTTCGGCAATATTAGCACATTACCGTCATCGTCTTTTCATTCAGCTGTCCTCAGTTTTGAGTGATTTCTAGCATAAGTTAAATGCATTTTATGCTATGGCTTTAATGGCCTCACTGCGGCTCTCCGTTCGCTTCCCCGTGACTCTCCTGTCTCTTTCTACCGTCTTCTCAAGACCTTTCTTTTTGACCAGGCCTGGGTTGGGAGCGCCTCTGAGTAGGGATCTTGAAGGGGCGCTATATAAATTTTTGTGATTGATTGATAATGGAAAAATTCTACATAAATTTCAATTTAATTGAAAAAGTATTTGGCAGAAAATGCATGTTTTCAGGTTTCTGCTAAATTGGAACTCGTTTTGTGTAGTTGCCTCAACTCTGTTTACAAAGTCTTCAGACTTTTTCTTCAGTAGAAGTTCAACAAACAGGATTGTGATCTTTTCTATTCTTTCCACTCTTCATGAATGCCATTCACATGATATCGAAGGCATCTAGAACTTGGTCCGTTGTGTAATTAATTAAATAATTAGTTGATCATAAAGTTTTCCTGTGTAATGTAAGAAGCACACAATGGCTTCCTCTTAGTGAACAAACTTCTGCGATAACTATTAAAGATTTTCATCCTGTTTCTTTGCACGTTGCAGAACTGTCTCTAGTTGTTTTTAGCACTCAACTTTTTGTGACTTTGTTATGTTTGTTTCTAATTCTGATCAAACTGGATGTTTTCTTGACATGTGTAGTGGAAATTTCTCTTCTTTTGCTCGTTTTCAGTTCCCGGGATGTTTGAATGTCATCTATAAAAGTTTTCTGTATGCACATAGTAGAAATGGTAGTGAAAATATTTGCCAAAAACCTTGTTAACGTTGGCAAATATTTCAGTTTTAGATCCCTGTTCAGACACTGTTCTTGCACGTAGTTTGAATTTGCTGTAAATGTTTCATATTTTCAGGTGTTGTGTAATGTACTTTTTCACACTTTCTCTGTCTGCTAATGGAAAATTTTCACAGAGTTTCTTGTTGAAGTTAAGAGTCTATCATTCAGAATGTGTCTTCACAGGTCAATGCAAAAGTTTTGAAAAGTTCTTCTAAAATCAGGATGTTAAGGTAACTGAGTGGAAAGTGGTTCTGTACTGTAATATTGTACTTAATTACATTACGCGCAAATTTAATTTGTTATAAATTTTATTTACCATGTTTTGCGCTGAAAATTGATAATCGACTGTTTTACTTTCATAATTTAGATAACTGTTTTGCAAGTAATGCAAACAATTTTGAATGGATTTAAAAAAATTCACATGGGGCTTATGTCATTTTGCCACATGTTTATATTTATGTTGATGTTACTTTGTGGGAACTTTGTTTACGATACATGGAAAATATCTGTTGATCAAAAGGCTTAAATGAACAAAACTTACTTTGGAATTATACAGGTTTTCTTATTGGGCATTTGCTTCACCGGCTTTAAAATCCTGTAGTCAATAATAGTGTGTATGTCATATATTAGGTGCTTTTTAAATTGGTTTATCGTTGATGCTTGTATTAGTTGTGAGTTTGAGTGACATATAATCATCAGAAGCTATGAAGTGCAGTTTCTGCAGGCAGCGCTCCTAAGTTCCGAGGTTCTGTCCCAATCCAGTCTGTGATATTAAGGGTTGTGTTCCTTTTGGGTGAATGTCAGTTTGTAAGAAAATGCAAATAACGTTTGTTGTTGAAGACCTTGAGTCAGGACACGAGATGTTTACTGCATGACAGTCATTTAAAAACAAGTTCAGGGAAATAGTAAACTGGAAATGTTCTCTTGAAAGCTTGAAATATTACTACGCTTGACCGTGTTGTCAATAAAAATGTTAGTTTTTTACACACCTGTGTTGTCTTTAAATTGATTAAAGATGGTATTATATAACTTTAATGGTTATAGTTACATGGTAATGTCATAATGCATGACTTTTCACTGCCATGTTTCAAAACTGTTTCCTCTTGTGCCCTTCCAAGTTGCTTTTCAGCTAGTTGTTCTTTTAGCACACTACTCACTAAGGGCTATGGTTTATTTTTGAAGCGGCGTGTGCCTTTTAACAGCTAAGAAATTTCCAACAGGTTTCACTAGTTTTTCATCTTCAACTCTTTTCTTCCTCTTGACATATTATTTGCTTGACTTGTGCTTCATCAAATCTGTCTTTGGTTTATTCTTGCTTCCAGTTTTGATTCATCTTATCCAATACATTGCATAAATTTGAGAGGGATGTTCGCATAACATGCCTTGCATAACGTGCCTTCATAATTTCTCTCGCATTTATGCGACTGTTGAACTGCCTTGGCTTCCAGTTGCTTCTCAGATCCGGTGCAAGATCTTGCTCATCGTGTTCAGAGCTCGGCAAGGGCAGGTTCCCGTGCATCAGATCAGTTTCCCTTCACTCTCTTTGTTCTTTAGACTCTTGATCTCTTTGTCCCTTGGAAAAGACTATTTAGGTTATTTTGTGTGTCTTCCTCTTGGATTGTTGCTTTACCCTCTTTGCACTCTAATTCTTAATTTCGGCTGGGGTCCTTTCTGCATCTGCCTGCTGCTTGATGACTTTTACTACCTTGGTGGGGTTGTTGCATTGAGAGCATCTATCAATGGCTTGTACTATGAGAGGGACTTTGCAAATTTAAATACAATGCAATAACGGCATTGGTATGATGATTGTCAAACTCTGTCGAACATTATTATGGAAGTAGCTCACACACCATGCCAATCTAAATTTATTATTTTTTTACCAAGATTACTACCTTGGTGGGGTTGTTGCATTGAGAGCATCTATCAATGGCTTGTACTATGAGAGGCACTTTGCAAATTTAAATACAATGCAATAACGGCATTGGTATGATGATTGTCAAACTCTGTTATTATATTATTATTTTATAAATCTATATTCATCAAAATATTAATATGGTAGCATAGAAACAGAGAAAAACACATTATAGATCGATTTTAACTATACAGTAAGTAACAGTATTAGTGTTCATGTGCACAGACCTAATAATGTTTACCAACAACACAAGTTTTATGGACTTATTATGCCTACCAGTGAAATGACGATTGATGAGCATGAGCACCTTTTTAATGGGGTGTGATTTGTAGGAGTGGATACTTAAGCTTTCTCCTTGCCTTTTTTACACCAGTCAATTACATACATAAATTCCTATCTGTATATATGCTCCAGCCCAAATATCTTCTCAAACTTTGTCCAATCACAAATTGTGCAATACATGCAATTCATAGGGTGGTGTAGTGATCGCTTGACAATAATCTTCTCAAAACAGTGTTTTATCCAGAAAAGTTTACCAGTTATGTCATTAAGGATTAAAGATGCCATTGCCTTCTCTTCACTGATTAGTACACACATACATTATTCAGAGTGTTAGAGTGGATGGGAACGGCATTCTCACTGCTCTCAAAATTCTTTACTTCGGTTCCAACTGCTCACCATACATGGAACCCTAGAAACACATGCGTTCCAATAAAACTCTTCCAACTGCTCACCCAAGCCACTTTAACCACTGCATTAATTAATTATTTAGACTCGATTGGCCTACTAATATTTTTTTATTTAAAAATAAACTTGACACAATCCTCTCACCAATTATGTGATAATTGACAGTTGCCTTTCATATTTTATAAATCTATATTCATCAAAATATTAATATGGTAGCATAGAAACAGAGAAAAACCCAACGAGACTGCAATCTCAGGACTTGCCTGTGACTATACTAAGTAAAAATACAACATTGCCCAAGTTTCGGTAATACAAATTCGTATTAATTATCCTAGTTTTACAATAAATAAATTTGTTCACGTCTTTGCCGCGCGCAATTAATTTTCTACTTACTTGCTAACTTGAGAGCGACGTGAATTGATTGTAGTCTTTTGTTTTGGAGGTGTGTCAGCTGTTGACCAATCCTCGCAACTGTTGCCGTCGTCCGGAAGTTGTTTTAGGCCACGTTGGCGTGACCTAGATTCACCCAATCACTTTACGCGACCTAGTTTTCGTCCAATCACGCGAGAAACTGATGTCATCATGTCACTCGGGAAATGGAAGTATGTGGTGATGTTCTCCAAATTGGATTTATCATCAAATCTCTTGTTACAGGATGCTTTAAATGACAGTTTTTATTCGTAGGAAATGAAAAATAGCATTGCAAGGGCCTTACGTACAGTCGCTTCCCTGACTATAGTTTTGTCGGGAATCGCTGGACTCGGTGACGATGCGAAAATTGACCCTATGGGAAACAGGTCACCACCGTCCGAGGCCTGCAACAATGTTTACGAAACACATACGCCTACGCAAAGGTAGGAGCGTCACTTGTCTCCATTAAAGTATTCGTTTTTTCCCGCAGACTTGGATAGAACAGAGCTATGAGACCTCATACAGTCACCTTTATCAGAATATCATGGTTACTCAAGAACCCTTTTCCTCTAACATTTAACAACAACAACAACCATAAAGACAGGCGCCTTCTATGGCTGCCGCTACGTTACTTTACTTTATTTATTTAAAAGAAAAGGTTTTTATTACATTATTAGGTCATTGTGACTAACCGCTCGGTAGGAAGTAAACAGTATGGCGGTCACAGATACACGCAAAATAGAGCGGCCTCAACTCCGGCGATCGATAGCCCAATGTTTCCGCTTAATAGTCAATGGTGCAATAAGACAGCAGGCAAAAATAAGTAAGTAAGTAAAAGTCCAGCTTTTCAATTGCATCAGCTGTTTTATTAATCCAACTTCTGTTTCAATAATGATTATTTTTCATCAATCCAACTCCAATTTAATCGGAAACATTTTAATCAATCCAGCTCCTATTTAATTAACAAGATCCTTATCCATCCAGCTCCAATTTAATCAAGAACATTTTCATCAATCCTGCTCCAATCTAAGCTATAATATTTTTATTAACCCAGCTTCTGTTTCTCGCCTGTTATTTTCGTCAACCCAGCTTCTATTTCAAATATAAGAATACCATCATCCAGCTTCCATTACTTAAGCGTTTTTTCATCAATCCGACTTCTATTTCCGATCTAGAAATACCTTCATCACTTACTTACTTACTTCACACAACATCACTGTCTGAAGCGGGACCCAAATGTTTCGCGCGGAAACATTGGGCTATCGATCGCCGGAGTTGAGGCCGCTCTATTTTGCGTGTATCTGTGACCGCCATACTGTTTACTTCCTACCGAGCGGTTAGTCACAATGACCCATTATTATTACTATACTTATCGATATTATTATTTCTCTGTTTTATTTTACATTTTTTACATGTAACCGGGTGCGGTGTGTCACCAGGAATTGTCTGATTTTCAATTAAACGAATATACAATCAATCAATCATGATATTAAATTATTAAATTGAATTACGATGTTACTACATACAATACTCGATCTAGGCCACATAGTCTATTGTATTGTATTGTATCTGACCATTTATAAAGGGCTTCTCGCAGTAAGCGCCTTTCAGAAGCGCTCCTGCGTTCAACTTCGAAAAGGCAGGCAGGTTTTTAGACGAGAGAAAGACGAGGAAAGACTACTAGAGAGGATGGCAGGAGGGTGAAGCCCAAGGGGGGAGCGGGGAAGCCCATTCCATAGGGAGGGACCAATGCAGGAAAATGATCTGGGTTGAGCCATGGCGTTCTGACTCGAGGGGGACAAAGAGGTCAAGCCGATCAGAGGACCTAAGAGGATGCAGCGAAGTGGCAGAAAGGGGCGAACCCTTCCTAGAGTTGATTCTTTTGCCAAAAGAAGTTTTATTATGTGAATGTTATATAACTTTGCATAAATGTTTTCTATTATTTATTTTCTCTGCAAACTGCTGTGCGTTTGCTGGTGGTCTAATAAAGACTATTCTTATTTGCTTAACACCCTACCACAGCAGAATTCCTTAAATTAAGCGAGTGAACCACGAACACAGTATGTCAGAAGATGGAGACTGGTTTTTTATTTGATGAAGAATTAATTAACTGACATATTTTTGAAGTACAAGTAAGGGTAAATTGCACATGGGGCCGTCTGTGAATGGCGTCACTGTTTTTCGTACAATTGACCATCACCCCTCTCGTCACAGTTTAGGTATTGAGCACTATGTATTTTCTCTGCCAAGTTGCCAACATTATGCAACGTATTGTATTAGATCAATTTTCTGGTCGTGACTGATCACCTCAGATAAGTAGAGCGCTGTGACCTAGTGTGATTAATGAGTGACAAACTTTCCAAACGTTCTCATCTTCATTTCATATGCCGTTATTTGTTCTTGGAAACTGAAGATCATTTTTCAGCTTAATAAATATTGTGTTGATGTCTTCCTGCTAACTTGTTACAAAACCTGTTAATGCCAGTATTGCTAACTCCTGATGATGTATGTATGAAAGAAATCATGATGTGCCGCCATTGTTGCGTTTCAGAACTTTCCTGTTTGCACAAATCCACTTTTTTCATATTTGTATTGTCAGTTGTCACTGTGTTTCATGTGTAGCCTGTGATTCAACACTTATGATTTTTTTGTGCTATATGGCGAGCAGTTTTGTTGACACTATGCAGTAAAACACTTAATTCAGTTTTCACCATTATAAATACTCTGTTCATTCCTTACTTGCTTTTTTCACTATTGAAACACAATTCCAGAATGCAGTCCTTTAGAGGTATTTGTTTTTTTTATTGAAAATATGCTTTAGCATTTCCAAACTGCAAATGTTCAGAGGCAATTCATAGCACAAGCTTTTTCATGCTATCAGTCGATCAATGTTTGTTTATTAAAGTTATTGGAGCAGCATAGCGCACCGTGGTACATACACAATATATGAATGTAAATAAATATTATGGTTTGCATGGGTATCTTAAAGTGAACTATATAATCAGAGTGTTCTGACAGTTTGCGTCAATGTTTATATGTTGACCTACATAGGACTCTGCTTGTTGTGCATGTATATGCGTTAGTATTTAAGTGGAAGCAGAGGGCTGGCTGCATATTGAGCTTTACTGTGTGACACAAGTTAATCTAGTTGTTCTGGTGTCCTTTTCTTCCGCAATGCTAAAGCCTAAAGGAATTTTGCCATGATTAGCTCTTTATTCTGAAACAGGCCTGATGCATCCTGCAATGGAAGCCTTTCCTTGTATGCCTGACTGCCTGTATTTCACCAGCACTTGACGCCCATTCTTTTGCTCGAGCGTTTGAAAACCGTTCTCTTTGATTGTGGTTTTGTGCTGTCTGGTCTGGAGCACCTCTGAGGGGTTTCTCTTGAAGTGGTGCTGTATACATTTACAGTTGTAATTCTATTTAGTAATTTTTTATTTCTGGTTTATTGCATGCCTGGTGAGGTCTACTGAAGAGGCGGTACATATGAAATTTGTAATTAACATTTTAGAGTTATGGTTTACGAGTGTCTCAGTGGAAATATAAACACAGCCATGGCAATCCAATAGCTCGTTGACCTTTCCAGTTGGACTACTACACAGCTTGGTGATGTCAGGTTTTGCTTTGAGCCGCATTTTTGTATAGCTTCTTCTCAGTGGCGCTTCCGACTACAGCGCAGACACTAAATCGGAGTTTCACGCCGAGGCACACGAGCAATTGTGAGTGAAGGACTTGCTCTAGGTCCCTACACGACTTGAGGTGGATTCGAACCTGGAACCCTCCAGCTCCAGGGCATCGAACCCGCCACTACACCACTGCGCCCCACATGTCTGTATGTCTGTTGTTTTAATTGTAGATTTTTGATGTTGGTCAGCACAATGGATGGTTACGTGACGGCTCTGAATGGCCAGACCGGCGATGTTCAGTGGACGTTGGCCACTGGATCAGGTCCACTCATAGCGTCCAGTATTAGCAACTTAGAGGTCAGCTGATGACGTCAAGTCTCGTCATTCCTGTCTATACTTTATACATTGACGGTTCTGTTAATGAATGATCAATCGTCTGTTTTGTTTATTTACTGTTAGGTGTGTGTTAGGGATGTCACTCATAGCTTTTTCCACCTAGATCTAGGTTTTCAGCTTAATCTGGGTTTCTGGGTTTTTTGTCGAAAATTCAATGTATTTAAAAAATTCCAATCTAGCTTTTTCTAGCCTTTTTACCGGCCGGATCTGACCTTTTTGAAATCAGAGTGGCATCCCTAGTCTGAATTTAACTGGTTAATGACACCTTAATGATGAGCTGCATTACTTTCGAAGTCACTTTTAGTACCACTTGTCATTAAAGTGTTAACTGTGGTTTAAACCTATTTGTTTCACACAATTATTGCTTGATATCATTCGTTTAGAGTGCTACCATTTGTTGCTTACAGAAACAATGTACAATTATACGTATACTGTATATATGTTCATGGTAGGACCCTCAACCCAGAATGGTCTTCCTCTAACCCTCCGCTCTCTTTGTAAAGATCCTTCTCAGGCTTTCCTCTCTCATCTTAAGACAGTTTCATTTGGCCGCGCTGAGGTTGGGAGCGCCTCTGAATAGCTCCCTTGAAGAGGCGCTATGTAAATGCATCTAATGATTGAATAATGAATATCGAAAGGAATCTTGCATGCCTACCGTATGCACACTTTCCGATTTAATTAACCATTAAGTTTGCTCTCATCTCTTCTGTACTACCCGGGTATATACGTTGAAGTTGTTCAGTTATGTTATGGAGTTTGTGCATTGTTGACGAGCGCATCAATTCAAACCATGCATCCTGGTGCATAAATGTCTGAACAAACTACACACCATGCTGACTCACAGACAATATCACGCCATTATTGGACGATCCCAATAGGTTGCTGCAGCTGCGATCATCAGAGTCTGCTGATGTTTTTGTTCTTGAAAGTAACTTAAACGAAAACGTGTCGCTGGTCCACATGCCTGGAGCAGTCTTCCTGCTCCACATCTGGAAGCCAGAAGTCTTTCTGTTTTCAGAAAGCAGTTTTAAAGAAATGCAAAACTGGTCTGTTATAAATGTTTTTGTGGGGCGTGGTGGTGTAGTGCTTGGTTCGATGCCTTGTAGCCGGAGGGTTCCAGGTTCAAATCCACTTCAAGCTGCCTCGTAGGGACCTTTACCAAGTCCTTCATTCAAAATTACTCGTACGCTTCAGCATGAAACTCCGATACAGTGTCTGCACTGTAGTCGGGAGCACCTCTGAGTAGAGAGAGCTTGAAGGGGCACTATAGCGATTTATGCGAGAAATAAATAACATCAAATGATGGTATATAAATTGTCGTAATTGAATTGGCGTTTAACACCAGGTGGCGCTGTTGTTGTTGTTGTGTTAGCTGACACGTAATGGTGCTCCGACGCGTCTTGTTCCGTCGCTTGATGGTGGCCTCTACCACATGGACAGAGATGGCATTGAACCGGTGCCTCTTGCGGCTGATGTTATGCTCAGCTCGTCGTTCCGGTTCGCTGACGACTCGATGATTATTGGCGCCAAAGAAATCGAATCGTATGGGATAAATCTCAATTCTGGAAAGGTAGCAAACCTGTGATGTCAATTTCATAAGTTTTCTATTTATTACCAGTTTTGTACGGAATTAGAGCACTGATGTCTGAGCAAAGGTATTTTGACATTTTGCAGTGTTGTGATTTGGGGCGGTAACAATTTCTGATCTGGCCATCAAACACATAAGAAATCGTTGCTCTGTGTTGGAATTGAGATGTCGCGTCTAAATTTCTGTTGATAAATAAATCTGTGTGACATATTATATATGTAAATTTATGGAGGTGGATGTATGTGGTGAGAGTGTGAATGAATTCAACTGTGGTTGATTGAGAGCTGCTTAATATAAAGTAAAGTTAGTTCTTCAGTTATGGAAAGACATCCTCGGAAGAGACCTGTAGACATCCAAATAATTATAAAAATCTTTTACTCAATATCCATTTTATCTATTTATTAAGTTTTATATACCACCTTTTCAAGATAGGCTACTCAGAAGTGCTCCCGGCCCATCCATGGCTAAATAGGATGGTTTCGAGGTTCTTCAGGAACGAGTGGAGTGATCCCTAGTCACTAAGCGCAGTGTAACACCATTCCATGTTTTTACATTTCAGGCTACAGGTATGTTTCCGTGTAACTAGAATATCGACTGCATCTGCACTTTTTTTATTTTGCAGATTCGTTACATCTGTTCCACTGATGGGTGCAAGTACTTTGATGACAGCAGCGCAAAGTCCGAATCCACGGATGAGGTGCTCGTCATCAGACGAAGTGATAAGACTGTGCGTGCTGTGGAAATGCAGACTGGTCACGAAAAGTAAGTCGGTCCATTGGAAGACAATCAGCAGAAATGTAAACGTATGATTTCAGTGTTCTATTTTTAATATGCCGCTATTGAACCATTCAGCATGCTAAACTGTCAGCCCATAAATACCTGACAAGATTGACATAAATACCTGACCTGCCAAGATTTACATAAAACCTGCCTAGATGGATTTAAAAACCTGCCAGGTTTGGGATATTTATAGATACTTGGCTATAAAAGTATGTTGTGCTTTTACTAAAAATGTATTTATTACCAGTGCCAACTGTCACCTTATGCCTGTCACTTCACAGCTGTCTTGCAAAGCTGTTTCTTCGTGTGAATATTTTTTTGCAAACTTGTAGTTGTTTATAATTTTATCATCATGTATATGTATATTCATTTTTAATGTAAGAAACCAGGTGACACACCGCACATGGGTGCATAAAGAAATGGTAATTCATGATAATGACATCTTTAGTACCATTCATTAAGTTACGTACAAAGATGAGGTAGTTGATTTTTATTCACATCAGTATATAATGTGACATGGATGAATTGCTTAGACAGCTTTTTCGTTCTATATCATCATGCTCATTTGTTTAGGACTGGGTGAGGCTTATTTGAAGCATATACCTTTCAGCTTCAATCGACCTTCCAACAGAATTTATTACTAGTTTTCTCTATGATAAGGCTTTATAGAAGCTGTATCTTTTCCATTAATTTTCCTAAGATTGCTCAATTGTTTTGACATCTTATATCTTCTTTTTATCACTTGTTTTTCCTTTGAATCGGAATTGATCGAATCCAGTAACATGCGTGATGTTGGCAGGTCTATTTGTCAATGGTCGTGTAGTACTGTACCATTTAAGCCACTCTGAGAACTGGACTGAAGCATAGGACGATCCAACAAACTGCTAATGCTTGAAGACTGACTTAGGGCACGAATATTACCGGCATATGTCTCAATCTTGTAGTATGCATAAAAAAGATGACCATGCCTATGTGGGAGTAGTGAAACATAAATGAGTTTGTCCCAAACCAGAGAACTAAATCAATAGACAATGACTGAAGTGAAGAAGAAAGATGAGAGAGAGGGAGGGGAAGTTTGAGCGGAGGAGATGGGGAGGGAGAGTGGAGATGGGGAGGGAAAGTGGAGATGGGGAGGGAGAGTGGAGATGGGGAGGGAAAGTGGAGATGGGGAGGGAGAGTGGAGATGGGGACGGAGAGTTGGTTATCTGCCATTATGTAAAGAAACTAAAGTTGTTTTGCGCTGCTTTTCAGCATTGGAGATCACTAAGAACTGAATTTGCAGTTTAAGCATACACATTATGTGACGTATACAGTCATACACATAAAATGATACATTTATGTTTGATAATTTTGCCTTAAACAATAATAATTCTAATTAACACTGGAACTTTTTGTGAAATGATTTTTATCCAGCAAGCATGACCATTTTAACCTGACCACCCTAACTTCAGATGCACTGTGGTCATAGTTCGACACAGTGGTCTAATTATTTCTAATCATTGAGTTCAATGTCATTGACGAACTCGATCTGACCGCATTTAATAAAACCAGAGAGCAGCAGAGCAAGTTCGTCAACAACACTTCACGTCGCGTTTTGTGTGCTGTCACCAGGTGGAACTTCAGTGTAGGCCAGCACGACGTCTCGTACGTGGTTCAGGGAGCGCAGGAGGGGGTGCCGAAATCAATCGACCAACGATCGACCGTTAGAGACGATGATTCGGAGCAGTGCTATGTGGAAAGTGAGTCACGATCGTCAACGTATAACGAATGTTTGCAAAGAAATTGCTTTCTGCATTTTAGAAATAACAGATGCTGATCTAACCTAATGACGTGTTGGTGTGTGTGTGTGCGTGCGTGGGTGTGCGTGTGTGCGTGTGTCTGATGGACTCGGTAGAACTTTTAAAGATGTCCTAAAATGATGATGGATTACTTATGCTTAATTAATATCTATTTGAAAATTTATACTTAACAATGCTATCACAGCGCATTGTTTTCTAGCACTTCATTTTTTAAATTCAGGATTACTATGTACACCACTGCGGACTTCTAAACATACTAAACATATTGGGTGTTCTTATCGGAGTGACCTCCCGAGGTCCCTAATGTCCAGTGTACAGGTTTACTTTTTGCAGAGCAATTTGGCAGTGTGGCATGTTGGAAATGTCTGGACTGCATTGGTTGCAAATGTGAATGTAGGAAAGCAATGTCACTGAGACAGGAGTCTCCCATTGTACTTCTGAATAGCTTACACTGTTAGAGGCACTTTGCAGGTTTCAAGTGCAATAATATACGAGGGATAGTGACACAAAAACAAGTAAGTACCGGTGGGTCACTTAATATTTCATGCTGCTTAGGTAATGATTGTAACCGTTTTGTGCAATGACAGGACGTGTTTGATGCCCACTGAAAAGGTCTTCTTACCTGAGTCCATCTTTTCATGAGTTTTGTTTACAGCTGTGTTAGAGTTTATTCATTCTGAAAATTTATACAGCTCTCCTTCAGGACGTCTACTCAGAGGCGCTCCCAGCCCGGCTAAAGAGAAAGGTTTTGAGCAACTGGTAGAAAGCAGGCAAATTATTTCGTGGTGGTGAGTGGATGTTGCTTTGTGATGGTTAATGCTCAGCTTGAGAGTGGCTATTTAATTCCGCAACTACATTTTATTCCGTAACTATATTTAATTCCGCAACTACATTTTATTCCGTAACTATATTTATGCCAATTATCCCTTTCTTTCTTTTTCTCGTCGACAGCTGATGGTTCAGATGACACATCTCACCAGTTTGACTCTTCGAACTCGGACCACGAGGACTTTGACCCATCTGACGTTAGACTAAAGGTCATCATATCGGCTGGAACTATCTACTGCGTTAGTCACAGTCACCCGGGACGCGTCTACTGGAAACATCAGGTATGATTCATTTGTAACTTTTGTAATTCCTGTCGTCGTCACTGAAAAGTTTTACCATTAGTTGGCTTGATTTTGCCTGTCTAAGCAAGAGACGCGATTGTTGTACTCGGTTAGACAGCCGCGTTTTATTGTGTCTGTGAGATTCAAGAAGGCACTATACAACAATTGTGGGGCACGGTGGTGTAGGGGTGGCATCGTTGCCTTGAAGCCGGCAGGTTCGAATCCACCTCAAGTCGCCGCGTAGGGACCTTGGACAAGTCCTTCACTCGCAATTGCTCAGCGCTTCGGCGTGAAACTCCGATGCAGTGTCCGCGCTGTAGTCAGGAGCGCCTCTGAGTAGCGGTTGAGGGCTGGAAGAGGCGCTATAACAAGTGCGCATACAAACAAACAACTGTAATTATATGCATGCTTACAGATGCGAGAGTCATACTTAGCAGGGGCTGGTAAACCGAAATGATCTAAAGTTTGGTCAGCTCAAGTGTACATTGAAAACAGCACGAAAATGAGAGTTTTTAACGTGAGATACATGACTTGAAAAATCAGGGACGGAATTGTTCTGGGATGGGTACAGGCCCGTACAGCTAATCTTCATTTATGTCTTGCTGAGTGCCAAAGTTGTGTGAGAAACGATTGCATTGAATCTTTGGATTACTACAGATAAACACTGGTAGAGAAATGTAGTTTCTTTGTTGTGTTATCTGGGTAAGGCGTGGCCATGGTTAGTGAAGAAAGTGTGGCCTTTGTGATTAATCGAACAAAGAGTTTCGAAGGCATATGAGACAAAGCACACTGCCAACTGCTTTGTGAGCTTAACCTTTGAAATTAACATTTGCATTTAATGGGTTTTTGTTTGATTCGTTTAAGTGTTGTGTCTGTATTACTTAGATCCGCTGCATTGTATATGGTTGTGTTTAGTTTGACGCGTCAATTGCCAGCACTTGGCAGCTGAAGAATGGAAAGCTATCCGACGTTGATCTTTTCAACCGGCAGATCGTTCCAGTCCTTGGGAATATCGACGACTCGATTGAAACCGACATGGAAGACGGAAATGATACACCTGTGTTATATGTCGGTAAGTTAGAAATTACTGAGTCTCTTTTGTTTGTGCTAGACAAATTTGCTCACCGCACGTGTTGTAGATTAGGGAGTGTCTGTAGTTTTTTATGCGTTATGTGTAACACATTTTGTATGCTTACTGTTCTACTTTATATTATTGTATTGTGTTGTTTTGTATTGTATCTGTAAATTTGTAAAGCTCCTCACAGTGTGCACCAATCAGAGGCGCTCCCAGTACAAAAGACCTGGAGAAAGGAAAGTAGTTTTGAGAGAGTGGGAAGAAGTGCTTGGAGTGCCAGCTACTAACAAGGAACATGTCAATGGCGAGAGCTGGTTCCAAAGTGAAGTACCAATGAAGTCAAAAGGCTCGAGTTTTGGCCGTTATTACAGTACATGTGATTCTTAAGCCTTGAAGCAATGCAATGGCACTGAAATGTCACCAATTTTGTAATATTCGATTTTTTGCTTGGGTTTAGTGTCATATACAAGGGTGTGCCAAATTTATGATGGCTGTTATTTACCAGGTAGCCAAACATGTGTTTATAGTTTGTCAATTACTGCTTCTTTTCTGCAGGCACGTACAATAAGCAGCTGTACATACAGCCTTCTGTTCGTTTTCTTGCCGACTTGGAGAGTGCCACCGAGGAGGCTGTGCAGGCAGGAAGCATTGTCAACATGAATATGCCAAAAGTTGTTTGGCGCCCATACCTGGTCACAGGTGAGTGAAAAGCAAACGATATTTACCTGGTTTCTTGTGCTAAATAAAGATGTGTGTTTGTGTTGTTGTTGTGTGGCAATAAGTGCATGGTCATGTGGTGTCAATTAACAGGATTTTTAATTAGATGTCACCTGGTGCCGTCAGCTCTTGGAGCTCTGGCGACAGTTGTGATGTATCCTCTCCAGTGTCTCCTCTCTCTTGTCGCCTCTCTCAGCTCCCTCAGGCTCATGCCAGACTTTTCCTGTACCTCATCCAACCATCTCTTCCTTGGTCTTCTGCGTCTCCTCCTTCCCTCACCGCATGCCGTCATCAGCTCCTTTTCCAAACCGTTAGATCTCATCACATGGCCGAAGTAGCTCAATTTCCTCCAAGTTGCTGTTTGCTGCAGTGTCTCCTCTCTCTCTATTCCGAGCTCCCCGCGCACCAATTCGTTAGTTCTCTTCTCCGTCCATGAAATCCTTAGCATCTTTCTCCAAATCCACATCTCGCACGCGTTGATTTTCTTTTCCATATCCTGTAATTGGATGTAGGCTCAGAAATTATGAATGTCTTGAATGTCTTTGTTTATCTAAATTCTCGTGTTTAGAGCCTTTTTTAGAGAGTATGTCATGCACTCTGTGCTATAAATGTACCTCTTGAACTGCACTTATGGTTGATAAATTTTCCTGCTAAGAGGTGCTTCAAAATTTACGTAGAGCTTTGCTTATGTAAAGGCATAATTAATTATCAGTCTTATTTTTAGTTGTGTTGTATTCTACTAATTGGAGTGGAGTACAACGTAATTCATACTAGAAGTTCAAAGCTGTGAAGCAGTCCGGTCATCTTGCATCTGAAACGTGAGCTGAGTCACGAGGAATTGGATTAATTCCACTGTATGATATGTTTGGTCTTAAAGATTCGTATCATTTATTTATTTATTTATTTTAAGAAATTTATACAGTGCCTCTTCAAGGTAGGCTACTCAGAAGTGCTCCCGGCCCAACCACGGCTAAATAAAAACAGTTTTTAGGTTCTTAAGGAACAGAGCGGAGTGACCCCTGGGAATTAAGCGCAGTGTACCCACTTCATCTTTGAGTGAGGGAGTATATACAGTATGGTGGTGGTATTTGCGGTTTAACGTCACTGTGTGGTAACAAATACCATTAGCGACGCCCTCCTTCTTTATCCAGGCTTGGGACTGGCACTGGCAGAGTGCAACCAGTGGCGGAGTTATATACAGTATGTGTGTGTACATTATATTATATGGGTGTGTGTTGATGTGTGTATGTGCAGCTGCGACGCGAACACCAATTGTGGCTAATAATCAGCCTCGTATCAAGAGTCCAGCCGATGAAAATGGAACGGTTGAAAAGAGTGAAGAGACGACGACGACGTCAGTGGTGAAGTGGCAGGACAACTACCCGTTTGGTTAGGCAACAATCGATGTTGTTAATTTTAAATTGTGACACCATTGTCTATTGTTTCGCACATGAATCCAAACAGTAGCTGGTATGTTTCATTAAGTGAAATTGGTGCGAATTGATGTAGCCTGTAAGAAGATGCATTTTTCATTCATTCATTCAGAGCATTTATATAGCGCCCCTTCAAGAGGTGCAGTCTTGCTGTGTAGAGTTGAAGCCTCAGGAGCATGTCTCTGAGTACTACTGTGGCTGAGCATAAATTTAACAGCACCTCTTTATTGTCATCTCTAATACCACTGGCACCTAATGAATTTTACAATTTTTAATTAGTAAGTGTCAGTGAACAGACTCCTATGACCTCATGGAGAGCAGTGGTAGTGAAACTATTGTCTTTTGTGAGCACTGTATTGAATATGAAAATATATAGTGAATAGTCAAAATTTTGTTGAAGTTGGTAGAATTATGGCCTTTGGGTTGATGAAATTTACGAATTGTTATGGTGGTTCTATGTCTTAGTGCAGTGCGTAAAATTGTAGTGCTTTTCTGACCCACGTGGGAAGGCTGTTAGGCTACATAGTCGCTTGACAATGTTATTTCCCAACGTTACATTCAAATAATAGAGTAATGAGATAATATTAAAGTCAATGTTCTTATGAAAATGTGCTGATTATAAGTTGGTGTTTTGTTTTCGTCAGATGGAGGCTATTACCTTTATCCCGACTACAGTCCAGTTAAACTTCTCAGTGAAACAATTCAAGTTAAAGCTTCAGATGGCAATGGCATTCTCACAGTTCTTTACGGCTGGTGGTAAGTTTCCTTAATCCCTGCTGTCTGGGAGAAGTTGCTAATATCTTTTACAGCAGCCTTTGCAACTGTCGTGTCCATGTTAACTTGTTCAACAAAGCATTGCTCTTAGTTCAATTATTGCCTTACCAACGAGGCTCTGGGATCTTTCAGCCCACAATATGCTGCAGCACAATATTTCTATTGCAACTTTCTATCTCTGTTGAAGCACACTATTTCCATTGCATCATTCTATCTCTGTTGCATCAAACTATTTTTATTGTGCACCAGTGAGAGATAATTGTTGACTACTGTAACATTACTCAAACTACAATGTAATGTAATGTAATGACGACAATTTCTATGGCGCCATAACACAGCCATACAAGCCCATGATTAACATGGTGCACTGCTTAACCCTTTTCTGACCTAAATGTGAATGGTATAAGAAATCCTATACTCTCGGTCGGTAAAGAGTTAAGATTATTGTTCATCTTTCACCAGGTTTTGTGTTATACGATTCACAGACCGAATGCCACCGCCCTCTGGGTATCTGCTGACATGACTAGCAGTATATCATTTGCAGTAATGTCTTACAAGTAGCATAGTAACATGAACCACTGTTGTTGACTGTTGTAGAACTTCTCCCATTGCACCAGCTGAAGCTAGGTCATTATTTTGTGCAGAATAATAATTTTCGTTTGGATGTACATGTATATCTGCGATTGATCAATGGATTCTTTGTTCCTAGGATGCTCGTTGTGCCATTACTCGTTCTGCTGATGTCCAGTATCACTGGTGGTCTCTTCTTTCTCTTTCGCCTCCAACGTAAAGAATCCGGCCAAACTCCTGATCTTCAGGTATTGATGCAGAGAGCACACTGTGGATGGCTAAATCAGTGTTTGTGCCGTACGTACCTGAGGCCAAAAGATTGTATAACTCTGAAGTGCAGTCACAGTGACTGCACTTCAGCAAAAGAGCGTTGGCCTTGTTTGTTAGGCAGTGGCACACTAGAAGTTTTCTACGTATGATTAACTGAACATTGTAACTTAATAATAATTTGTGTTATTTTTCATTTACCGTGACTTCGGTGTAACTTAACGGTCATGAATGGTGTGCAGGTGTTTATTTTAAAATCTGAGCGCCGTTCTGCCACTTATTAGACAGCACAGTCTGGAAAGATAAAGGATTTTCCAGGCACTTCTTTTTTCTACACTTTAGCCACTGTTATTTACGGATTTAAAACAAGAGTGTGGATGGCATTTTGGCTTATGTGCTAATCTGCCTTCAAGGTTTGGAGTTTAAGAATGGCAGAAATTGAAATTGCTTGATAGAATTCAATTTGTAAGAGAGAGTCAGTTGGAGTGAATGGCATTCAATAGAAATGATGAATTCTGGGACTTATTGCACTTAGGGGAAAGGATGCGGACAAGAACCGCATTGGGAAGAGAAAGCGAACTGTATGGTACACATACATGTACTCTGTCTTGGAAAGGAGACTGAAAGGAAGTAATATTGTGAACAATCTGCTGAGCTCATTATTGTGAAATGGAACAATGCAGACAAAGGCACAGTTGAATATGAAGACAAAGGCTCAAAAGAGAAGATTGGTGCAGATGACTCCCGCAATAGAACCAGCAGACTAGTTCTTGTAATAGATGGTTATATAGTTCATGTAATAGATGGTTATATAGTTCGTGTAATAGATGGTTATATAGTTCATGTAATAGATGGTTATATAGTTCATGTAATAGATGGTTGTATAGTTCATGTAATGGATGGTTATATAGTTCTTTTGCTGTGTTTAACAACTTTACACAGGGGAATATTATGCTGAGAGATACAATGACAATTCATGTACATTTTCGAAATGTGGTTCTCAAAAGCAGCCTAGATTGCTTTGTGGAGTGAACTTTAGGTTACTCTCAACTCAACTGTTTCTCTTTCCAGGAAACTGCTTCATCTCCAGAAACTACTGATACTTATCCTCCAGAGGAAAACGCAGCTAGTCCACTTATCGAAACTGTTATTCAGCCACTGGAAAATTCAGTGAATTTGTCAGATTATGTCTCCAGGTTGATACCTTAGTTTATCATTCAGTCTTTTTTGATTAATATACGGTAATAGGAATAAGAAAGAAAAGCAGGACTGGACTGACTACATCTGGGTGTCACATATGAACTGAAGGGGTTTACGGTTGATTTTAATAATTATCTATCGATTCTGTATAAATTTTCAGAGCAAAAACAGCTAAGTTGGAAACTACGTCGCTACTTCTGTTAATACAAAGGTTTTTTAAAGTTAATAATGATATTTTCGGGTTCCCACTACCTTGAAAAGATTGGCAATACATGTATTATATGTACCGTAATCATCCAGAAGGAAACAGTAGTGGAAAGAATAAAGAAAAGAAGACTAACATGGTATGGACATGTGGTCAGGATGGAGAGCGGAAGAATGCCAGCAAAGGCGCTGCACGGAGAAGTGGAAGGAACGAGGAGCAGAGGACGGCCAAAGAAGAAATGGATAGATAACGTACTGGAGGACATAGAAGACAGAGGATTGGAGCTAAGAAAGGCAATAGAACTCGCAAGAGACCGGCCGAAATGGAGAAGTTTTGTTAGAGCCTCATCGTCGTGAACACTTAACGGAGGAGAAAGAAAGAATCATGCAGACTTGTTAAGCCATGGGCATGCAGCGCAATATTCTCTCTGCTTGTCGTCTCTTATTGGTCATGTGTTTTCGGGTTTTCATAGTGTTGTTATTTCTGAGCAGTACGATGATCTCTAAACCAAAGACTTGTAACAAACTATTATTATTTCAGATTTATTAAAAAGGTGCATTTTTCTTCTTGTGAACTTTAGGTTTGCCTCCGACTTTCAGCAGGAGGCGTGCCTTGGTCGAGGTGGATTTGGTGTCGTCTTCAAAGCTATTAATCGTCTCGATGATTGCGTCTACGCTGTCAAAAGGATTGCACTTCACGACAGGTAAGGCTTCAGACTCCCGTGATTAAATTTATGAGATGGATCCATAATATGCATGTAGTATCGAATGAATGAATGAGTTGCAATGGAACATTTGTTGTAGTTTCTGGGTCGGTAAAATGTTGCTTCTGTATTAATTATTTTTATTCAGTGTATTTTGATGGAAATAATGATGATAGGAGTGTGGAGTTGTGGTTGTGTGGCAAGTTAATTAGTCTTCACAACAGTGCCTGCAGTTCAAATTCCGATTTGTGCTTTGTTGTTGAGCTATTAGGGTGTTAATAAGCATATAACATTTCAACTTTGGTTATTGACAAGAAAAGCATTAACACCAGCAAATATTACTGTGCAGTTTATAAGGTGCTCATGTGAAGTAGAATATGTTGCACTGTATGTGCAGCAATTGCATCTGTATATGATTATGTGTAAGTATGCAATCTTTTAATTGCGCTGCTTTTGTTGCACTTTCCTAAATCCTTAGCTACTATGCACAATTTGGAAAATGTATTTACGTTGTTTTTCTTTTTACCAGCGAAAGAGCACGCGAGAAAGTGATGCGCGAAGTCAAAGCGTTGGCTCGTCTCGACCATCCCGGCATCGTTCGCTACTATCAGTCGTGGCTTGAGAGGCCGCCGCCAGGTTGGCAGGAGTCGAAAGACAGGGCGTGTCTTGACGTTTCCATGGTGACTCCGTCGCAGGACTTTGCACCCACAGACTACAGTTCCTCTGCGCAAGTCGATTCTTTCAGTGCTGCACCGATCTCAACCGAAAATCTGCGACCAGCGGGAAGAAGGCCAAGCGACTTCAACCCTCTGAATCCTTTTGTGCTAATCTCTGATTTCGACGATTTGACTGACGTAAAAAATTCCGGTGAACTATCGAGCGAGTTATCTGAAAGTTTCTATGGCAACGAGAAACCTGCCAGAAATTCGTCGAAATCGACCATCACCGATGGCAACGCCGACGACGACTCGTTTGAGATCAGTTTCCGTGACGACGATGGCGTTGGTTCGTTCAAGAGTGACAGAGGGGCGGAGGGCGATTGGAGCAGTGATACCGAAAACTGTGATAAATCGAAGCGGAAGAGTATTTCTGAAGAACACTCCGACGGCATAGAGATAATATTTGGTGACGCGTCCACGAGCAGAGAAAATAGTTCGACGAAAAGTAGATCGCTGTCTTCGGGCGACACGTGTTCGATAATGGTCAGAGGTCATTCGAGGTCGCCGTCCGTTCCGGAAAAGCCGAGATCGCTTGATCTTCAGTCGAGCGGGATGGCGTCCGGCTGCGGGGCGTCCCCCGCGAGCAAGACGCAGAAGCTGTACCTGTACATACAGATGCAACTGTGTCAGATGGAGAGTTTGAAGGACTGGCTGAGCAACAACACTGAAGATCGTGACAAGAATCGACTGCTTGACATCTTCCATCAGATTGTTCGCGCCATCAGCTACGTTCATCGCCAGGGTCTGATGCATCGAGATCTGAAAGTAAGAAACTTCTGGAACGTCCTCGTTGCAAAGTTAGGCTATGATGACGATGATGTTATTTCTGATGCTTAATTGAATTTGATATCCATGTGCCTTGCCACAGTATGTCAGAATCCATGTTGCAAGACGTCAAAGAGCGTCTGGGAGAGTCTGGTGTTCATCTAATTACTTAGTGGCATAGTTTTAATGTATATGTATGTGTGAACGCATCAACAAAGGATGACAAACGGTCCTATGATTCAATTGTCTGCTCTAAAGGCATGTAATTGTAATATATTTCTTTTTATTTCTTAATTTTAATTTATAATTAATTGTAATTTATTTTTATTTCTTATTGAAGAAACGTTGCTGATGCTCTGTTTCTTTTTCTTTTGCTATGAGGAACTCGTTATAAATTTTCTTGAATATGCTCCACACCACTTGCTAAGCAACTTCATAGATGATAGGTAATTTACAAAAGCACATTATAAATAAACTGTTACCTTAACTTGGATATAACGCAGGGGGTGATGCATGGTCTGAAATTTAATACCTGTAGGGGAGTTTGCTATGCTATTTGCCATGCCTAAGCAGATATATGCATTGAAAAATTATATAGAACTTGCTGCAGAGTAACTTGTGATATATTTGCAGCCATCGAACATCTTCTTTGCGTTGGATGGGATGGTGAAGATTGGCGACTTTGGCTTGGTTACAGCTGCAGAAGAGAAGTGCTTAGACGAGGGTTACGCATCAAATGCAGCGCTTGCAACTAAGCACACGAATCAAGTGGGAACAACACTTTACATGAGTCCCGAACAGGTATTTTGATAACAAGGAACAGACAGTTGTGTATCCTTCCATGTATATTTAAATTGGACACAGGAGTGAGGGGGCTTAGGGTAATGAAGGCATGAAGAGTGCACGGACACGGGATTATTTATCACTACCCTCCCAAAGGTCCACTCGACCTACCAATAAGGAACAGCATTGCAGTGATATTGTCATGTGTAGCAGACACAACCGTCAATCTTCATTCTGTTGGTCTAGAGCAGGGCTGTCCAAGCTGCAGTCCACGGGCCACATCCGGCTTGCGGGGCCATTTCAAGTGGTCCGCCTGAACTTTTTGAATTTTGCACTTTTTGTGCTGAAGCAGCTGAATGATAAAGCATGCCAAACATGGCATTGTGTTGTCAATATATGCTGTTATTCATTATTATTATTCAATTTACATGATAAAAATTTCATAATAAATTTTAATGCAGCTAATAATTATCAATAAATTTTGCTGTTACTTTTAAATTTACTTTTGCTGCCCTCGGTTTCAAGGATTATTGCTTCTGCGGCGCATGGTGCCAAAAAGATGGACAGCAATGCCCTAGAGACTCTGAACATGATGTTTTCTGTCGACTTCAGATGGGAATCTATTGGTATTAGCCAGGGGCGGATCCAGGGGGGGCCAATCCGGCCATGGCCCCCCCATGGAAAAAATCGTATGGGACGTGGCCCCCCATTTGATATCGCGGTTGAAATGACGGTATCTCCTCTTTTCTCGGAAAATTGGTCGATGACTAAAAAAAAGGATGAATTGGTATCTTTTCCCCGGAAAATTGGTCGATGACTAAAAATCCACCAAATTTTTCCCCTGTTCCACCAACAAGACCGAAAATTTGGCCCCCCCTCTTCGAAACGTTCTGGATCCGCCACTGGTATTAGCTCCATGCGAGTCCATGGGAACCTTTCTAGTTTTTCGTGCACTGTAGAATTCTGAATTTATAAAAATGATTTTGCAACGATCCATTCATTTAATTTAAGCTTCTTGTGTCTGCAGAGCTCGGGAGGTAGCTACACGTACAAGATCGACATCTACGCTCTTGGAATGATATTCTTCGAGCTCTTCTTTCCATTCCAAACGCAGATGGAGAGATTCCGGACTCTCACGGACATTCGACAGCTCCACTTTCCGCCAAAATTCGTCAACAGTTTTTGCAGAGAGGTACAACTTCTGTTTTTCGTCGTGCTTGGAGCGTGTCAGCACGTCGAGTTTTTCCTTGCGAGGCACTGTAATTTAAAATAATACAGGGTAGTTTAGTTGCATGCTTAGTTAGTGGCGTGGTGAAATATGGTTTGACTGGAAAATTCTAATTAGCGAATGGCTTTACTTCCATGTATGTGTAGAGATTGACCTTATTGAGAAGTGTTGTCTGCTGACCATATAGTACGTTTTCAATGTAGGTGTAAGATGTGCAGGGTGTTCTAGAACTGAATCTCTTTAGTATTTTGCAATACAATAAAACTTTGGCTCTTATTCAAAAATGCTGTTGTTGTTGAACAATTTGCTGTTATTTAACTGTCACTTAAGTGATTTGCAAAATATTGTAAATTGCAAAAAGACTATCACAGTTAGTTTACTTGATGCCCTGTGTATTATTCATGAGTTTCAAGTATAGATAATCAATTAACTGTTGTAATGAATGTATTGTTCTTTTTTTCCGCTACAGTACGAATTTGTCCTTCCGCTACTCTCACACGACCCTGACTCGCGACCTTCAACGCAAGAGATCTTATGCGATACGATGCTGGTTGAGCTGGAAGAGGCAGCCGAAGCGTTGAACCGACTTCACTCTCAGGCGAGACAGCGCACGATGTCACAGTCAAGCGGCAACTCCGCTGGATCCTCATCTCCCGTCGTAGCCGCGTTTGCGTCTTGAGGAACCGAGATTCTGACATTGGATGACTCTACCTACATCCCTCTTTATTTTCCATCGTTAGCCAAAACACACGACTGTTTGCTTGTCACACACTGTCTGGTGACTGGCATTATATCTTGATGCAGAATTAACTGGTCAGACCAGACATCGTAGTGGTGCAGTGGTCAACTGGTAACACCAGCATGTTTACTGTTCATGTTGTGGCGCACCGAGTAAAATTGGCAATTTGTCGCCAACGTATTTATGAGGTAGTTTGGTTGCTGGAATGCTCATCTTGTATTTCTGTGAAGAGATTGTTAGCGTGAAAGACACGTTTATGAATGTCTGCTTTTTTAAAGTTCGTTATGGGTTGTTGAAATTCATCTGGTGCTTAGTGCGAAAAGATTGAATTGGAAATGTAGATATGAATGAGGACATTGGCAAAAGTAGTGATGAAGCTACCTTGTATGATAGCTACCAGGGTTCAAATCCAGGTGTATGGTGTAAAGTATGTGAGCTGTTTACAGTCTATCTAGTGGAAGCTTGTAAAGCTGTGATTGCTTCAGGATTTGGCCAAAGTATCTTGGAATGTAACTAGATATATTGGCATGGCTTTTTGGTTAAACTTTTGGACTACATCAAGTACCATTTATAGCAAGACGTGCACTAAACCGTTAATGCTATACTACTGCATTTCTTACATGTTCTTATCGGTATCTTCAACCGTGCAATGTTCTTTCATGATTTGCTCCGCGTGAAGATATGTTACAATGAAGTTCAAATGTGTGCTGATGTGACATCTTGTGAAAACCTGAAAAAAGCTATTAAACAATTTGGGTGCCTCAAACTGAGTACCCCAAAAAAACCTGTTTACTCAGGCTGCTTATATACTTTGTTAATCTAAAATGTCAGCCTGATGAGCTTTAAGTAAATTAGTTTCGTTGCAATGAAATGGAACTTACGCCAGAGTAAAGATTTTTACAGAAACATGAATTGTCAGCTATGCAGTTTTGCACACATCAATAACCTGAGGTTGCATGTAAAAAGAATAAGAATTTCATTGACCAAGACGGAGCATAGCTTTGTGAAGCCTGAAGAATACGTCAACATCATATTGTCGTTCAATACATGTAGATGAGCACAAACTGCGTGAATTAACTAAAAGTTAGTGTTGTGAGCAGCCATGTAATAAATGATTGAGCTGTAAATTTCTATTGACGACAACAGCCTTTGTTGTTCTTGTAAGATGTCGTTCAACTATGGATCCATTTTATCCAGCCATGTAAAAGCGAAATAACGTAGAACTATAGACGAGGCACTTTGAACGGATTATTAGTTTTGAATGATCATGCAAAAGCATGTGTGTAAATGAATTCAGAGTGCCCCTTCAAGAAAAACTACTCAGAGGCACAACTAGAAAATAAGTCACCAGTGGGGGGGCATGCGCACACGTAAAGCTTCACCCGTCTGATAGATGGTATGTGATGTTCAGAATGCCTTCGTTTCTTATTCTAAACGAATATGTAATGCATATAGATAGTGCCTCATATGAAACAATATATGATGATGTTGGTCTCACAAGAAATTGTTAATGAGGATGAGCCACATCCCTAGCATACGGCATCATAATAGAAAGCTGCATTGTGCATAGGCGTTTTTTCCCAGTAATTTATGAAAGTAATCACTTGTGCTTTTCTGCCGGTGAATAGCTTTAAGTACTTCAATGTAGGGAAACAATGTAACATGTTGCGTTGGACCACACCACTGTAACGCAGTCAGATTATTTTGCCAATCTTTTAATTAGGATCGTATTATAAACTCAACATTTCTAAAACACTACTCAAAAGCTAAACCATTTCAATAATCAGTTCCATCATTGACATCGTTCCGAGTTATATCAGGGAGTCATCATTTGAACATGAACTTCCTTCACCTAATGTTTATTATTTTGTTACTTCAACAGTGTCCATCGCTTCCAACATGCATTGTCTATAAACCCCAAGGGCGGATACAGAAATTTTCGAAGGGGGGCCAAAATTTTCGCCTTGGTTGCCGAAAAATCTGATGACCTTTTTTTAGTCATTCGTCCAATTTCCAAGAAAAAGATACCATTTTATCCGCCAAAATAGTTGATGACTTTTTTTAGTCGTTTGTCCAATTTCCAAGAAAAAGATACCATTTTATCCACCAAAATAGTTGATGACTTTTTTTAGTCGTTTGTCCAATTTCCAAGAAAAAGATACCATTTTATCCACCAAAATAGTTGATGACTTTTTTTTAGTCATCAGTCATCCTGGTCAGAGCAATGGGGCCTCCCTCTCTAGTATCCTGCTTTTCTCTCCCGCTGCATTGATTTAATGGCTTGTTGGAACCAAATGGGCGGCCACGTCCCATGCACTTTTTAAATGGGGCCATGGCTGGATTGGCCCCCCTGGATCCACCCCTGATAAACCCACATTTTGTTTAACCCATGTTACCCTTTATTTGCGATCGGGCAGTGTCCTGTAGAGACATTTTCAGTTTTAACTGCATATCACAAACAGATGTTTAATTGGCATAAATTCTTATCTGGCAACGGTGTCGTACAAACATAGGCTACCAGTTAAACACAAAAGTCCGGTGTACGTAGAAACTATTATAATTACCGAACAAATCACAGCAATCCAGAGAACTGGAACATAAATTATTCACATTGTTGTAAGATATGGTATTTGTAAAACATGCAGATCTTTTTTAAGGACATTCGGAGTATTTGGCGTTGCTTGTTCACATTTGGATGAGATTAGATATTTGTTAGATGCAGCTTTAAGTGGATGATTTGTACTACGAATAATGATGAATTATTCAGTTTTCTTTATCTCGCCCGAAATTCATTAGAAGAGGCTGGAAAAAACGAATCTTTGAACGCTGGCGATTGTACTGTTGCATATATTATATACTATTGTTTATAATCATTTGAATATATAATATTCACAACTTCAAGTGTTACGTTTTGCTTTATATATATACATATATAATTACATATATATTTATATAATTATTAATGCCACTGATATAACTACTAGGCTGGTGAGGTTTCAAGACTACTAATTATAGATAACAGATTTTCCAATATCTCTGTTGGCCTTTGCCATGCATTGAGCAATTGTTTAGAGGGGTAATCAGCTTGACCAATTGACCTTTCCCTTGCTATTGCCTGTGTTGGACTAGAACCAAGCAATGCCATTCTGCCAGTGTGCTCCACAAACCTCTGCCTTGACTTGCTATATTCCCGTATCCATCTATTGTGCAAGTATCGTGCAATTTATATAGTCACATTATTCATTCATTTCAGACATTTATATAGCGCCTCTTCAAGAGTATCTACTCAGAAGCGCTCCAATGTTAATGTTATAGTATTATTTATACAACATAAAACCTGGTCCCATAAAATGCCTGACCATTCTTAACAGCTTTTCTGACCAATTATGTGAAGATCATAAAATAATCTATTGTCTTACATACAAGCATGCAAACATACAAATCTATTGTCTTAGAATCCTTCCAGTTTCCTTATGGCAACGAATTAAAAACCATCACTAGCATATTTCAGGAAACATTTTCGCTCATCTTAAGAACATTTCTTAAGCCCTTCAGTTACTTAAAGGGTGCTGTAGAAGTTGCTTTGTACATACATGCATGCAAACATACAAATAAAAAAATACATATTAACGCAAGCGCTATGTGTTGCGCTTCATCTGAAGCAAACAAATTTGAGAACTGGTTGCTTTATGCGAAGACTGAACGCTATAATGATCACATATGTATTCAGCACACCAGCAACAATCCCAAATGACTACCAAGTTTAAATGTACTTTATATAGCACCTCTTTAAGAACTAGTCGTCAGGGATGCCAATGACGAAACGGAAAACCATATCTAATAGTATGGGATTTCAATTTTCAAGTGCCTAAAGATCAGAAGTAAAGACATACAAAGATGCTCATGTTGCAGGGTTAGTGGCAGAACAACTGTGTAACTAGGATGGACACAGTCCAATGCCCCAAGTCCCCTAACTGCAGTTTTAAATGGCTATTGTAGAGAGCCGCACGAGTACAATTAAACCACGATGCTGTACCGTGGAAGTTTGGGCCCAGATGACTCACAATATTAGATAGTAGTAAAAAAACTTTTGTTTTCTTCTCAGAAAAATCCCGTTTCTTTGTTTTTTTACTTTTCGTCTTTTTCCGGGTTTTCATCTGTGACTTTATTTTTTTAAATTTTTTTATTTACTGTCTGAAATTATTTTCCTTCGTTTTATTTTCTTATATGATATACGGTATGATCACGCCGTATCAATACTTTCAAGGATTCAGCGAATTTACATCACTGTTTGACCGTTTTAATGTCATCACTTGAGAAATAAATAGCATGCAGAAGAAATGAAATTTTAAATTACTTGATATCAAGTTCTTTATACAAGTAAAAGTTGTCAGTACAATTTTTAATTACGTAGGCCAACACTCTTTAGACTAAACTTAAAAATACAAAGTTTTGTTTATAATTGTTAATGTTCATGTCAGAAAAGACTAGGTGGACTTATATTTACAATTTAAATTTTAAAAGATTTCTAGATTTTAAATTCTCAATTTCTTACTAAACCAAAGTTATAAGAGATAAAATAATTCTTGTGGATTAATTTGTTTATAATTGTTAATGTTCATGTCAGAAAAGACTAGGTGGACTTATATTTACAATTTAAATTTTAAAAGATTTCTAGATTTTAAATTCTCAATTTCTTACTAAACCAAAGTTATAAGAGATAAAATAATTCTTGTGGATTAATTTTACTCAATGTTTACTAATTAAATTGTGTTATTTTGCTTGCTTATTAAAATTAAATTGCGTAAACAAGGCTTTTAATTTTCAACTGTTATACAAGATTTAACAACCAATTACTTTTCTTTTTTGTTTTTTCTTGCTTTTTATTTTTTAAATGACGTTTTAGTTCATTTTTTATTCATTTTTTCCTATTTAACATCTATGATAGAAACAATACCAGAGTACTACAAGATTCCACAGATCGATTTTACACATCTGCCCACGACAAAACGAACTACCAGTAGATAAACTTCTTTTTTTCCGCGGTTCAGTCAGAGGTGGCTCGATTTCATCTCCAATAATTATCTTAAGCATTTTCACTACTAGACAGATAGCCTCATAGATTAGTCATGGACGGACCTTAAGTGTCACTGCATACTGCTTAGTTGCATAAACTCATGATACAGTCACTTTGGCATGGCAACGTTTTCACTTCTGAACAGTGAACATCTACAATTCTACATGTACATACAAGCATCCGATGAAAAAACTACTCGAAAGAAATGTCAATCGCCAACAACAGCCGCAGACCGTAAACCTATTCACACATCAAGCAGATCTATTCTAGCAGACGCCAGAAACACTTCACCAATAGACGACCAGTTCAAAAACGCTGGAATGAACGAAGCATCCCAAATTCATCAGAAACATTCACTTTCACAACACGAACTAACAAATTACGAACAGATTTCAAACGACGAACACTAAAATTTTCCTCCACTAATATATCGCAAAACCCTGGAAGTTCTGTTGAGTAGACAGAGAGTTTCAGTCATCAGCGAAGAACTGCCAAACGAGCGAGAAGCTCCCGCCGAACAGCCACTTATTACGACTTCGAGACGACGATCGGGCAGTGGATGTGATGGACGACGAAGTCGCTGACGCTCCCAAGGACCGTGCGTCGCACCTTGCCGTGGCCGCGTGATCCCATGACGGCGTACGTTGCGTTCTCCTTGCGCGCAGTGTCCACGATGAATTCGCCTGGCTTCTCATTGCCGGATATAAACCGTCCGTCTGCCACCTGACGCAGAGACAAAAGATCCACATAGCAAAACAATAGAGATCTTATTGGAGATAAGTAAATAGGTATATCCTTTATTGATACCAATTGCTAAAAGTATTTTGGTTTAAATATGAATCGCATATAATGTTTGTTCTGTTTGTTTGGATAGGCTACTCAGAGTCGCTCCCGAATGCACAGCGGACTCTGCATCGGAGTTTCACGCCGAAGCGCTGAGCAATTGCGAGTGAAGGACTTGCCCAAGGTCCCTACGCAGCGACTTGAGGAGGATTCGAACCTCGAACCTTCCGGCTTCAAGGCAACGACGCCACCACTACACCACCATGCCCCACAGGTAGGTTCAAATGTCTGAAAAACATTTCCTGAAGGTCAGTTACTCCTGACTTTAAACACCAGCATAAATCAATAAATCATCCGCATTAAAAATCTTACGCTGATCCAAACAAGTATCCTACATAAGCCTGGCTACTGCACACAGAGTTGTGACTCCACAGACCAGAAGACACAAATGGATTCAAAAGAGCTAACTATTTAAAATCTGTATTAATACCAACTGGATGAGCAATACAGACCAGGACATTGACACTGAAAAATCAGAGCTAGTCCACAGAACTTAGGACTACAAATGGCCCAGAAATGAGCGTGAGAGTAAGGCATGGCAATAATGACAATGATATACATAAGATAATCTGTATACATACATACCGCAGTATGTTTATCAACTTTTGCTGCCCTGTTGATTCATTAAATACTGATTATATTTATATGAGATAAGAAGTACATGAAACTGACCCCATAACCTTTCAACTTCTGCTTAAACCTTTCCGCTATCTCTTCTTTCTTCTTGTTCGCGGCTAGCATTTGATGGTCCCAGGCTGAAACGAGATCAAGCACATCATCTGAAGTTGACTACTTTGTCCCAATTTGTTCAGATGACCTCCTTGAGGGTCAATTCTAAACCCAGACTTTGAATGCCAAGACTACAAATGGCCCAGAATTGACCATCAGAGGCATGGCAATAAAATCCCCCCCAAGCCTTGGAAACAAACTGCAAACTTCGTATGTTTATTTTTAGTACTGCAAGCATTGTACTCATCCATAAATTGAGAGCAATATTTGCTCACATGAGAAGAGAGAGAGAGAGAGAGAGAGAGAGAGAGAGAGAGAGAGAGAGAGAGAGAGAGAGAGAGAGAGAGAGAGAGAGAGAGAGAGAGAGAGAGAGAGAGAGAGAGAGAGAGAGAGAGAGAGAGAGAGAGAGAGAGAGAGAGAGAGATATAGGCTAAAAATAGATTTGGCGCTTCATACATGATACCATGCCCTTTTTATTTGCTCTACAATACTGTAAACTGACCCAGCCTTTCTAGACTTTCCAAAGAAGCCATAACAATGGCTACAATAATAATGCAACAGCCATGTCCAAGAAATTGTGACACCAATGTACAAGTAACAGAGAATTTCTCTCTGCCACAAATACTACCTGTAATGGTGCACATACTGAAAGCATATTTCACATCACTTTGAACCTAACACAACTATTTAACTGATAGCAATTAGTAACTCCATCCAAGCAAATCACATTGAATCCAATCACTGCTATTACCGGTAATTGGAAATCTATCCAATGAATGCTTCACTCTGATCTACAGAGAGAAATGCTGTGTCTGTCTGTTTGTCATTCTGTCTGTCTGTCTATCTGTCTGTCTGTATGTATGTCTTTGTTCTACTCTATCTTTCAGTCATTCATGTGTGCCCATGCTACTCAAGTTAATCTTTAATTTTCAGATGAAGGGCAGATCAGAGGCATCATGTATCATCCGGTCATGTATCATTTAATTTATGCGGCCATGAAATTGAGTCAGCTCAAAAGAAATATGTAAAAACAGCTAGAGCAACAATAAAAGTCAGTTAACACGCTTCTTTTGTAAAATAAATATTCTTGCAACAAAATACAAACTGGAAAACACAAACACACACACAAATTGTGGGTACCAACAGAAAATATGGGGAATAACTATAAAGACCTAGCAAACGTCATGAGCACCATAAACATGAGCACCACAAACATCCATTGAATGTGAGCTCTGATTAGAAAAGGTCATATTTTTTTTTACTATATATACAACACCTGTTCCAGGGTGAAATTTGACCCACCTTTCTCATCATAAATCTGCCTGGGTCCACACAAATCCTAATTAAAAATGTCAAAGTCACCTGTCTCAGAACCCAAATTCCAAACACCCTGTCAACTGCTCATCTGTACTAGTTATGTTCCTGCCATTAGTCCTAAGCAGAAGTTATCAGCTGCAAGTACATGTACGGTATTGTATTGTATATGACCATTTATAAAGAGTGCTTCTCTCAGCAAAAAGCCTCTCAGAAGCGCTCCCAGTGCAATCAACCTTGGAAAAAAAGATACAAGGCAAGAGAAGGATGAGGAAAACTGCCAGACAGAAAGACGGAGCGAACTGTGGAGAAAAAGTATTATCCAGGCATGATTCAATGTACAGCAATAATTTATAATGGATTTAACTGTAGGGCTTTTTTTAACGTGCAGTTGTACACAAAATGTGCAGTTCTAAATGGATTTGTGCAGTTGTAAAAGCACTTCTGTCACAAGTTCTGTGCAGTTAAAACTAGCAAAAAGGTCATTGTCATCCGATTGGAAATAATTTACCATGGAGGATGGGAAGGGAAAGAATTAAGGGGTTGTGCAATTCTAAAAATTCCTTTAAAACAGCCCTGGGATATAATAGACATCAAAGACAAAACATTGCATGATTTCAAAGAAAGGCTTTTGCTAGCGTGAAAGGGGTTAAATAAGCTTAAATAGGTCCACACAAATTTATAATTTAATAATCTTCTCAGATTCATTTCTTCAGAACATTATAACTGATCCTCAGCAAAGGCTTAAATATTAAACAGTGAGTTTGAGTTTAGAGCACAGACTCATCTGAAAAGTTATCTAGGAAACTGCAGTATCATGGCCATCAGGAAATGTTGGTTAAGCTAAAGCAGGTGAGTACACTGATTGTATGCAAGTGGGGTGCTGTGGTGTAGTGGGTATGTTCGTTGCCTTGCAGCCGAAGGTTGCAGGTTCGAATCCACCTCAAGTCACTGCGAAGGGAACTTGGGCAAGTCATTCACTCACAATTGCTCAGCGCTTAAGCGTGAAACTCCGTTGCAGTGTCCGCGCTATAGTTGGGAGCGCCTCTGAGTAGAGCGCTCAAAGGGGCGCTATAACAAGTGCACATACAAAAATGTTTGATGGTCACAGTCAGCTGAGGTCTTTAAGTTTATTTATTCGACTTAATCACCAATGCATGAATTAGGGTAGAGAGAACCATTGCCTACTGTGTCCACCTTTGGTAAAATATAGTCAGGCACATGAATCCGTTCAAAAGAGGGTACCTGGGTACCTGTTGCTCACTAGCTAATGAATCAATCGCCTAACAACCTGACTCCTGCAGACTTTATTTATTATGTATGTATGTGCACTTGTTGTAGCGCCCCTTCAAGGTCCTACTCAGAGGCGCTCCCGACTACAGCGCGGATTCTGAATCGGAGTTTCACGCCAAAGTGCATGGGCAATTGCGAGTGAAGAACTTGCTTAAGGTCCCCACATGGCGGCTTGAGGTGGATTCAAACCTGCAACGCTTCAGCTGCAAGGCATGTCGTTTACAACTAAAAGGCCTAGATACACGTTGACCAGAAATAAATTTTTCACAATGACCAAATTTCTTTGCTGAATCTACCATTCGCTGAACGCATCGGCAAAAAGAACATGCGCAAAAATACAACAAGTGTTTAGAGGGTAACAAACATGAACATACTAGCCATACTCATCAGCCTGCCCACTGCACGTCTACCTCTCTATCCCCCCCAGATCTGTTCTGCTTCTTTTATGCTTGCATAATTGTGCCTCAATTTAATTTAGTTTTTATACTTTTGTTCTGATTATGTTGCTTTAAAACTGTCAATTATTGGTCTGTACTAACATTTCTCTGGTTTCAACAGAACATCGTTGCTTTATATAACTTTGTGTCACTGAAACGTCGATTGAAATGAAATTTTATGTTAGGGGTCAGGTTGATATAAGCTCATAGCTTTTTCTGGGCTTCCTGTTGCTCAGAGATTGATCTGCATCCACTACCTGTACTTATATTCTATCATTTTCTTTGGTGCAATAAATAAATAATTGTCTCTTGCATTCTCTCCTGTTTGTAGTTGTTTGGCTTTTATTCTGAAATCCCGATTCACTAGAACTGCTATGGCTCAGTCTCGATCTTTTGTCTCAATTGGTCCTTCTCTTTGGAATGCTCTTTCTCCTTCTGTTCGTTCTACACTTCTGTCTGTCAGTCTCTCCTCTGCTCTGTCTCTTCTCAAAACCTGCTTCTTCTCGCAGGGACTTGCGCGCTGGGAGCACCTTTGAACGTTTCACCCTACTAGAGGTGCTTTACAAATGTCTAAATACAATACAATACAATACAAAGCAAATTAAGCTGTTGAGCAATATTTTTAAAAATGTCAAATTGAATACAACTTAGACAAAAGTAATCAACTGAACTCACACTCTCTGGTCGGCATCACTGGAATCTCCAATCCATAGACAACAATGACAATGTTCCCCGTACGATGTAGATTCTTGAAATACCCTGCAACAACAATCCACTGCTCACGTTAGCGCACAGACAATGAGGGTTAACGCAGGAAAGGTGGTAATGGATCTACATGGATGACCAATGACCGTACTAGCAAATTGTTTTTTTAAAAGAAGTATTTACAACTGCACAAAATCTTCTTTCCGTTCCAATTCCCCATAGTAAATTATTCCCAGTAGGATGACCATGACCTTTTTACTACTTTTCTAACTGCACAGATAAGAAGTGCTTATACAACGGAACAAATCCATTAAGAACTGCACATTTTGTCAAGAACTGCACATTAAAAAAGCCTGGCACTAGCGTTATAGATCAAAATAAGGCTACACTTGTACACTTTATTGCACCTGCAACAATAACAAATGTTCTTATCACTATTTTAATTTAATATTTATATCCAAACATGATTTTAAAAAACCAGCAAGATAACAACAACGTCAGTAGGTAAATTATTATGCAGTGGTCATTTTGCAGCAACAGCAGTACGAGAATTGTAGAAAAATAACTTTGGGAGGGGATCAGACGATAATTCATGTGGACTTTGGATGTGCAATGAGGACTTTACTATGGCATCCTAAGAAAGACTCGGGAGCTGAACCCACAACCCCCCAACCCCGCAATTCTCACCCTGAGTAGTAAGGTCATGCCTCTGTGATACACCAGTGGACATATAGGCATATGGTCAGCGAAAAAAGATGGATCAATTGACAACAGACAAAATCTAAAAAGTTCTCAGTACATCTGGTTCCCTACTGGCAGACTGTTATCCAACAGCGTCGTTCATTCTCTGTCGCTGGAACCTGGAATGGCCTCCCTGTTACACTGCACTTAGTTCCCAAGGATCACTCCACTATGTTCCTTAAGAACCTCAAAACTGTCTTATTTAGCCGTGGTTGATCCTGCAGCGCTTCTGAGTAGTCTACCTTGAAGAGGTGTTAAACAAAATTTTCGAAATAAACAAATAAATTTGCTGACCATGACAATATAATCAATATTCCACTTTCAAACCTCTGGCTCTCACAGCAGTCAATGGTGTCATTGTGTGACCTCTAGGTAGGAAGCCATGACACTGACATCGGCTAGGCAGTGTAAGGCATATTAATGTCGTACAGTCCTTGTCTAATTCTTCACTATTTGCAAATGCAAATCAGATGATCTTTGATGTTATGCTGTGTGCCCTAGGATGAATTAATCTCAACAATATATATCCGTCTGTCTGTCTGTCTGTCGGTCTGCATCTGTATGTCAGTGTCTGTCTGTCAGTGTCTGTCTGTCTACCTGCCTATCTAGCATGTCTTTCTCTGGAACCGGTTTCTGAATCGGTAAATTGGTACACATTTCAAAGTTCCGCCATCCTTGGTGTCCCGTTTATTGTGGCTGACATGCATGTGCCTTTCACTCCTGTGGCAGGGGTGGTGGTTGGTTCTCTGCCCGAAGGCAGGTTCATTGGCTTTACGCCCCTGGGGATGAGATGAGTGAGGTGGTTTCCCGTTGCCTTCCCCACAGACTATGATGGGTAAGCAACTTGCCCAAGGTCGCTCCGCAGGAGCTTGCGCCCCTGCGTCCCACAAGTGCTAGCCCGAGATATCTAAATATGTGAATGTCAACTCCCACCCCGGGGCTTGAACCACAGTCCGTTGCAACCAACAGACGTATGCCGCTCTCGCTTACCGGTGTAGCTAACTAGGCCAGTTAAATGCAATCCAGGGGATGCAATCCTAATGGAAAAATTATCTTACTGACTTAACAGATGCGTTTATAGCAATCAGGCGAGCTAAATTTACATTCTGTCTTACTTACATTCCTCATTAATTTTGTGATTACCGTATGTCCATATGGTATTTAAGGGCTCTCTTTTCATACCACTGTCCAGTGTTCACTGTGCTCATTCCAACTCTGTCACTTAATCTCTCTCCGTCTCTGTCACTCTCTTTGTCTCTGTATCTCTCTGTCTGTCTGTCTGTCTCTTTCTATTTGTCTCTTCTTTTCCTCTCTATCTCCGTCTGTCTATATGCCTTCCTGTCTGTCCGCCTGTGTATCTATCTCTCTGCTTCAAAAATTCTAAATTTTTAAAATCTAATAACAGATAAGGAATCTGTTTGGTTTTTGGTCAGAACCTGCTTCAAAACCTAACAGGCAAATAGTCAGTAGTTAGTTAGTATTCTGCAGAACCCTGTACATTGTTCGAGACAAAAGCCTGAACGTCGTAAACAGAAAACATAACACCTGAAACGGCTTTTGCACGGTTGCTGGTTTCTGCTGATAATAGCGAACAGAAGAGAAGTGGTCGTCTTGGTCCAATGGTAAACAGACGATCATGCAATTCACGTGCTGCATGTGTCAATCAAAGACACTGTACACAAAAGTGGCCTGAAACTCACTTCGAATACATAACACCTTTACAAGATAAAGAAGAATGAGGGTGTGAGACACGACTTGGGAGGCTTATTTTCAGACTTGCATGGCTTGCATGCAACACGCAAAACTTCAAGATCAAGACAACAAAATTAGATAGTTGAGTTCCAAAACTGACACCAAGACAGTGAGGCAACATCTTTTTTTCCCGATCTTTGCCCGAATCAGATACAAAGTCTTGCTTCTAGTTACTAAGTCCCTGCAGTGCTTAGCGCCTAAATACCTGTGTGACTTAATGTGTAAGCCTCTTTCTGCAAGATCTTCACGCCCTCTTTGTTCTGCTGACCGCTTTGATCTATTTGTACCCAGATCGAACCTCATTAACCCAACATCGAGCTTTTGCTATTGTTGGTCCTTTAATTTGGAATCACCTTCCTTCTGAAACTCCAGGCAGGATTCTTGTAGGAAATTCACCTGCATCTTTTCGCTGCTTGAAGACTTTTCTTTTTTCATGGGCCTGTCACGCTGAGAGCGCTTCTGAATAGCTCTGCTGTGAGAAGCGCTTTACAAATGCTTTACTAGATTAGATTAGATTAGATCTACTTTCTCAATATGGTGACAAAGACATCCAAGACAAAACTTTAAAGATAATTTTTCTCTTTGGAACTGTTGAAGACTTCTATGGACAAGTCAGCCAATCTCATGAATAGTATATTCAAATAAAATATCTCAGGCATGTCTGAAATCTTCTAAATGATTTTAAAATTAAACCAACAATATTCCATACCAAAAAATTATAACTTAATATGAGATGACCAACAATATTCCAATATTCCATAATTAATAAATAAAATAATACATCATTTAGATTCGCGCATGACAGTTTTATAGTGCAAGAACTAAAGGCACTCTGCGAAAAACTCACGGACATCATTTTCCCCCAAGAAAATGAGATTTTTTCTTCAAGACAGACTATTCCAAAAGTCAAGAAATGACTGTGAGACCAAGATTGAGGTCAAGACAATAGGTCAAGACATTGAAAACCTGTCACAAAGACCATAGAATTCTGCTTATTTCAGCTATTTATATCTCAGGCTAGTACAGTCTGTACAGGGCATGGTTAGTCTTTGGTCTTGAGTGGGGATCTAAATTGACAGTGCTGGCCAACTGATCTTCTGAACAACACTGACCTCATTACGACTTGAATTTTGGGGCACCAATTATTGTTTATGCCATGTGGATTAAATAATGACACCATAGAAGTTAAAAACTGCAATTACATTATTATCTAACAAACCATGCCAAAGATAGCCAAGTGAAAGAAAGGGCTAAATTTAGCAGTCATGTACATTATCCCTTAAATCCAGCGGTGTATACAGTCCAGTTTTCTCTGCAAGGTCCACAGACAACACCGGGCATACAGTCAGTCTTCCCTCCACCCTTTCCTCATAACCCAGTCACACTGCATGTGGAAATTTACAAGACAACAGTGAATCTTCAACTAAGCGCATGTATATACAGTCACATCAAGGTCAAAAGGTCATTGGGATTACTATAGAAAATTGACTATTTAAATTAATAAAATCGACTAGCATGGAAACACAAGCCAAAATCTTCACTGGCAATGGATCTGAGTCAGTGTCATTGGTTCGTGTGGAACAGCAACTGAGTTGAACACACCTTCACATCCCAAACTATGACCTACAATACTGACTCTGATTGAGGTGCAGGTGTATCTGTACAAAATATCTCTACCACACCACAGCAGTCACAGCACATATCACTCACTCCATCGATCCATCTAACCATCATCCATCAATCCCCCATTCTCACAAAACTGTTATTAGATTTCATTCCCTTATCAGGTGCAGATACTTGACTATGATGTTGTACAGCTAGGCTTCTTTTTCTAGTTCATTTTATTTTCATATCCTATTAATCATAGAATATTTTTAGTATAATTTCTTTACTGCAAAAATCCTTGATATCGTACGCAAAGCGCTGAGAATATGATTGCATTTAATAAAGAACATACGCACTGATTTAACAGCTTCCATTGTGTCATTCTAATGCCTTTCCACCAGATATTTGTTATCATCCTCACAGCTTTGAACTCCCGATAAAGGACGACAGAAATTACAATTTCCCCGAGTTATGCAGACACTCGGCCATTGCCCTTCTATTTGCACCGATTGGATTGAATTTTTATAATTTTATTTAATCATTTTCTTCATTGTAACTGGCTGCGGTATGTCAGTAAGAGCTCAATAAAACGAATATCATAACAGCTCCAAGAACTAACTACACGAGTTTTTCAATCTTGGCATTTTTTGCTAGTCCCTTCCCTCACCATCTGATTTCCCTGCTGGGAAGTCCTTCAAGAGCACCGTTATCATAAAGCAAAAACAAGCAGCGACTGAAATTGAAACCATTGTTAAATCACGAACAGCCACAAACTTCTAATGCACCAACTGTCAGCAGGTGGTACCATAAAAGCAAGGAGTTCATTTTGGAAAAATCTGACTAAGTAATAAAAATTGTAATTAAATAAAAATCAAATATACAGGAAGTGTTTCAAACGCAGTGATCTAAGACAGTTTTACTGAGTAACCCAGCAGGACAAAGCTCTGTCTACAAGTGACTTATGAAATGCCAGAACATTTGGTTGAGCAAAGTGCAAAGAAAGAAATCAGGCTTTAGATGGCGGGAGAGGTCTGCTGAGCCTGTGTTTGCTAGGAGCAAGATTTTAAGCATGGCCAGGGTAATCTTTAGGCCCCAATGACAAATCAAAGTCAAACTGGTGATAAAATTTATACTGTAGATGGTTATGTATGTATGTATGTGTACTTGTTATAGTGCCCCTTCAAGATTTCCACGTCCTTGACCACAGCACAGACACTGAATCAGAGTTTCACACCGAAGCACATGAGCAAAATTTTGCTAGTGAAGGACTTGCTCAAGGTCCCCACGAGGCGGTTTCAGGTGGATTCAAACCTGCAACTCTCCGGCTGCAAGGCAATGAACATATTTATCACACCACCATGCCCTACAAAGGAAACTTAGGTAATTTGATCAGTGACAACCTTAAAGATCACATCAATAAGAGAAGAAGTCAAGAGCCCTAAGCTAAGATTGGCAATCCATTCCTTGAGGGCTCTAAAAGGCACTGCCTATACTGCCTGACATTGGCACCAAACAGCATACATTGTAATTGCAAAGGTTTCCCTTATTCAGATAAGATATTTGTATGCTCTTTCCCATATTGTTTCTTTTCAATCTTTTATTTCTTTAGGTACTTAATAATGGCAAGTCCCATCAGTGAAAAGTAGGCCACGCACCTGACTTCTTCCTCAGACAACAATGGCAGTAAGATATATGAAGGACTTTGGCCTACACTAAATATTGACAGCTAAGACCCTCTGTACTCTGGTCCAGTTAGCCCTGTAGCTCACTACCCATTGCAGAGGACTTTAAAATGACTTGAATCCACTCCAATGAACCAAACAGAGGTGAAGGAACTCACTGATCAATTCATAGAAAAATGACTGCTAGTTGCTGTTTAAGGACATTGTTTCATAACAAAGATGATTAGAGTCACCCTCCTCCTTTATCTAGGCTTGGGACTGGCACTGTCAAAGTGCAAACAGTGGCAGAGTTGCCAAAATGAAAAATGTGCAGTGTCTGGAGAAATACATAATTCTAGTTCCAGTAATATGCTTCTCAGTATAGATAGTCTGGAAGATGCACTATATAAATGCTCCTAATAAATATAATATAGGCCATTATATATATATATATATATATATATATATATATATATATATATATATATATATATATATATATATATATAAGTATGGTTGCTATATACAACTGGATGGGTGGAGAAGACCTAAAGGAAAATGGAACATTGACATCATGATGACATCAATGGCATCATGATGACATCAATGACATCAGGAACCGGTGTAAACAAGATCCACATTGAAGCTTGTGAATAGCATCACAAGATGCAGGGACTCTGGAGACGTGATGGCGCCCTTCCAGGCTTCCATGGCTGCCAACAGCTAAATTCGACTCATGTAAAAACTTGTGGCTATCCGTTCATACTTTGAATTGTAATCATTCTGTGGTGTCAGTTTGAAAATAAACGAAGACATAATTATTATACCATGTAGTAATTAATGATTCAAAGCATTCTTGAAACCAATGCAACTCGAGATTCTATTATAAAATCCTTGTCTAGCATACTATTATAAAGTAACGCACGTCACCTGAAACGGAAAAGCATTTAGGGAAGCATTGCTTGACTGTTAAATGACACAACAAAGGACGGTTGGACCTCTGTGCAAGGTCTTTTGTATAATGTATTAATAGCATTGAAGACAACATTTCTACTCACAGTCGAAGGCATCCTCGGATGACTTGCTTCCATCAATCGCAATGATCACAATGTCAGGAGATGAGCCGCCTTTCTTTGCACTTGGAGACGTGTCTGCATCTGCGGCGGCATTTGCCTCGTCCATTTCTTTAATGAATAATTAGTCCAGTTGTTAAATTAGATGCAATAAATCGTCGTGTCGTGCTAAATTCTTTAGAACATGCGTTTCAATTGAGCAGCACCCTACGCGACGCCCGTCAGCCAATGCGGTGACAAAATTCATCGAAGAGATTTTATCACTTACAGAGTGAACAACTTGCTCTACCATTGCCGAGTCAAGAGTAACCGCTACGATACATTATTCTTATTTGACCATAGTCCTTTTTTATAACCAGCCTTTGTCGCGGCAACGTGACCTGCAGCTGGTCGTGTGACTTGTGTCTATGAGGGCTAATCTAATCTAATCTAATAAAGCATTTGTAAAGCGCTTCTCACAGCAGAGCTAGTCAGAAGCGCTCTCAGCGTGACAGGCCCATGAAAAAAGAAAAGTCTTCAAGCAGCGAAAAGATGCAGGTGAATTTCCTACAAGAATCCTGCCACGAATTTCAGAAGGAAGGTGATTCCAAATTAAAGGACCAACAATAGCAAAAGCTCGGTGTTGGGTTAATGATGTTCGTGATCTGGGTACAAATAGATCAAAGCGGTCAGCAGAACGAAGAGGGCGTGAAGATCTTGCAGAAAGAGGCTTACACATTAAGTCACACAGGTATTTAGGCGCTAAGCCCTGCAGGGACTTAGTAACTAGAAGCAAGACTTTGTATCTGATTCGGGCAAAGATCGGAAGCCAGTGAAGGTCATGAGTCATTAATGTAGAGATGTGCGAGTATCGAGGAAGTCGTGCAATAAGTCTAGCAGCAGAATTTAAGACAGATTGTACAGATGACAAGCGAACTTTAGGAAGCCCAATTAGTAGGGAGTTACAGTAGTCAATTCGTGAGGAGATAAAGGCATGTACCATAGTTGTAAACACCTTGGAGGACACAGATCTTCTAATTGCCCTGAGGCGTCTCAAGTGGTAGTAACAGGAACGGGTCAAGAGTGACAGGTGTTCAGTAAATGTCAGAGCACTATCAAGTGTGACACCCAGATCACGAACACTAGAGGAAAAGGTAAAATGAGGGAATAATGTGGCCAGTAATTGAAGATCAAGCTTATGTAATTGTTGTTTGGTTCCAAACCAAATTAATTGGGTCTTGGAAGGATTAAGGCTAAGTTTGTTTGACGACATCCAGAAGTGGAGATCTTGCAACAGAGAGCTCATCCTTTCAACCAAAGAGATCTGCTCATAAGGTGAGCCATGTACAAGAGCTTGTACATCATCAGCGTAAAGATGACCTCTGGCCTGGTGTTTATAGAGGACAGAGGGGATGTCTGCGGTGAAAAGAATATATAAAAGGGGACCTAAGACCGACCCTTGAGGGACACCTAAGTCAACTCTAACCCAGGGTGTTCTAGTGTTACCCAGGACAACCATCTGAGAACGATCTGTAAGGTATGATTTAAACCAATTAAAGGGTGTGCCACATAAGCCAAATGAGAGGTGTAGACGCTGCAGAAGGAGCTCATGATCTACCATGTCAAATGCCGCAGAGGCATCAAAGAGTGCAAGAAGAGAGAGCTGAGATCTATCAATTGCCGTGTAAATATCCGAGAGAAGTGACAGGAGAAGAGTTTCTGTCGAGTGGTGGCTTCTAAAGCCAGATTGGGTGGGAGGCAAAAGCCCAGATTGCTCCAAGTAAGGGACGAATTGAGCTGCAACAAGTCTCTCAAGAGTTTTAGATAGGTAAGAGAGGTTAGAGATGGGCCTGTAGTTTTGGCAAACATTAAGGTCAAGGTTAGGCTTCTTTAGCCTTGGAAATACTATTGCACGTTTCTGAGATGTAGGAAGAAATCCATCACTGAGTGACCTATTAAACATATAGACAAGAAATGAAATAATGTCATCAAGCACATTAACAATGATGAACGGTGGGAGCGGATCAAGCTCACACGACTTCATGTTCGAGGAGCCAATAACCCGTCGGAGATCAGCTTCAAGGATAGGTCGAAAACCGTCGAATTTGCAGTCCGTTTGAGAGAAGTCGGGTTGAGGAGCACCAGTCATTCCAGCACGAAGACCAGCTATTTTGTCAGTCATCATCTTGAGAAAGTCATCTGCTACGAAAGTTGGTGTGGTTGAAGAGCGAGAAGCATGACGTGGTTGAAGAGCGAGAAGCATGACCCAGCAGGCCCGATATAGTAGACCAAAGACGCTTCGGATTCTTTTCGTCACGAGCTACAAGGTTCTCCCAGGGCTGATATATATATATGAGGGATTTTATGGCTACGCTATCCCAAAGGCAGCCAACGGGCGCATCGATCACGTCCTACTATACTCAGTTTACCAACCCCATCTGCCGATTGGAAAGTTGAGTGGACCTTATTTTGGGAGGGTCGTGCGAACTGGGATCGATCCCGCATTCGTGCGATTTTCGTACCGTTAACCATTGCCCAAACCCCTCCCAAATGCCAAATTGATCCCAAGATCTAATGAAAGCCATTTCGAACGGCCAGCGTGCAAAACCTGAAACCTATCAGATTCGGATAGCTTCATATAATTGTCTTATGATTCCGGTTAGCAATGATAGTTCCACATCTAGACTCCAGGTTGTGGTTTGACTTTTGGTTTAGTGTTAGCCCCGTTAGGCCACAGTATAAATAACAATAGTCATTCAAACAATGTATGAATAACAATTGTATGCATAGGCGTATAGGCCTACACTGTGGTAATTGATACTGTGGTTAGACTAAGACCACACTGTCAGGTCTCCATGGTAGACTGCATAGCCTAACAAAGTTTCAGCCATATTAATTATAAGCACAACACCAGTTTCAGTCGGTTCCTGCAAGTGCTAACTAACTAAATGAGATTCCGTTAATCAGCTATTAAATTAAGCATCTAAATTCTACTGCTTATCGCTGACATATATTTATTTGCATTCATAACGTTGAAATCTGTTCACCGACAATTGATTCGATAAATTTTTTAAAAGTCTTCGACCATCACATACATCGATCAAAGAATGGCACGGTTACAATTAACTAAGAAGTCTACAAATTGATCTTACTTGGCTCACAGATTTTATCGCTGCTGTTGGGGCGCCAATGTTTGCCACGTAGCAAATTCAAAATAAACAGCTGATTGTCTTACTTACTATGCTTTTGAGCGTAAATAAGGGTTCAAACCGAACATGGCGTTAGTAGCAAGAATGAAAAAATTATTGCTCGTTTCACAATATTTCCTCTTTCTGACTAAATAATCTTGGACAGTGCTCGTCAACTGACGTCAAATATATATTTAAAAGAACTTTTTGTACGAAACAGTGAAACGATTATAATTGCTGACAATGAGCCTCAGCGTGTATGTTGACGTTTCGATGGACCATTCAAATGTCGTGCATTTACCCGTGTCTTCGATGATTGCGCTGTTTGTGGGTAAATTCTGTGGAGCGTGGGGTGATTGTTTTCAGCTTGTGAACAGTTTTCCGCTCTCGGAAAAGACGAAGACTGTACAAATTGACCGAGAAGTGCTGAATGGACTCGTTATCGTGAAGCAACACGAGGCACCAGACAACGTAAGGCATTGCAAGCTTCCGGCTGCTGTATCGAGCAATGGTCTCGTTGTTCACTGTGGACTTTGTTCGGTTTTGAGGCAAATTATTGTATCCAGGAAAGAATTCATATATCTTATTGGTGAGCGAAAGAATTGCTTAAAGGCCTGTGCTGAAGTGTCTGCCTGGACAAAATTCTGCGAGGTAGAGATGCCATCAGCTGTGGAGAAATTTCTCAGCCTGTCGAAAACGGTTCATGATGCTGATAGAATTTTGGAATTAAGCTCTCTTCCAGAAGAATTACTTCGGCTGGAAAGTCATTTTTATACACCGCCTGTTGTGTCAAACATCAACAAAAGAAAACATGAAATTGTGAAGAAAGTGAAAACCATGGATAAAATTTCAAGTGAAAATGTTAACGACACCACGCAAATTTCACAAGTCAGCAACTGCCCTACATTAGAGCATGTTTTTGTAGAGGGGCTAGATTTTCGACTCACCGATCTTGTTCTTTTTCCATGTGTTACTTTGATCTTGAGTGGTTGGATGAATGATTTCAGTTTGATCCAACTTCATTTGAAAAATGTTTTCACTTGGTACAGGCATGTTTTGAATTTGCATCTGGTTAAAGAAACAATGTTGTCTGTTGGTTTGACTGTGCTGAATGTCGAACAGAAAACCATAGACCTTGGCAGTAGCTGTGAAAATCAGTTCGCTGAAAAACGGGTGCCCATTGTTAGAGATCCAGACAAGAAGAAGACGAAAGTTTTTCAGAAGGCCATTGATGAGGCTTTTACAAAGATTGCAGAGGTTGGAATACGAACGAAACTCAAACCGCATCCGGTTAACGATGTTCGTCTATCGTGGAATAGTTTCCCAAACAGCGTTCATCCCAAGGATGGTGACTTGCCTGTAAGTCGCCTGGAAAAGAAGTGCCAACAGCTGGAGAATCTTGCAGCAGCTGTGAAACTAGTTTCCCGAGACACGGACACGATCATTGATTTCTGCTCTGGTGGGGGTCACCTTGGCCTATTGCTTGCTTTCCTACTCCCACGCTGCTCACTTGTGCTCGTTGAAAACAAGGAGGAGTCCCTTTCCCGAGCGCTGGCTCGAATTGCAACGTTGGATCTTAGGAATGTTATTTCCTTTCAAAGCAACCTTGACTACTTTGACATGCCGTTTGACGTTGGTGTCTGCCTTCACGGATGTGGTGTTGCAACCGACCTCGTCCTTCAAAAGTGCATTGATCGTGGGGCTGCATTCGTGGTTTGTCCTTGTTGCTACGGTTCCATCCAAGACACCCACACCGTGAAATATCCACGAAGCAGTGCATTCAAAAATTCTGGCATAACTTATGAGGATTTTCTAATCATAGCCCATACTGCCGACCAGACTCAAGCTGCAATTGCTCAGTTGGAACAAGGAAGGTGTGCAATGGAGTATGTCGACACCGATCGACTGCATCTGGCGGAGGAGTGTGGATATAGGACTATTTTATGTACGCTGTCACCACCTACATGCTCCCCAAAAAACAACCTCCTCATAGGCATACCCCCAGGACGATCTATTTCAAACGACGCTTTAAATTCCTCTTTACAATAAGTTAAATTCCTCTTTACAATAGAAGTTTCAGACATTTCTATCTTTACTTATGTCAGCCCAGAAGCCTACATCACACCAGTCTTAAGCTGATTAGTTATATTTTAAGTGTGTCCACTGATGTGCAAATGTGTTGTGGGCATACTTTTTTTTATCTGTATGACAGATACCTCTGAGGTTCTTGACTGTGAAAGGTTCAGTTATATAAACATGTGTTACCAATTGATGTGAAATTCCTTATTTATTAACAATTATGAAATGTTTTGTGTTGTCTACTTTTATCTTAATTTGCATAACAGTAAATTTTTACAAAAAGGTCATGTCAGCATTGAGCATTCCTCAAGTAAGACAGGTTTATTAAATCATACTCTGTACAGTAGTGGAGCATTCCCATTTCCCACAGTAAGCTAATAATTGTCCATCTGCTGTTCCTATAGAATGTAAACAAATGAAGTTGCTTGCTGCAGATTTAAGCTGCTGTATTCAACAACTTTTGATGCATTCACAGTGTATTGGATGGAGGGACTGGCTAGTGCAACAGAACGTGCCAAATCATTCAGATGTTTTTTTTGTTTATATTAATTAATTTAATTTGTGCTTGTAAATCTTTGTAAAATAACATTAAGATATCTCCCAGATTGGAGAATTCACTGCTAGACTACGCAGCTTAAAGTGTGGCTGGACGGTCATGGACGGCGTCCATGCACTTATTTTAAAATCTGAATGCCGCTCTGCCACTTATTGGCCAGCACATCCTGGAAAGGTAAGGGGCATCCAGGCACTTCTTTTGGAAAGGTAAGGGGCGTCCAGGCACTTATTTTTCCACACTTTATGCACTGAGACTACGTCAAAATGATACATGGTTTTTCAGTACAACCTGTGTCCTTGTAGACACCATAGCATTTAGATGGCTGACTTTGTGATGCCTTTATTTGTCACTAGCAATGTTCTGTTGCAGACACCTTATTTCATCAGCATGCACAGGAAGTCATGAACTGTTGAATACTGCCATCCTCTCGAGTTGTCTTTCCTCATCTTTCTCTCACCTCAAAACCTGTCTTTTCTCTCAAGGTTGCACGCACTGCAGTGCTTCTGAAAGGCTCTTGGCTTCTTACCTTTTGTGGATGGCTGCAAGAGATACAATAAAATAGATGTGATGATAAAAATAAGGATGACATTAACAAGTTTGGTATGAAAAAGCAGCAGGTAGTTTGTAAGACGTTGGTAGGCTGTGTGAGTCGGTGCTGCCACACTGCATGTATTTGTCCTTTTATTCAAACATCCACATTTGATTTAGGATTAACCAAATTAGATTCGAATTCCTTTTCTGGCTGCAGCAGCATCAAATACCTACCATATAGCAGGGTGAAAATCAGGTTTTTTTTAACGTGCAGTTGTACACAAAATGTGCAGTTCTAAATGGATTTGTGCAGCTGTAGAAGCACTTCTGTCACAAGTTCTGTGCAGTTAAAACTAGCATAAAAGGTAATTTTTCATCCGATTGGAAGTAATTTACCATGGAGGATGGGAAAGGAAAGGAGTTGTGCAGTTCTAAAAATTCCTTAAAAACAGCCCTGGTGAAAATGGGGGTTCAACTCTCCCAGTCTTTCTTAGGACCCACAGGGAATGTAATCCCGGGGCATATGCTCAATCCTGAGACTATAAATAAGTCAATCCTGGGATTGAATCCCGGGCCCCATAGTAGTTTTTCACAACCCAACTCCAGGTGATTCATAATTAATCTGAGACCTCACAGCTATTTTTCTACAATTGTCTTAAGTACTAAGGTCTGCTGCACTATAGTAAACTAGCTGGTTGCCTGTGAAATTTGGATTCGACCCGCTGCCGGCCACCACCACACCCACGCCCCACCCCCCAACCCCACCACCCCCCAACCCCACCACACTCAGACCACCTGTACGCCAGACCTCCACCTGTACGCCACCACCACACTCGGACCTCCACCTGTACTTCACCCGTAAAATTTGGGTTTTCGGGAAAATGCCCCCCTCCCCGCCCCCACCCAGGGGCGGATCCAGGGGCCAAAATGGCCATGGCCCCCCAAAAAAAAATTGCATGGGACGTGGCCCCCCATTTGGTTCCAAGAAGCCATTAATATAATGCAACTGGAGAGAAAACAAGATACCAGGGCCCCCCCCACTAAAAAATCGCACGGGACGATTCCCCCATTTGATTTAGTGTACTCCGGACTATGACACGACCGACGACTAAAAAAAACTCATCAAATTTTTTGGGCACACGAGTTGGTATCTTTTTTGCCCGAAAATTTAAACGGATGACTTAAAGAAAAGGTCAACTTTTTTCGCGGATGAGTGGTATCTTTTCCGGAAAATTATTTGGACGGATGACTAAAAAGTCAAAATTTTCTGGGCGACGAAAATCACACCAAATTTCTGCCCTGTTCCACCAACAAGACCGAAAATTTTGGCCCGCCCCCGCCCCTCGAAACGTTCTGGATCCGCCACTGTCCCCACCCACCCTCCCTCCACCACTCACCCCACGAGGGAAATTGGAACTGCGCTTTCTCGTCCGCTATGTCGTTCGTCGATAATTTGATGACGCAAAAATCTCACGTGCTTTGTACAAAACGATTATATAAGAGGTCGTTATATATAGGCATGCTAACCTCAATTTCTATCTTTAGCACCGTAGACGGTAGACGGGTATACAGCGTAGGCCTATAAATTTATCCTAGTCAGCGCAACGCCCTGTGGTCATAGACTCACGTACAGCTGTTCCCTGAACCAGAACACTGCGATAACCCCACATCTCTCTCTCTCTCTCTCTCTCTCTCTCTCTCTCTCTCTCTCTCTCTCTCTCTCTCTCTCTCTCTCACCTACACACACGCATACATACAAACACACTGAATAAATTAATAGGCCTTTTTATAATTAGCCATAGGACCTTAGGCCTATATTAACATTCATATAGGATGTTCCCAAAGCTCGTTCAGACCGTAGATTCATCTTGTCGACATCGCCTAGGCCTATAGTAATCTAGCCTATATAGGCCTAATTATATACCCTAACGCCTATAGGCTAGATTTATTTCAGTAGCTGTTATGAAGCACGCTCGGCGTTTTTGCGCCGGTTGGCTGATGTCCCATATGCGAATTTGTTGACTGTGTAAAATCCCATTGGATATTTCCTATGCTGTGCTTTGACATGAGCCATATCACAGCCGACCCAAACTTGACTGCCAGACAGACGGTCGAAAGGTGCATCGAACAGAAGCGGATTCCGAGAATTATTGACTCTCAAAATAGGTAAAATGATTTTGGCTTGCTTTAGATTTTGGATTTATTCGTACACTCTTATAGCTGTTTTATTTTCCCATCTAACGATTTGCTGGTCTTGACCAGAATTTGACGTTGCGAGAGGCTAGATAACCTAGCCCTGGACTCCCTGGGCATTGTAAGGACTGTTTTGCATTTGTTACACATGCCTTGGTCTATGTGCTTTCTCGTGTGACTAGGCCTAATTACCATGTACTTTATTTTAGCTTCATATAGAAGTCAACTGAAGAACAGAGAAGCAATGTCTCTGTCACGGCCAGACACCACATGGATGAATGTGAAAAATGACATTTCTCGAATGCAAAAATGTCTGGTTGAATCCATCAGAGTCTGTGAAAATCTGGAACAAGTAAGTGTGATAGATCTTTGTCGTCCCTAATTAAATATTTATTTGGCTTTTTACAATTAAGCTTATTCAGCTTGACGAAAAATAAAAAAATTGATGGGTTATTCGATTGGCTGCTAAACAGCAGCTGATGACATTTTAAGAGATGATTTTGAGAATGATATAAGGCATCAATAGTATATGCATCACCAGTTATCTTTGTTTTAAATCAGTTCAGTTAGGGTCTCGATCTGGCCTTGACTTTTCTGAAGGGTTGGGGTTGTTGCCAAAAGCAATGCAAAGGTAGGCCTATATCAAATACCTATCAAAGCTTTGCATTTGCTTCGTCAAAAACTGCAGTTGATAGTCTTCTAAAGGCTACTTGTTGTTGAATTTGTGACACAGCAAACTTCTTTTGTGTCTGGGCAATAATTTAGTCCGTTCAGAAATTTTCAGAACGTAATTTTTCAGAAGTTTCTACGAGTACATTCCGCGTGTAATAACCCAGCGCAGCAAATATCACGCGCGTGTGTGTGCAGCATTGCGCCGTCAGTAACTTCCCCAGCATAATAATAGTCCTTATTGTTGAGAGAGAGAGAGAGAGAGAGAGAGAGAGAGAGAGAGAGAGAGAGAGAGAGAGAGAGAGAGAGAGAGAGAGAGAGAGAGAGAGAGAGAGAGAGAGAGAGAGAGAGAGAGAGAGAGAGAGAGAGAGAGAGAGAGAGAGAGAGAGAGAGAGAGAGAGAGAGAGAGAGAGAGAGAGAGAGAGAGAGAGAGAGAGAGAGAGAGAGAGAGAGAGAGAGTCAACATGGGCGGTCCAAATCTAGCCGCATTGGCGTAGGCCTACTGCCAGCCTAGGCTTGGCTTCTATTCAATGCGGCGGGCGAAGCGCTAAGCACATTATCGTTGAGACTCGTAGCCCCCCTCACTTCTCGCCTGTCCTCCTCCATGGTGTTATTGATTTTTGCCCAGGGTCGTGAATGTATCAGCTTCGTCATACAAATTAACACAGTCTCAAATATTTCGTTGGGAAAGACCCACCATGTGTTTAAATACTTCTGCGTGTGTGTGGGTATTTATAGCCTAGACCATAGAGGTGTATTATAATAATGAATATATCACTAGAGGGAGTATCAAGTCTCTATATTGAAGTCGACGAAAGTCGTGCCGACCAATCACATCATATCTGTCTAAAGTTGTGCCGACCAATCATAGGCGATTCTCATACTGACCAATCACAGTCTTACAGCATCGATCTGGAAAAATAACTAAACTAGTGCCAGCATTTTTATAATAAGACGAACTTGTCGATGTTTACTTGTCAATATTGCAAGAAACTGCAAAATTAACAAGCGAGCATCGACATTTTCGTTTTATTATTAAAAATGCATTTAATTTATTTTTCAAATCGATGCTGGAAGACTGTGTGTGATTGGTCGGTATAAGAAATCGCCTATGATTGGTCGTTACGTAACGGGCGTTGTAGGCTAAATTTTTGACTTCAAATTTTATTGCAGGGCAGATACGTCATACTCTCTCTAGCGTGTATATTATATATATCATGCATCTCAATGGCCTAGACCTGCGCATGTCGGGTAACGCCTGAGAAAACAATGCTCTTCTTTGTGTCTTTTACGGTTGCTTAAAGGGGCTTCATGCTTGATGCAAGATAAAAAATATGCGTAGGCCTGCTATTTCAATCGTGATGTTTCCAGTCAAGCGATGAATGCATATTTATTTCGACTGTTGCAATCATACCTCATGAAAAAAAACTGCTGTGATCTTTAATATTAGTATTTCTTTTTTGAAGGGTCATCTTACTCAACTGAAAATTGAACTGTCGGCTGCAAAGAAACGTGTTTATGAGGTGTGTGTGTGTGTGATCACTATGTATTAAATTAGTCATAGCATGTTTCAGTATAAGTTTGTAAATTTGAAAAAAATGCTACTGCATATCAGTAAGTTGGTTTCACAAACAAAATAATAACTAGGTGTATATAATTATATTCTTCACGTGTATCATTATTATTTTATATAGTAATAATAGAAATAATAATATTTATTATTATTATTATTACTATCATCAAAAATTATTATTAATATTAATATTATCTTTTACCTGGTGTTTTTTGATCCTCATGTGTTCAAAACTTGATACAGAGAAGGGAGTACATGGCACTATTCTAAAACTGTTTCTTCTTCATCAAGAGTTTTAAACATAATAATTTATAAGTATATATATATATATATATATACATAATATAAACATAAAGTAACTAGGTTTATTTTGAAATACTTTTCAATTGCATATACTTTCGAATTACATGTAAAAACAAGAAATTTGTGAAGGATTACAAGTTGGGGAATTATTGGTGGAAATGCTTAACACTGTCCATGCTGTTTTAAAGTTTTTAACCTTTCCGCTGCCATTTTCTAGCTGGAACACGAGAATGCATCTCTTCGAATACATCTTCAAGTCGGGAATAACATTGGAGCTGAGAATAGATTCACTGCTGGTGGGGGAATGACCGAATCTCTTCAGACTGAAGTCGATCAGCATTTGCTCAAGGCTAAACAAGAGAATGACATGGTATGTCATTGTCGTTATTATTATTATTATTACTATTATTTTTTTAAATTTTATTTTTATTTTTTTATTATTATTATTATTATTATTATTATCAACGTTGTCATATTTTGATAAGCAGATTTTGGCTTTGTAACAAAAAGATAATTTCATTATGTACTGTATAATCTTCAGCCACATTAGAACAAATCTTCAGTAATCGCCCATTCTGAAAGAAAACTGAAATTGATTTGATCATAAAGTAAGTAAGTAAGTAGGTAAGTAATTAATTAAGTAAGTAAGTAAATAAATAAGAATATTCTTTATTAGACTGCCACCAGACACAGAAGTTTACAGAAAAAAATTAATGATATAAGCATTATGCAGGGTCATACAACATTCTCATAATGGAACTTCTTTTGGCAAAGAATCAACTCTAGGAAGGTTTTGATCATTGTGGCCTGGGTCAAGTATTGTATGGAGTAACATTCTGGGGAGGTCAGAGGTCGTGATAGTCACATTAGTTGTAACTGAATATGCAGTTTATGTCTTACTTATGGCTGCCCACATAATCGATTTGCTTATAGATGGTTTTATTTGGGCTAGTGATTGTCACTGCATTTATGACACAGATGGTTTTATTTGGGCTAGTGGTTGTCACTGCATTTATGACATTTAGGGACCATCCATAAATAACGCCACGCACCTAGGAGGGAGGGTCACCCATTTGTGATATGTCTACGGTCCCTTGCTGCAAGATATCATATGAATTTTGTATTGATGCATGACGAGAGGAGGGAGTGTCCAGAGATCTACTAAATTGCGTCACATCATTTATGGACGACCCCTTATGGCAGATGGAGGGAGGGGTCACCCATATGTGATGATATTAGTGATAGCAAAAGGATATTCTGTCTTAAAGAGTTGAAGTGAAGTCTGTGTGTGAAATGAGATTAAACAGAATAGGTTTATGATGATGTTTCAGCTTCGTAAGAGGATCAGTGACCTCGAAGTTCAGGCCGAGTGTCTCAAAGAGCAGATTAATATCTACAAGGAAGATTTCGAAATGGAACGGAAGGATCGTGAGAATGCCCAAGATCGGTTCGTGGAACTGCAAAGGCAAATGGCTCTCATGGTAAGTCACGTTATTTTGTGTTACAGCGGCAACTTACCACAGTGTTTAATCTAGGCAACTCCAGGGGGAAGTTCCGACCAGAAATTTCTTTCCCCCTCCCCCAGAAAAAGTTCACAAAATGATAATAGTTGCTGGTCGCTGTTTACATTATTGAATTACATGAACTTTTATAAAATACTCTGATATTAGTTTCTATTATTAAATAATACTGATCTTATTAACTGGTACATATATGACACTATCATATAATGACGAGGATCTTTTATTGCTAATATTTGTATGAATACTATTATTGTACAACTAAGAGGCTTCCCTCCAGTGTTATCTTTCAAATTTCAAACTGAAGTCTGAAAATGTATTGTTTCTTGAACACTTAGTAAAACAACAGCATTACTACATGGCTTCCCAGTTTTGCTAGTTCGGTACTTATTGCCTGTTTGTGTACCATTTGTAACAATTTCTTCTAATTGTACCATTGGCGGGAATTCAGGACTGTATTGAATAACAGGGATAATCTGATTCCAGTTCAAGAAATTATATAACAATATTCCTGTCTGCGGTTATTCATCATAATTATGTTGAACTTGATACATACCACTTCCTCTGCTCGACGCTATGCGCCTCGGCGATTGTCCACCGGACGCTCGTTTCACTGCACAAAAACCTTGATTCCTCTGGAACCTTGTTTCCCCATAGAAGGGAGAGGATTAGATTGCCCACACTGATCTTACTAACACCTTGATGCATCTTGCATGTCATCACTAATAACTATTATCAATTTATTCTGCTAATCATTTCCGACAATTTTTTCATTAGACACAGTACACAACAAGACACTGATGTGCTGACTTCCATTTATCGTTATTCGTTTTCAAGTTCTTAAACTGCTGTTTATCCTATTTACTTACAGTCTGGTAGCAGACACCATCAGACAGGGAACTACTCTCCAACACCTCCACACGCACAGTCCGGTAGCAGACATCACCAGACAGTGAACTGCACTGCCACACCTCATCACCCTTACGGTCGAACGAGAATTCGTGGATTTGACGTCTGCGATGATGTCAGCAGTGTAAGTGATAGACAGGGAACCATTGTTTGCACTGCCGTTGATGGAGGACGTCTAGAGAATTCGGCCAATCATGGCCTCGATGTTTGTGACTTGCGTGAATCAGATGCGCAACAGGAGAGCCTTGGACTTACTGGCCGCGGGTTCGGCTCCGTTTCAAAGTTTCGTACGGACGGGGGAACTCATGAAAATTATTCCGCTGGTGCAGAGAGTTTTTCGAGGGCCTCACCATATTTGCTGACTGATAAGGGAAGTGGTTCGACGCATTCCTTCAACGTTAGCTCACCACCGTTAGTAAATTTTCAAAATATTGACCTAACTGGAGCACTCTCTTGTCCAAACTGTTGGAGAAATTTTTCCACAGAAGATCACATGCTCCTTCTGGAACATCTAGAGGTTTGCAATTAGGCAAATAAATTGAAATTTTAGGCAAATTTACACAAATCAAAGAAGTGTCTACCTCTACAATCTCAAAAATCGTTTTCTGTTTATACATATCTGAAGTATTTTTAGAAACTTTATCGAGAATTGAGTTGACGTTCTGTAGTTGTATTGCATTTGCTGTGCCGCTCTAGAATTCAAATACAGTTGACATGACACTGGAGTGGCATGGCAGATGTAATTAAAAGTTAAAACTACAGTAGAGGTTCAGGCATTACATTTACAAACATGACTTTTGTCAACCATGCCTATGTGCCAAACACAAACCTCTAGATTTCTGATGGTGCTTCGATCTTCTAGTCGTCTGTGATCAATTATCTATGCAATGTTCGCTTAATGATCCATGATCATTTGAAAAATGTGCTGGTTACAAAGAGGTTCCTTTTGCTCAGGGGATCTGTTATACATGTTTGTGCTCTGTGCACTAAAGCTATTTCTGTGAAATAAAACCGTGTGTGTAGGCGTTACTACAAACATCAGAACATTTGTGATGTTTACATTTCTTATTGTTTCTGAAGTGTTTACTTGTACTCGTCCTATTTATTTTACCAGTGATTTATTAGTCTTTTTCAAAGGAAGCAGGTTGGTTGCAGATGATGGTGTATAGCCTGGAGCAGCCGTCTTTCTTCTTTTTTAAAGTGTTATAAGCTACAGTACTTGGCAAAGATCATACCAGAACATGAAAAGATATTAAGAATCATGCATGTAAGGTAAAGTTTTACATGACTTCATGCTAAGCCGAAAATTGTCATAGTTTCACCAAGTGAGTGTTTAGAATATTTTGATTCGTCTCCATAGTTTATTATTTAAAACATTTGGTGCAAGAAACAGCTGGGAAATTTACTCACTTGATTTGTATTTGGGGGGTCAGAGAATGAAGAAACTGCTGGCTCAGAAAAAGTCTTCTACATAATTGAAATGCTTAATTTTCTTTCACTTAATCATTCTTAAAAAGTAGCGGAAAGTGGAGACAAAAATTAAAGAAATTCATTTTTCAAGAAGCATAATAAATTATAATTATTGCAGAGGTTGTTACCATGCTGAGCTGCCGCCAAAATTTAATTTCTGAGTGTTCAGATATACGTGCGTTGAATTCGCCGATTGTTTGAACCTAGCAGCGTGCTATGTTGCCAAACCTGTAATGAATGTTCTGAAACGCATGCTGGTGAAAAATTGGTTTGTAAATTAGTAGCTAAATCGATGGCATACCAGGACTAAACCATAATCAGATGATGAAGCTATCCAGAATGACCTCATCTGTATTAACAAAGTTTGTGTAAAGTACTTGTCTCACATTTGATACCATAACCTAGTTAGAAAAAGATTAGTTACCGGTAATTTGTTCTGCTTTGTTAAGACTGAAATGCAATTTTTCACTGCAGTATAACATCACCATTAAGACTGATATGAAGACGTCATGTACACCATAGTAATTTTCATTTTGAATATATTAATGAAGTTCTATGAAATTTATTACATTGTTTTACATGTTCATTGTTCAATAAAATATATGCATTATGAATCAGCGTGTTTTATAATATTAGGCTATTGTACACTATAAAAAATTATGTTGTAGAAAATTAATCAGGATTATAACATATACATGATAGCACGATGAAATCAGGAACTGTTTCCACCATATTATATATTTGGCAAAATCCTCAGATTCTCAAATGAAACCAAACTCTTTGTGGACATGATTTAACATAGTGCTGGGTGTAAGCTGGTCACCATTCAGCTTTTTGGGAGGCACAAGAAATTTAGGAAATTACATTAACATAATATTCATGCTTTTGCATAGCTTATATAATTATAATGGCATTACTAATGTATTGACTACTACTTTTTCTTCTTCTACTACTGCTACTACTACGTACACCGCCTACACCTACTACTGCTACTACTACTACTTGGTCTACAACTACTACTGCTACTACAACTGTTGTAGCTGCTGCAGCTACTATCATTATAAGGCTACTACTTCTACTACTCGGAGGCTGATCCACAGGCGTCCAATCCGGCCATGCCCCTCCATTCAGAGATTTGCACAGTACGTGCCCCCTCCCCAACTAGGTTTCAAGCCGTCCAATGCACGGGAAAAGGTAAGAGAGACACAGACAGGCAGACAAGACAGACAGACAGACAGATTATTTGGCGCAAGACCAACAAAATTCGTTTAACCCAAAACCAACAAGTTATGTATGGTTCCCCCTTTAAATTTCTGTATCCGCCTCTGCTACTAGGCTACTACTGTGAGCGCATGGGTATATAGGCCTATATATAGTGACCGTAGTGGTGAGACATATATAGGCCTATAGGTTTCTGCAGGATATAGTTCTATATTGACGTATTTAGGCTAAAGTGATTTCGAATATAGCCTACATAATTATTATAGCCTTAATTAAGTGTACCAGTAGTTGTCTCATGTTTGACAACGGTCAATTGTCAAAATGAACGTCTTTCAGAGACGCAGGTCTAAAATTTAATAAACCCTTTAGGCCTAATTCGGTTGGCTCCATTAATTTAGCCTATAAAAAACCTACCATGCAGGATCACCACAACAACTAGGCCTACTATAAAACGACATCTTTTAAGCTCTGTACAAATCTTGATCGGGTTTTACTCGTGTTCTCTACTTCTCTTCTCTGGGGGTGGGGGTAGGGGTTAGGGGTATCGCAATGGATAACACGCGGCATGGAGAGCACAAGGTAACGCGTTCGAGCCCCGTGCTTTGTAGGCCTCTATTAGCGTCGTGTATTGCAGATGGTCTGTTCTTTTAGCTGTTAAAATTGTTGTGTTCTGTTATCTGAGTTCCTGCAAACTACTGCATAATTGTAGGCATACACTGTTTCCGGTTGCGGTGTGTCAACCGGATTGTTGAATAAACAAAATACTATTATATATTATTACAATCTCCACCTCAAATGAAGCTAACCTAACCATCCGTGCCTTCCTGTCGATTTTTTTGACTGGATGCTTTAGAATAATTAAGTTGGTTCTCAGCACTTTTTGTTGGGTAATGTAGGCCTGTCTCGATGTGGCAATTACAATTGTTGCAATTGTCATTTGCCATTGGTTTATGATTCTAAAATAAGAATGTTCCGATCAGTAGTGGAACTGTGGAACGCGCCTAAATGTGGCCTCACCAGAGAATTTGACCCCATGTGGGGTTTTGGTTATTTTCATTGATTACGTGGGCTAAGTGATGCAACTTTCTGTGGCGTTGGGAAATAGAGGTGTTTTGCTTAAACAATTCACAACATTCGCAACCATATTATAATAGCCTACCTATTTTTGGGCGGAGGATCTTTGATGCGGAATAGTGCCACTCTAATCCATTTATGAGACAGCTGATCTCATTTTGTACAGACCTGATCTACCTGCTTGCTAAATGGACTCGTCTGATGACCTTCGTATGTTTACAGTTCCTGATAGTCTTTTGTTTAAATACACAGTCCAGCAGCTGTAAGGTTCACGCTGCAGAGGAGAGGGTGATTTCGTATGGACCTCATGTTACATTTTACTTTAAAAGTGACGATCGAATCGTTTCAACTAGGAAATAAAATGTATACGCTTTGTAGGTAATTTCGATTTTCTGTGACTCGTATTTAGGATCGTTACGATGGAGGGCGAAGTAGAGTATGAAGCTCTCCCAGTTAGTACAACCCTGACGGCCCATATGGTGGCGGGGGCAGCGGCTGGTATCATGGAACACTGTGTTATGTACCCCATTGACAGCGTCAAGGTAAGGAAAACTTATATTTTTCACTCAGATCAAGTATATAGATTTTTCAGAGTGAGTTTTTGCTAAATATCAGGTGTGCCGTTTGATTCGGGTTGACTTTAGCCCTTATTATCGCCCGCAGCTTTATGGAACGCATGGCGCATTTGGTGTTAGACGGTCCAAAATACAGCATCTGAAAAACGTCATACTACAGTTTGTCCTGCACGGCGAATCTGGCAACAAGCCACTTCTTCTATGCTGCAGAGTGATCACAAGTGTACTGAGACCTGATTGCATTCTGGTGTTCTTCACACTAAGTCATGCACTGTTAAAGAATAATTATCTGCCATTCAGCTTAAAGTTTATGAGGACAGTCGAATGCATGTTCTTAAAAGAACATGCGACAACTCTAGAAAGAGAGTTTTGAACCAGCTGAAACTTTGTGATACTTAATAGGACCCTCAACCTGGAATGGTCTTCCTCTGACACTCCACTCTCTTTCTGAAAATCCTTCTCAGGCTTTCCTTTCTCACCTTAAGACAGTTTTATTTGGCCACACTGAGATTGGAAGCACCTCTGAGTAGCCCCCTTGAAGAGGCGCTATATATAAATGCATTTAATGAATGAATTAATTAATGGATTCCATTGATTATATACATGATACAATGCATAGTGTATTCAAAAATCAATAAGTAGACAAGCATGTGTTTTTGCCAGGTCATTGGCTACTGTACTCATGATGTGACAGAATGCCCTAATTTGTAGAAATAAGATCTGCAAATAGGACATACATACATGTGGTCATAGTGTCAAGTAGACACTTGTAGTTCTAATTTGTGCAGTAAATGGATATTTGCTCCTAATAGGACATATGTATATGTGGTCATAGTGTCACTGCCTGTAGTACTGAACATCATGTTTTCTTAAGCTTCATATTGTGTTCTCATAACCAGTGTGCTTGAAATAGATTAGTATAAATCATTAAGGATAAGATAAGATAATACTATTGTTTATTTGACCATTGCTATACGCATTTTTCTACAGACTATTAGTAAACCTGTATAATTCATAGAACTTAAAAAGGCAGTCAAATTTAGAATAAAACACATCGTGCTAAATCCACGATCGTATAAATATATCATCGTAATGATGATTTATTTTACTGCTTAATTATTTATTTGGAGGCAGCTTCACATATACATTGAAAGTATTCCTATTGCTGTTTCCAATTGCCAGATTGTTGTTTCAATTCATCATGATTGAATTATTGGACTTTTAGACTCGCATGCAAAGTCTTGCTCCAGATCCTCGTGCCAACTACCGCAACATGTTCCATGCTCTCAGTCAGATCATACGCGAGGAGAGTGTCTGGACCACGATGCGTGGAATCGACGCCACAGCATATGGTTCTGGTCCAGCGCATGCCGTTTATTTTGCCACATACGAATACTTGAAGAGAACCCTCAGTCGACCAAATGAGGGAAATCATTTAGTTCATGGTAAGTTCATGGTTAGTTCATTTGTTGCGTGAGATCATCTGGTATGGCAACAAACTTGTGGAACATCTGATGTATGTAAGATAATCTGTTTTGGGTAATAAACAAAACTGATACCCAAGACCTCGTGATTACATTGTTCTCTATAACAGATTTAAATTATATAATTGGGGAGAGGACTACCAATTTTAAATTTGAATACGTGACCATGCTATAGTGCAATATCGTTATGCTACACTACTAGAATTGGCTTCCCAATGTTGGGTTGATAGGCAGTTTAATTGTATACATTTATTACAGATCAATGTAACTTCACAGTTGCACTTTTAGCATATCTGGTACATACTGCTACAAGGAGAAACCGATTGTTTTAAACGGAGTACATGAACAACTAGCAAAAAAAATTAAAATTTACCTCACTTATAAAAGAGGTCAAAACCAATACTGTATAATTTATCAACAATTGTTTGCGGTTTCCCACTTCACAAAAATAATTTTTTCTGGGTTCAGCATGCGAATGTAACAGATGAACATTATAGACCTGAACCATGGAATCATGAATCTCAGTCGTATGGCTGTTCATTTTACTAAGTCACGGCATTTTTACGTAGAACTTATAAATAATTATTCTGAGTTCATCTGTTGATCAGCTGCACTATACAAGTTTGTATAGTATAGTAGGTGTGGCGCTCAGCGTGTACGATCGTGGCTATCTGTTGGGTAGCTACATTAAGTGCCTTCATGAGATTCTTGTTAAGGCGCTATATAAATGGTCATATACATATATCAGCTAGCAGTGAAGCACTATCTTTACTTCTGTATCCTAGAAATATATGAACCACTGTGTGCATCACATAAACTGTGTCGATGCTAATACATTCGGTACTTTAGTAAAACTTTGTAGAATATAGATTTGATATATTTGATTTGGTTCTCTTTCAGGAATTGCTGGCTGTGGAGCAACAGTTGTCCATGATATTGTCTACAATCCTTTTGAAGGTAAAACATATCATGCAGAAAATTGTAAACATCTGAATTGCTCTCGGTGGGTGTTGCAGTTGTTAAATTTGTACACTGTACACAGCGAACTTGTTAGAAGCAGTATGAAGACAGTTGACAATAGGTTGGAAGGTGTGTTTTGTGCAGGCTCGAGTCCTCTCCATGATGCTGCCAACGCTTGATAATGATGGAAAATTGATTTCACCGCGTTTATATGATGTTTAGACCTACATTCAAGGAACTGCTGTTTGTTACATGTGTCAGATCAATTTCTGGAGAGAGAAAAATCCAATAGATACTGCGTAGACATGGCCCTTGTGCAAATGTGATCAGCTGATAGTGGGCTTAGCAATTGTATAAGAATGATGACGATAATATTCTTGACTTTTCATTATGTCTGAATACGACTGCCTTCTGTGTTGCTAAAACACTTCCCTCTTATTTTCTTCCCTTTTCACTAATTCTGTCGTCTCAGCTGGTATCTCTCTGTTTTGGTTGCATTCCAAAACACTATGCTTAAATGAACTTTTGAAGGTATGTAGATTGTAGATGTCTGATTAAAAGTGTTGCACATAACAAAGTAGTTATGAATAAAACATAGAAACATTGCAGGTGTCGTTAAACAATACCAATTGCCACAGGGCTCTCCATCTGGAATGACCTCTCTTCAAAACTGCATTTATTGCATCCGATTTTGTTTCGTAAATCTCTTTCTCTCACCGTGGCTGGGTTGGTGCGCCCCCGAGTAGATTCTTGAAGGGGCGCAATATAAATTCATGGAATGAATGAATGAATGAACCACTAAATAATAATATAATGTAGATAACTTGTAAGAAAGTTAAATTCCATTGTATATCCGTTGTATTGTCAAGGTTTTCTCAATTTTGCAACATTTTGCAAAACGATTTAAAGAACATTCAAGAAAAGCTGTGGCTGCTGTTTTGTTTCAGTTATTAAACAGAGAATGCAGATGTTTGAGAGTCCATACAAGAACTGTTTGGAGTGCACGCGTGTTACATTCACGACCGAAGGCTTAGGCGCATTCTATCGCAGTTTCGGCACACAGCTTGCGATGAACATTCCCTACCAGAGCCTGCACTTCGTCATGTACGAGTTTTGTCAAGATCTTATGAACAAGGACCGTGCCTACCACCCCATGTCCCACATCCTGTCGGGTGGCGCGGCCGGAGCAGTTGCTTCGGCCGTCACAACGCCGTTCGACGTCGTTAAGACCCTTCTTAACACCCAGGAGAAAAATGCCGTTGCTAAGGGTGAGAGGGGCATTTCGGGCATGGGCAGTGCCGTAAAAACGATCTATCGATTGCGTGGGATACCGGGATTTTTCAGCGGGTTGCCTGCACGCGTTGTATATCAGATACCGTCTACTGCCATTGCTTGGGGAGTTTACGAATTTTTCAAGCACTTTATACTTAAAAATCAAGCGATTGACGTTTAGAATTGTTGGCATTCAGATAGTCTACAACAGTTTCTTTTGTGATATGTTTAAATTACCGCAATAGCTAGTTTTAAAATGCAAATGTGATCATGATAAGAAAAATTTGGCAAGCTTTTGAAGTAGGGAATGATGCATAGGAATTTTGTAGGCAGAACGAAGCGAAGCTTTTGACATGCTAATAATCCCAAGGTTTGCCAGTATAAGATTAGACATATTTTGTAGTTGTTATTAAAGAGATTTTACAACATAGTTACAGTGGTTTATATTAGGATTCTTGATGTCTACGACTCCAGGGGCGGATAAAGAAATTTTCGAAGGGTGGGGCCACAATTTTTGAACTTGTCGGGAAAAATTTTTTTTTGATCTTTGGCCGAAAAATCTGATGACCTTTTTATAAAGTAATTTCATTGACGAAATCTCTTCAATATGTACCATTTTTCCAAGCCAATGCTGAATAATTAGATTTTAGTCGTATCCTACTTTTCCTGCTGCATTGGTTTAGACCTGATGATCAACTATCATATAATTTCATTAATTGTTGAGAATACAAAACTATCTCCATTGTAGCGTCACTCTGATTATGATACAATTTTTTTTATCTAAGATTATATGTCTGAATGTTTGTCCTTCCAGATGTGTGTGGGTGTGTGTGTGTGTTGACTCTTCGTAACAAATAGGCTCGGAAATGAAGCAGCGTCGGTTTAAAAAAAAAATTGCAATTGATTCTTACCCAAATTATAAGGTCAACGCAACTATTTTCAGATTTTAATTCAATTTAAAACCAGAGTTATTGCCGTTTTAAGACAGATTTCATCAATAATCGTTCACGCTAGCGCTTTAGTAAAGAGTATACAGTCTGCATGACGTCATACCCCCAGCAATAATTTCCGTAGGGGCGGGTCACGATTGCCTTTTTGGGGAAGCGGGGTGGGGTGGAGGGTTGGCGAAAACCCTAAATCTAGCGGTCAACGATGGGTACCATAGTGGAGTAGTGTTTAAAATCCTAAATTTCACTTTTGAACTCGGGTTATTAGCGTTTTAAGACAGATTTCATCAATAATCGCTCACGCTTTAGTAAAGAGTCTCGAGCTTTAGTAAAGAGTCTACAGCCCGCATGACGTCATACCCGCTCAGCAATAATTTCCGTAACGCCCTGCAGAGGCGGGTCACGTTTTTTGGGGGGAAGCGGGGTGGGGTGGAGGGTTGGCGAAAACCCGAAATCTAGCGGTCAACGATGCATGGGTACCGCAGTGGAGTAGTTTTTAAAACCCTAAATTTCCCGGGCAACGAAGGGTAACCTAACACATCTAGTTATTATATAAGTTCGATTCGAGAACTAAAAAAACTTGGCCTATTTTGACGTCACTTCGACAATGATACAAATGTACTATAATGCTATTATTGAAGTACGTTTTGAGAAAATAACAAGGCCTATTGTGAAGTCACGTCACTTTGATTATTATACTGAACTTCCAGTAGGCCTATAGATGTTCATCATAGATGTAAAAAACGATGGAAACGGAATTTAAAAAAACGGTAAAAAACGTGGTTTTTTTCGAGAGAAAAAAACGACAAAAAAACGATAAAAAACGGAAACGGTAACTAATTTGACTTTGCTGCATCTAAAACCGCATTTTAACCTCGAAAATATTGATTAGGAACCTACTACACGTAGGCTAGGCCTATCTCTTAAATGATGATGTTAAAGTTAAACGATGAAATAATGACTTTAGTTAGCTGAATCCTTGAGGGTTGGCGGAAAACATAAGGAATATCAGAAAAAAAATAAAAATTAAGGAAAATAATAACAGAAAGTAAATGAATAAATAAAGTTAAAGAAAAAATAAAAAACGATAAAAAACGATGGGAAAAAAACGAAAAAACGGCGTTTTTTGGGAGAGAATAAAAAACGGAAAAAAACGTTTTTTACAACTATGATGTTCATTTTGCGAATGTAAAACTGGGTCTTTTATGACGTAACTTCGATTTTGATATATAATTCTACTATAAAACAAGTTCACTTAGAAAACGAAATTATATATAGGCCTGTTATGGCGACATTTCGGCTATGATACAGATCTACTATATCATATTATTTCATTTTCATAATTCGAAACTAGGGCTGTTTGAACGCAACATCGCACTGATTATGATACAAATCTATTATACGTTCAGTTTGAGAATATAAAACTATAGGCCCATTGCGACGTCACTTCCAGTGGCGGCGCCAGGATTTCAGTTTTGGGGGGCTAAATGGGGTAAATCGTTCAAAAATTTTATTTTTACATGGGAGAAAAAATGACCCCTAGCGCCGCCACTGGTCACTTCGACTACAGACTTAGGCCTACTATAGATATACCTTCATTTTGAGGATAAACTATTGTGACGTCGCTTTGATTATGATACTGATCTACTATTATTAGAAGAGTATAAATAAGGCCTATTGTGACGTCACTGTGATAATTGTTGAAGTTCATTTTCAGAATCTAAAACGAGGCCTATAATTGTGACGTCATTACGATTTCATTGCAAAACCAAGGCTATCCTTGGAAGGTAGCTTACAAAAGTAGCTGTCATTGTTTGTAAGCAGGTATGCATTGTTTATATCAAGTATCGATTTTAAAAACCATAATTACCGTAGGGACAATCCAGCAATGTAGTCATACCGCTCATACGTTCGCACAGTGGTCAACTGGAGGTTGGTAAGGCGGGAAATGATGGCCGTATACGAAACCAACTCGTCGTCGTTGCCGGTCGCGTCCAAAGATATCATATCCATGAATAATCGATTGATCTTGGTTGCACGGTTTGTAGCGGTCAGAGACACCATGGCTCCTTTCAAATTTCTGCCTTCATGTTTGAACAATTTCATTAACCAAGGGCCTACTCTATAGGTGTGCGTGTTATATTCAAGATCCTCATCTTGGTCTCCAAAATACATCGGGGCCTTGCCTCAAAATATCTAGCCGGTGTAACACTCCGGTCTCTTTCAGCCTCCTCGCATCGTCCATATCGCACTACTAACTGATTTGATCTTCTAGTTAATCGAATAAACGTGCACGAAACAAGTTCTACTTAAGCGAAAATAACGGATTCAAATTGAGCAACCACCAAAAGCTGTCGTTAGACACAGTGATCCTTCAGTTCCAAATATTAATTTCCAATTTCAATTCTAATTCAGTTCTAATGCTATTATTAGGCAGGCAAGTATATAGGCTTATATCCTTTGATAAAACCAACTGCTAGTATCGTTTTGATGCACCGACTTGGTTCATATTTATGTGAATCGCTGTATTAATGTCACATACGATTATTCATTTAAGTCTGAATGCATCTATTTGAATGTTATTACGCACTCCCTTTTAAATTGAGACCTATATCTATAGGCACAGTCCTCTATTTCCCGGCAAATGTGCTCATTTATCCTAGTGGGGGACGCGGTGTAGGCGTATGTTTGGTGACTTGGACCGGAATGTTGCAGGTTCGATTCCAATTTAAACCGCCGCGTATAGGGATCGTGAGAAATTGCCCATGCGCTTCGACGTGAAACTCCGATTGAGTGTCCGCGCAGTAGTTAGGAGCTCCTCTGAGTAGCAATTATGAAGGGGCGTTATAACGAGTACTCATGCATAAGCCTACGTAGGTGCATTATGGGTGTCCTGTGTATTCTGCACGCGTGTGTGGTTCAAAGTTGAACTGGCGAAGTTGAGGTCTGGCTGACTGGCCACATTACACTGTCGTGTCAGTCAGACACCGTGCACTTTGAAGAAAAGCAGAGCCAATCAGAAATCTCAAAGCTATTTCGTGCGTTATATAAAGGCGCGCTTTCGCCTCATCGACTCGGAAGCGTGACACGGTCTTAAGGCATGAGGACGAAATTGGTTTGTACGGTTAATGGTTTTTTGGTATATACGGCATGCATTATTAATATACAGCTTTTCTTGTGTATTGGTTGCATGTTAATTGAGATATTGTTAATTACGGCATGCGTTTGCGATGACTTGTCGATGGGGCTGGGCGCTAAAAGCTATATCGGTAGATTCGGCATCATTGGTTTGATGGTAAATTGTTGTATTTGCCTTCTTCGCGATGGTGATTGTGTGTCTATTGATGTAAAGAGGTTGTGGGAGGGTGGGGCATTATGGACACGGTCGCTATTGCAGTGAATAGTAAGGAGAAGATAGAACAAAGATAAAACATATACATATCTGCGCATGGCAGGCTGAAAGCCTGAAACCAAGGATATCCTACGAGGGTAGGCCCTATCAGAAATGGATGGAATTCGAGCAGTGAAAAAGTGAGAATACGAGAGAAAAAATAAGCAATTTACATCGGCACATGGGAGGCTAAACCAAGGACATTCTATTGTAGGCTACAGGCCTTTACAGGGTCGCAATAGCAGTGAAATAGTACGGAGAAGATAGAAGAAGAAAGAAGATATACATATCGGCGCATGGCAGACTGATACCAAGGATACGAAGGTATCAGAAATGGATGGATTGCGAATAGTGAAATTGTGAGGAGACTACATGTATATAGGAGAAAGATAAGCAATGTATATCGGCTAAAACCGAGGATATCCTAGGAAGGCAGCTGATAAAAGTAGCTATCATTGTTTATAAGCATGTATCTATTGTTTGTAGCAAGTATCCATTTTATAAACCATAATTATCGTATAGACACGAAACAAGTTCTACTTAAACGAAAGTATAACAGATTCAAATTGAGCAACCACCAAAAGCTGTCGTTAGACACAGTGATCCTTCAGTTCTAAATAATAATTTCCAATTTCAATTAAAATTCAGTTCTAATGCTCTAATTTTAGTCATGACTCCATTCCTATTCTTAAAATAATTCATCCTTCAGTTCTAATTCTAAATGTGTAGTATTGTCTACTAGCAGGCGATATCGATGTCACCCGATGGCTAAGATTCGTCATATAGTTAGGCAGGCAAGTAGGCCTATATCCTTTGATAAAACCAACTGCTAGTATCGTTTTGATGCACCGACTTGGTTCATATTTATGTGAATCGCTGTATTAATGTCACATACGATTATTCATTTCAGTAGGAATGCATCTATTTGGATGTTATTACGCAGTCTCTTTAACTTGAGACCTACTTCTATAGGCACATTCCTCTGTTTCCCGCCAAATGTGCTCATTTATCCTAGTGGGGTGACGTGGTGTAGGCGTATATGTTTGGTGACCTGGAGCGGAAAGTTGCAGGTTCGAATCCAATTTAAACCGCCGCGTATAGGGACCCTGAGAAATTGCCCATGGGCTTCGACGTGAAACTCCGATTGAGTGTCCGCGCAGTAGTTAGGAGCTCCTCTGAGTAGCAATTATGAAGGGGCGTTATAGCGAGTACTCATGCATAAGCCTACGTAGGTGCATTATGGGTGTCCTGTGTATTCTGCACGCGTGTGTGGTTCAAAGTTGAACTGTCGAAGTTGAGGTCTGGCTGACTGGCCACATTACACTGTCGTGTCAGTGAGACACCGTGCACTTTGAAGCAAAGCAGAGCCAATCAGAAATCTCAAAGCTATTTCGTGCGTTATATAAAGGCGCGCTTTCGCCTCATCGACTCGGAAGCGTGACACGGTCTTAAGGCATGAGGACGAAATTGGTTTGTACGGTTAATGGTTTTTTGGTATATACGGCATGCATTATTAATATACAGCTTTTCTTGTGTATTGGTTGCATGTTAATTGAGATATTGTTAATTACGGCATGCGTTAGCGATGACTTGTCGATGGGGCTGCATGGGCGCTAAAAGCTATATCGGTAGATTCGGCATCATTGGTTTGATGGTAAATTGTTAAATTTGCCTTCTTCTCGATGGTGATTGTGTGTCTATTGATGTAAAGAGGATGTGGGAGGGTGGGGCGTTATGGACCGGGTCGCTATAGCAGTGAATAGTAAGGAGAAGATAGAACAAAGATAAAACATATACATATCGGTGCTTGGCAGGCTGAAACCAAAGATATCCTATACGAGGGTATCAGAAAGGGATGGATTTCGAGCAGTGGAAAAGTGAGGAGACTATAGAAAATAAGCTGGTCTAAGCAATTTATATCGGCACATGGGAGGCTAAAACCAAGAACATGCTATTGTAGGCTATACAGGGTCCCAATAGCAGTGAAATAGTACGGAGGAGACAGAAAAAGATAGAAGACATACATATCGGCGCATGGCAGAGTGAAACCAAGGATACGAAGGTATCAGAAATGGATAGATTACGATTTATTGTGAAATAGTGAGGAGACGATAAGAAAAAGATAAGCAATGTATATCGGCTAAAACCGAGGATATCATAGGAAGGCAGCTGATAAAAGTATCTATCATTGTTTATAAGCATGTATCCATTGTTTACTGCAAGTATCCATTTTATAAACCATAATTATCGTATAGACACGAAACAAGTTCTACTTAAACGAGAGTAAGAGGTTCAAATTGAGCAACCACCAAAAGCTGTCGTTAGACACAGTGATCCTTCAGTTCTAAATAATAATTTCCAATTTCAATTCTAATTCAGTTCTAATGGTCTAAATTCGGTTATGACTCTATTCTTATTCCTAAAATTCATCTTTTAGTTATAATTCCACTTCTGAAGTATTGTCTACTAGCAGGTGATATCGATGTCACCCGATGGCTAAGATTCGTCATATAATTAGCCAGCCAAGTAGGCCTATATCCTTTGATAAAACCAACTGCTAGTATCGTTTTGACGCACCGACTTGGTTCATATTTAAATGTATGTAAATCGCTGTGTTAATGTCACATACGATTATTCATTTCAGTAGGAATGCATCTATTTGGATGTTATTACGAAGTTCCTTAACTCGGAACCTACATCTAAGCACAGTCCTCTGTTTCCCGGCAAATTTGCTCATATATCCTAGTGTTGTGACGTGGTGTAGGCGTATGTTTGGTGACTTGGACCGGAAAGTTGCAGGTTCGATTCCAATTTAAACCGCCGCGTATAGGGACCCTGAGAAATTGCCCATGCGCTTCGACGTGAAACTCCGATTGAGTGTCCGCGCAGTAGTTAGGAGTTCCTCTGAGTAGCAATTGTGAAGGGGCGTTATAACGAGTACTCATGCATAAACCTGCGTAGGTGCGTATGAGTGTCCTGCGTATTTTTGCGCCCGTGTGTGGTTCAAAGTTGAGCTGGCGAAGTTGAGGTCTGGCGGACTGGTCACATTACACTGTCGTGTCAGTCAGACACCGTGCACTTTGAAGAAAAGCAGAGCCAATCAGAAATCTCAACGCTATTTCGTGCGTTATATAAAGGCGCGCTTTCGCCTCATCGATTCGGAAGCGTGACACGGTCTTAAGGCATGAGGACGAAATTGGTTTGCATGGTTAATGGTTTTTTGGTATATACGGCATGCATTATTAATATACAGCTTTTCTTGTGTATTGGTTGCATGTTAATTGAGATATTGTTAATTACGGCATGCGTTAGCGATGACTTGTCGATGGGGCTGGGCGCTAAAAGCTATATCGGTAGATTCGGCATCATTGGTTTGATGGTAAATTGTTGTATTTGCCTTCTTCGCGATGGTGATTGTGTGTCTATTGATGTAAAGAGGTTGTGGGAGGGTGGGGCGTTATGGACCGTATCGCTATAGCAGTGAATAATAAGGAGAAGATAGAACAAAGATAAAACATATAAATATCGGTGCTTGGCAGGCTGAAACCAAAGATATCCTACGAGGGTATCAGAAATGGATGGATTTCGAGCAGTGGAAAAGTGAGGAGACGATAGAAAAAAGATAGTCAAAGCAATTTATATCGGCACATGGGAGGCTAAAACCAAGAACATGCTATTGTAGGCCACAGGGTTGCAATAGCAGTGAAATAGTACCAAGCAGATAGGAAAAGATAGAAGATATGCATATCGGCGCATGGCAGAGTGAAACCAAGGATACGAAGGTATCAGAAATGGATGGATTACGATTAATTGTGAAATAGTGAGAGACGACAGGAGAAAGATAAGCAGTGTATATATATCGGCTAAAACCGAGGATATCATAGGAAGGCAGCTGATAACAGTAGCTATCATTGTTTATAAGCATGTATCCATTGTTTATAGCAAGTATCCATTGTATATAAACCATAATTATCGTATAGACACAAAACAAGTTCTACTTAAACGAAAGTTAGAGGTTCAAATTGAGCAACCACCAAAAGCTGTCGTTAGACACAGTGATCCTTCAGTTCTAAATAATAATTTCCAAGTTCAATTCTAATTCAGTTCTAATGCTCTAAATTCGGTTATGACTCTATTCTTATTCCTAAAATTCATTTTTCAGTTCTAATTCCACTTCTGAAGTATTGTCTACTAGCAGGCGATATCGATGTCACCCGATGGCTAAGATTCGTCATATAATTAGGCAGGCAAGTAGGTCTATATCCTTTGATAAAACCAACTGCTAATATCGTTTTGATGCACTGACTTGGTTCATATTTACATGTATGTGAATCGCTGTGTTAATGTCACATACGATTATTCATCTCAGTAGGAATGCATCTAGTTGGATGTTATTACGAAGTCCCTTAACTTGGAGCCTACATCTAGAGGCACAGTCCTCTATTTCCCGGCAAATGTGCTCATTTATCCTAGTGGAGGACGCGGTGTAGGCGTATGTTTGGTGACTTGGACCGGATTGTTGCAGGTTCGATTCCAATTTAAACCGCCGCGTATAGGGATCTTGAGAAATTGCCCATGCGCTTCGACGTGAAACTCCGATTGAGTGTCCGCGCAGTAGTTAGGAGCTCCTCTGAGTAGCAATTATGAAGAGGCGTTATAACGAGTACTCATGCATAAGCCTACGTAGGTGCATTATGGGTGTCCTGTGTATTCTGCACGCGTGTGTGGTTCAAAGTTGAACTGGCAAAGTTGAGGTCTGGCTGACTGGCCACATTACACTGTCGTGTCAGTCAGACACCGTGCACTTTGAAGAAAAGCAGAGCCAATCAGAAATCTCAAAGCTATTTCGTGCGTTATATAAAGGCGCGCTTTCGCCTCATCGACTCGGAAGCGTGACACGGTCTTAAGGCATGAGGACGAAATTGGTTTGCATGGTTAATGGTTTTTTGGTATATACGGCATGCATTATTAATATACAGCTTTTCTTGTGTATTGGCTGCATGTTAATTGAGATATTGTTAATTACGGCATGCGTTTGCGATGACTTGTCGATGGGGCTGGGCGCTAAAAGCTATATCGGTAGATTCGGCATCATTGGTTTGATGGCAAATTGTTGTATTTGCCTTCTTCGCGATGGTGATTGTGTGTCTATTGATGTAAAGAGGTTGTGGGAGGGTGGGGCGTTATGGACCGGGTCGCTATAGCAGTGAATAGTAAGGAGAAGATAGAACAAAGATAAAACATATACATATCGGTGCTTGGCAGGTTGAAACCAAAGATATCCTACGAGGGTATCAGAAATGGATGGATTTCGAGCAGTGAAAAAGTGAGGAGACGATAGAAAAAAGATAGTCTACGCAATTTATATCGGCACATCGGAGGCTAAAACCAAGGACATTCTATTGTAGGCTACATGGTCGCAATAGCAGTGAAATAGTACGGAGAAGATAGAAAAATATTGATGATATACATATCGGCGCATGGCAGACTGAAGTCAAGGATACGAAGGTATCAGAAATGGATGGATTACGATTAATTGTGAAATAGTGAGGAGACGATAGGAGAAAGATAAGCAATGTAGGCTAGAACCGAGGATATCATAGGAAGGCAGCTGATAAAAGTATCTATCATTGTTTATAAGCATGTATCCATTGTTTATAGCAAGTATCCATTTTATAAACCATAATTATCGTATAGACACGAAACAAGTTCTACTTAAACGAAAGTTAGAGGTTCAAATTGAGCAACCACCAAAAGCTGTCGTTAGACACAGTGATCCTTCAGTTCTAAATATTAATTTCCAATTTCAATTCTAATTCAGTTCTAATGCTCTAAATTCGGTTATGACTCTATTCTTATTCCTAAAATTCATCTTTCAGTTCTAATTCCACTTCTGAAGTATTGTCTACTAGCAGGCGAAATCGATGTCACCCGATGGCTAAGATTCGTCATAATATTAGGCAGGCAAGTAGGTCTATATCCTTTGATAAAACCAACTGCTAATATCGTTTTGATGCACTGACTTGGTTCATATTTACATGTATGTGAATCGCTGTATAATCAATGTCACATACGATTATTCATCTCAGTAGGAATGCATATATTTGGATGTTATTACGAAGTCCCTTAACTTGGAACCTACATCTAAGCACAGTCCTCTGTTTTCCGGCAAATTTGCTCATTTATCCTAGTGGAGTGACATGGTGCAGGCGTATGTTTGGTGACTTGGACCGGAAAGTTGCAGGTTCGATTCCAATAATATTTAAACCGCCGCGTATAGGGACCGTGAGAAATTGCCATGCGCTTCGACGTGAAACTCCGATTGAGTGTCCGCGCAGTAGTTAGGAGCTCCTCTGAGTAGCAATTATGAAGGGGCGTTATGACGAGTACTCATGCATAAGCCTACTTAGGTACATTATGGGTGTCCTGTGTATTCTGCACGCGTGTGTGGTTCAAAGATGAGCTGGCGAAGTTGAGGTCTGGCGGACTGGCCACATTACACTGTCGTGTCAGTCAGACACCGTGCACTTTGAAGAAAAGCAGAGCCAATCAGAAATCTCAAAGCTATTTCGTGCGTTATATAAAGGCGCGCTTTCGCCTCATCGACTCGGAAGCGTGACACGGTCTTAAGGCATGAGGACGAAATTGGTTTGCATGGTTAATGGTCTTTTGGTATATACGGCATGCATTATTAATATACAGCTTTTCTTGTGTATTGGTTGCATGTTAATTGAGATATTGTTAATTACGGCATGCGTTAGCGATGACTTGTCGATGGGGCTGGGCGCTAAAAGCTATATCGGTAGATTCGGCATCATTGGTTTGATGGTAAATTGTTGTATTTGCCTTCTTCTCGATGGTGATTGTGTGTCTATTGATGTAAAGAGGTTGTGGGAGGGTGGGGCGTTATGGACCGGGTCGCTATAGCAGTGAATAGTAAGGAGAAGATAGAACAAAGATATGGACCGGGTCGCTATAGCAGTGAATAGTAAGGAGAAGATAGAACAAAGATAAAACATATACACATCGGTGCTTGGCAGGCTGAAACCAAAGATATCCTACGAGGGAATCAGAAATGGATGGATTTCGAGCAGTGGAAAAGTGAGGAGACGATAGAAAAAAGCTGGTCTAAGCAATTTATATCGGCACATGGGAGGCTAAAACCAAGAACATGCTATTGTAGGCTACAGGGTCCCAATAGCAGTGAAATAGTACGGCGGAGACAGAAAAAGATAGAAGATATACACATCGGCGCATGGCAGAGTGAAACCAAGGATACGAAGGTATCAGAAATGGATGGATTACGATTAATTGTGAAATAGTGAGGAGACGATAGGAGAAAGATAAGCAATGTAGGCTATATCGGCTAAAACCGAGGATATCATAGGAAGGCAGCTGATAACAGTAGCTATCATTGTTTATAAGCATGTATCCATTGTTTATAGCAAGTATCCATTTTATAAACCATAATTATTGTATAGACACGAAACAAGTTCTACTTAAACGAAAGTAAGAGGTTCAAATTGAGCAACCACCAAAAGCTGTCGTTAGACATAGGGGCCGTCCATAGAGTATGTCACGCAGGGCCAGATTAACCAGTATGCCATGTCTGCCATGGCGGCGGGCCCCCCGTCGTCAGGGGGCCCCCCGTGCGAGAGCAACAAGAATTTTTGATGTGCATTTTCTCATTTATTCAACTTCACTAAGAACAGTAGGCCTACCGGTATGTACATTTATGTCAATTGCTGATTGATGTTTATGAGCGAACAATGCACTGCGGGCCCCTATAACTCTTAGAGTACAGGTATAAGATCCTTGACATAATTATAATTGTATTGGCGAAAGCAAAGGATGTCAAAAAACCAAAATATTTCAACTTTCCAGTGATCAAAAAAGGGCGAATAGCCAAGAAACCCACTTGTAGGAAAACAAATAGCGTTAATTCCTCTGTTCCAAAACTGAATTTTTTTCATAAACTCCAGGTGGGTCAAAGGAAAGGGATGGATCGGCATGTTCAATGGTATATATATATATATATATATATATATATATATATATATATATATATATAAGCACCATGCACTGAAGGTATAGGCCTACATCTAAAGAACCTGAAATTTGTGAGTCTGGTGTCTTAAAAGTTACAATGCATAATATTTCTGCTATGGTCTCTTATTTAGATACGGTTTCTTTAAATGACATTCTTCATCAGTTGGCCACCGCCATTACGCCCATTAGCAGAAAAATGTAAACCATAATACTATATATGTAGCATGGGCACTCGCGAAGGCGGAGACTTGGCTTTGGTTTGAGGAGGGGTGGTGAGCGAGCAACCGGAGAACGGTCGCCGAGGAACGAAGCGCCTATCAGCGGAGGGGATTGAGGAGGGGCACATCACCTCCCCATTTTTAATTTGTTTTAAATTTTCACACTGCAACAGTAGGCTACCAATAATTTTTAGGCTGTCATTTTAAAGACATTTCTCATCATTTCAGGGCACATAGTCGTAATTTAAGACTTGAAAAGCGTCTCCTCCTGTTGTTTATTATTTTTAATTTCTACACTTTAATGGTAACATTTTAGGCTGTCACCTCAACTAAATTTGCTGGAAGACATGATTACGACTTCGATAAATGTCCTTCCCATTGTCCACATGTTTAAGTTCCACACTATGATTGTTGCAATTTAAGCTGTAGGTCTAATCTTTAAAAAATGCTCATTTTTAATGCTGATGGTTATGGATTAAGACCTCAGAGCGTTTCCTCCTAATTGTGTACAATTTTTTTGCACACTTTAACCGTAACTTTTTAAGCAATCATCTTTAGGCCTAAAAAGTTACTACAATGATACCAGTGCCTTGACGTGGTTTAAGAGTGAAGACTTCTATGACTGTCCCTTAGTACCCTTACAATTGTTAGAATTTTTAATTTTGAAAACTGTGATGGCAGCATTTTAAGCTGTCATCATAACGAAATTGCTCAGTGGATAAAATTGTAGAAATTTATCATATTTATAAAATATTTCTGATATATTGCATGTAGGCCTAGATGTAAGCAACTCCGTACCACAAACATTGGGGACCGTGCCCTGTTCTCCCTATAGGTCTCCGCGTTACCAAAGTCAGCATCATATATGAGATTTAAGCCGCTAAACTGAACAATACCTACTGCATTGACGTTTATAAAATGTCCTTTACAAAAATATATGCAGGAATCTCAATAAGCTACGTAGGTCTATAATTAAGTTTGATTTATAAAGTAAATTATGGGCATTCATAAACTTGAGGAACTCTGAGGAGTATATGGTCTCGGAAGGTAAGGGTCGATTAGGGGCCGACGGGCCCCCGAGGGCTTAATCCGGCCCTGATGTCACGCTCCAGGGGGGAGGGGTGTAAGAAAGTGTGACAGTTTGTGACAGGGGGTCAGGCCATGTGTGACGTCAAACATTTATTTTTTTATATTTTTTTCTAATTTATTTTTTAGTAGAATTGAATAGCTTTAACAGTGATTTTCAGAAATTTGTTGAAACATTTGAATTAGTTTTATGTCAAAATAGCATGAAATGTGTATCTCCTGAATGTGTTGTTCACGATTCCTCTCACTAGGAGCGCTAGTATGCTGTTGCGAAGCCTTGTCTTATGTATAGCCTTGCTTTCGTCATGCCGGAAGTATTATTATTTCTATGTTGTCCGCTGCATATAAAATAGTGACAAATTCGGAATTTAATTTTTACATATAATAGTATCTATTATAATACAAAAGTTTGAGGATTCTGAGGTAATATTTATATCATTTAATCGTTATTATCATGAACTTGTAAACAATTATATTACGTCATTCTTTAAAATATATGATACCAAGCCATTGTATTATCTAATAAATACCCACTATCATTTGTCATCGTATATTAAAACAAAATTACACCACGCTTTTTTACTTTAATATCCACTAGCGATAGTTCTTTTAAGTGGAATTTTTAAAATTTTAATACACTTTAGTAGTGAAATGTGTTTTAGATTAAATTTCAATTAGGTGTTAATTTTTTAAAATTTGTTCAAAAGTGTGACGTACTTTAGGGGAGGGGTCGGAGATTTGGGACAGTTTGTGATAAAGAGGAGGGGGGTTAAAATGGTCAAAAATAGCGTGATGTACTTTATGGACGGCCCCATACATATGAGTGTCTTCTGTATTTGTGCATGCGTGTGTGTGTGGGTAAATTGGGGAAGTTGAGGTCTGGCTGACTGGCCACATTACACTGTCGTGTCAGTCAGACACCGTGCGCTATGAAGAAAAGCAGAGCCAATCAGAAATCTCAAAGCTATTTCGTGCGTTATATAAAGGCGCGCTTCGCCTCATCGACTCGGAAGCGTGACACGGTCTTAAGGCATGAGGACGAAATTGGTTTGCATGGTTAATGGTTTTTTGGTATATACGGCATGCATTATTAATATACAGCTTTTCTTGTGTATTGGTTGCATGTTAATTGAGATATTGTTAATTACGGCATGCGTTAGCGATGACTTGTCGATGGGGCTGGGCGCTAAAAGCTATATCGGTAGATTCGGCATCATTGGTTTGATGGTAAATTGTTGTATTTGCCTTCTTCTCGATGGTGATTGTGTGTCTATTGATGTAAAGAGGTTGTGGGAGGGTGGGACGTTATGGACCGGGTCGCTATAGCAGTGAATAGTAGGCCTAAGGAGAAGATAGAACAAAGATAAAACATATACATATCGGTGCTTGGCAGGCTGAAACCAAAGATATCCTACGAGGGTATCAGAAATGGATGGATTTCGAGCAGTGAAAAAGGTGAGGAGACGATAGAAAAAAGATAGTCAAAGCAATTTATATCGGCACATGGGAGGCTAAAACCAAGAACATGCTATTGTAGGCCACAGGGTTGCAATAGCAGTGAAATAGTACCAAGCAGATAGAAGAAGATAGAAGATATACATATCGGCGCATGGCAGAGTGAAACCAAGGATACGAAGGTACCAGAAATGGATGGATAATGACTAATTGTGAAATAGTGAGGAGACTATATAGGAGAAAGACAAGCAATGTATATCGGCTAAAACCGAGGATATCATAGGAAGGCAGCTGATAACAGTAGCTATCATTGTTTATAAGCATGTATCCATTGTTTATTGCTAGTATCCATTTTATAAACCATAATTATCGTATACAGACACGAAACAAGTTCTACTTAAACGAAAGTAAGAGGTTCAAATTGAGCAACCACCAAAAGCTGTCGTTAGACACAGTGATCCTTCAGTTCTAAATATTAATTTCCAATTTCAATTCTAATTCAGTTCTAATGGTCTAAATTCGGTTATGACTCTATTCTTATTCCTAAAATTCATTTTTCAGTTCTAATTCCACTTCTGAAGTATTGTCTACTAGCAGGCGATATCGATGTCACCCGATGGCTAAGATTCGTCATAATATTAGGCAGGCAAGTAGGTCTATATCCTTTGATAAAACCAACTGCTAATATCGTTTTGATGCACTGACTTGGTTCATATTTACATGTATGTGAATCGCTGTATAATCAATGTCACATACGATTATTCATCTCAGTAGGAATGCCTCTATTTGGATGCTATTACGAACTTGGAACCTGCATCCTCTGTTTCCCGGCAAATTTGCTGATATATCCTAGTGGACTAAGTGGAGTGACGTGGTGTAGGCGTATGTTTGGTGACTAGGACCGGGAAGTTGCAGGTTCGAATCCAATTTGAACCGCCGCGTATAGGGATCGTGAGAAATTGCCCATGCGCTTCGACGTGAAACTCCGATTGAGTGTCCGCGCAGTAGCTAGGAGCTCCTCTGAGTAGCAATTATGAATGGGCGTTAGAACGAATACTCATGCATAAGCCTACGTAGGTACGTATGAGTGTCCTGTGTATTTCTGCACGCGTGTGTGATTCAAAGTTGAGCTGACGAAGTTGAGGTCTGGCGGACTGGCCACATTACACTGTCGTGTCAGTCAGACACCGTGCACTTTGAAGAAAAGCAGAGCCAATCAGAAATCTCAACGCTATTTCGTGCGTTATATAAAGGCGCGCTTTCGCCTCATCGACTCGGAGACAGGCTCGCTTGGCTACACCAGTAAGGCCGCGCGTCTGCACGCAATTCACTCTGTGAAAGAGCGTGCGGGTCGCGGTTCGATTCCCGAAGGTGGCTATTTCAGAGATTCAAATCTCGGGCTAGCACGGTCCGTCCACGGGGACCTAAATGGCGTGGCGACACTAATCATCTTCGAAATGGCAGTGTCGTTAAACATGTAACAATGTATGTCATCGACTCGGAAGCGTGGCACGGTCTTAAGGCAAGTGTAGCCTACCCGGTACCAAATTGGTTTGCATGGTTAATGGTTTTTGGTATATAGGGCCTACCTTTTAAATGCTATTTTCAAAGGTATTTTATGACATCGAATTTGAACGCACGCTTGTATACATGCGTAGTTAGAATCGTCGTCCGAATACTATTTTCAGATGAATGTTATGAACTGCAATGTCAAACTCAACAGGTGCGCAAACAAGTTCGCTAATGATCGTCCGCTGTTATGATCGCGCGCGCTTTTGGTATGCGTGCTTTTGTGTGGGCGCTTTTGTGCGCGGGGTGCTGATAGTGGACTGGTTGCTACTGTTGGTAGGACCTACATGTAGGCCTATATTATTCTGTTATGTGGACTTGATGCAACTACGCAGACCGGACGTCGTCACCAAAGACTCTGTATACAGCCCATCGTTCCTGCCTCGAATGTCCTATAGCAACAGGTTCGTCGTTATCGATTCCAGCAGGCGCCTATATAGAAAGCACACGCAGGTGTAATAATTATTATTGAGCTACATAATATATGAGAAATGCAGATTCCAAAGGTCTACAGATTGCGTCTTTATCACCAATATTTGCTGACTCTCACAGGCTTTGTTGCATATTATAGACCTGATATAACTGGAACAGTAAAGATACGCATATGCCTATACTGGACTTATTATAACATATTATACTTGGTCAATATTATCGGCCTATATTTACCAAACCGAAGTTACGCGACCATACACAGGTAAATTATTATCGTTATAGTTGCTGTCTAATTTCTAAACAGTTGTTTTTGCTGTCGTCTCCCAGTGCTTAGTCCCTGCTTTTTTTTGGGGGGGGGAGGGGAAAATTACATGCTTTCGGAATTTTAGACTAGGGAGGCAGTGGCGGCGCCAGGATTTCAGTTTTGGGGGGCTGCATGAATCCTCGCGGAGGAAATTTTCCATTTTCATCTGCCAAAATTTATGACGACCATTTTTAGAAATCTCATGGATGTATTATGTAAAAAACCGGATGGCCTTTTTAGGGGGGCTTAGTCCCCTGGTGCCGCCACTGTTGGGAGGCGGTCACCAATGACTCCCTTTGTCCGGAAAACATTTGCTGACGACATTTTTTAGTCTTCCAGTAGAAATTTCTGACAAACACATGTTAAATTCCACACTTTAAAATGTGATGACCTTTTTCAGTACATTAAAGCTCAGCTGCCGGGAATGTTACAAATCAACGTATATAACCATGAGCAAAACCTGTCGAATTTTTCTGGTGTGGGGAGGAATCTTGCGTAGCCATATAGTTTTTCTAGGGATGGGAATATTACGTACGTCCATGTACATGTAAACAACAACTCTAGATTTTTTTAGACCGTATACGACCTGGTGCGGTCCCTTTGATGTTTCTGTTGTAGAGATGTCCTTCCATGCCAACCGTTTCCATTACAGTGGAGCTGCCGCACCCACGAAGAAAGAGACGAGCTCGAGAGTCGTGACAAGAGACTCCCCCATTAGCCTCGACTTCTATGCCAGGAAAACTAACAGAAAGGCAGGGTAGGCAGACCTACAATATGTCCGCTCGTGGTAAACATATATTTTCCATTCAATCCGAGGATAGGTCTACTGCAGAACTCTACACTCAGTTCATATCAATGCAATTCATGAAACTGTTACCTACATTGATCACCAATGCATGAGCTCATGTTAATTTGTTGCGGTGTATGTAATTCATGGATGTGAAAGGGTGACTCTCAAAAGGAAGGAGCGATGTGCAATTGTGCATGGTTCTGCTGCGTGTCAGGATCGCCCCTTTCTCGTTACTTTTTTAAATATCTATAGCCAACAATTAATAAACCATTAATAAATCATGAATCAAAACCAATAAACAATAAGTGGTAGTGGTGTTATAGCGCAGTTTGGAGTATAGACCTAGTGCATACCATCAATGAATGATATTATTTATGCATCAGCCATTCATTATTTTACAGCAGGTGAATACATTAAAACTGTTCCGATGTTTTAAAATGGTGTAGCCCTGCGGCCCCTGCGGTAGGCATTAAAGCTTACTCAGATGGCAATGAATTCCTCAGAGTAAACCCTCGAACAAAACAGAAAATTGTATTATATTTTGTGCGCAGAAAAATGAAAGAACATGCGTGCTTGTGTGTGCGTGTGGGTGGGGTGTGGGTATGTGTGAGTGCGCGTAATCTGAAAAACTGAAAAAAGGGAAAGAGAAAGAGAGGACACCTAACCCTCAAAAGTTGTCGGATTTGGAAATAATGAGTGGGTCACCTTTTAACCTGGGGTGCTCAGGCAACTCCACCAGCACAGCTCTGGTTGCGACTCTGCATGGTGTAGCCTAATGCCCATAGCGAAAGCCAAACCGGCTTTTCGATCAAATATTTTGTTGTAAAAACAGTAAAATATGTCTATTTTACACTTTAATGTCAATTCTTGAATCTAAGACTTTCATTATTTTCATAGCAATTTATACGGCTGAACGGTTCTGCATATAGGCCTACTCTCTGTAGATCAGTAACTGATCAGTAACTGTTGTAGAACTGTTATAAGTACCTTTGCACTGAATAGAATTGTATACTATTTTACAATTTACATGCTGAAATGAGTTAAAGACTAACTAGGCCGAAAAGGAGTGCAATCATAATAAATCATGTATTTTCTTTCCACAAAATCCTAGCTCGGTGAGTGGTCTGTCGTTTGGCGACGATCCAAGTTACGATGATTCATTTCCATCTGGAATGCGGATCGAGAACACGTACCAGCTGGATCCGTCCATTAAGTTTCCGGTTAACATCGTCCACGACATCATCGATGACGTACTCAGAAGCTATCTGACCAGCGAACTGTACCAAGAAGAGCTCTGTCGCGAAATGGCTAAGACCCTCTCAGAGGTATCGTATACGTATATCATACATGTATATAGGTCTATATGCCATAATGCATAATTTAGGCGTCTATCGTTAACTTATAATTGTAGATTTCTAACTTTGAAGGCGACACTCGAAGCTTCGAATGTCAAGGGCAGGGAACGAGTGCTAACTTCTGTGGATTACTACACACAATGATGATGATGATGATGATGATGATGATGATGATGGTGGTGATGATGATGATGACGATGATGACGACGACGACGATGATGACTACAATGACGATTACGATGACGACAGCGACGAAGATGATGATTATGTTAATATAATAATGGTATGCCGTATGAATTACTTGCAAATAATCAACACAAATATTTTTTTGAAATTTCCTAGAAATTTTCAATTTAAAAGGAAATCACTATCTTTTGCTTCTTATTGTTTGAAAGTGGCCCTTCGTTGTTTTTTAACTGTAGCAATTATATCGTCCAGGTTGTAAAGGTTCGAATAAGGGAGCTGCAGATTCCGCGCTACCGTTTCATCTGTCGAGTGGACATTGGTCAACAGGGTCAGCAGGGTGTGTCGATCGCCAGCAGCTTCCTCTGGGATGCCTCTTCGGACAGCTACTGCACCGGTGAATTCAGAAATAACTCTCTATTCGCGGTCTGCACGGTCTATGCAGTCTACACAGAATGACCGACTTCCATCCTCAGCCAGTGGCGGCGCCAGGATTTCAGTTTGGGGGGGGCTGAAGCCTCGCGCAGGAAATTTTACATTTGCATCCGCCACAATTTCTGACGACTTTTTTAGTCATCGGCCGAAATCTCTTCATTTTCCCCGTTTTCCATCGGCCGAAATTTTCTTTAGTCATCCGGTCAAAAATCGTGGAAATATTTAAGATATTCTGCTAGTGCTAATTGTTTTTATCTGGTAACTGGCCAGATACTGCTGCATTATCTTGTGTCTGTTGTAGGCCTGATGACGTTTACGCTCTCTAGTCGTATGCTAGTCTTAAGCTATCTATAGGCCCAAAAAGTGACAGTGATGAAACAGTAACAGATCTTATTGTGACGTTATTTTTTGCATGATCGAAGTGGCATATATTGTGATCAATCTAATTGTGACATTATTTTACAGGCCGAATTGGGATACATGTAGGCTATATATTGTAAGCAATGTTATCCTGTAGACCTAATTGTGACATTATCCTACATGATCGGATTGACATGAGATATTGTAATGATCCATATACATGTAACTATGACATCATTGACATGCATTATAATATTCGTTCCCCTATTTCTTAAATTATGAGCGTAAAATTAAGCCAGTGCTACGTTTTAATAAATAACATCGGTATCCACTAAAGTCTTTGGGGAACGATGTCGCATACGTGTGACAGAGATTCAAGGGGTAGGCCTATATATACGCCTATATATGAAATTCGATATTAGCATTTCAATGTGCTCAATGTTGTACACGATCTACCGATCGACGCATATTTAATTAGCAGCAAGCGATACCTTTTGTTTCTGTAGCACCCTGCCGTGTGTTTAATATGCTCGCTTGCCAATATATACAAGAATATTAATTGAGCACCTGTAAATAATTATAATTAATTAAGGTGCGGTTCTAATATGCCTACTTTTGAATAGCCTAAGCTGGTGACCTGCGATTGGCGCTTCAGAAGTTTAGCGTTTACTTCACGATTACAGCTTGGTTCTTTCGGCGCTGTAGAATCTCGTGGTTACGATTACGACTATGATTACAAAACAAGACTAGCCTATAGGTCGATTTCGAAATCTCTGCATTGTTTCGCTGCATATTAACCTGTGCAGCTGTGCTGAAAGCTTGAAAGTAATGTTGGCCACTAAGAAATTGTTGACAAAGCAATACAGCAGCCTATATGTTCTATACAATTTAAATACACGTGCAAATACACCTACAGTCCTACACACATGTACCTACACACACCCAAACATGCGCACATGCGAGCACACACATACATGCACGGAAAGGGCCTATAACCGACTTGCCCTGCCAGTATTTGGACGTAACTTTCTCCAGATAGTGGTGGTGTCTCTGGCTACTATATAATTATGTGCCTACTCTTCCCTTTCATTATCCCTCCCCTTTGAAACAATTAAATTAGAGTTTTTGACGATGCCATCAATAAGTTTGAAGCCGTTAAAGCCAGCAAGATAACGTTTGTGCCTATAGCATAAAGACAAATTGATAATAGGCCTATTGGTATTTGTGATTTGTGACATAATAATATGATCTGGATGCATGTAGACCTATATGCACTGTACTGTACTGAGCGTGCACATGTGCGCTCAATGTTACGTAATATTATGAAATAAGTGCATTTTCTTTGCATGCAAATTTGTTTCGTATAGAAGTGTTGAAGATTAAAAGATATAAATGTAGCGTTTTGGGAAAAGCTACAAAATTATACTTATTTTTATCCATGTTGGCCATAACGGTTAATTAACTCTATGCTGCACCAGAGCGAGGCTGCAGACATTACGCCAGCATGACGTGTGACCTTTTAGATGACGTGGCGAAAGCGTGGGCGCCGCTGATTGGCCAAGAGCGGCACGTGATCTAAAACAGCGGTAAAAGGTCGCTTCCGATTGGCTGTTGGACCAATCTAGGTCAGTAGGACGAAGAGACGCGAAGAGGTGAAACCGACGAGAAAGACTAGGCCATCTTTTTGAATAGAAATTCGTTTAAAACTAAGTTTTCGGGCATCTAAATTAATAAGGAAGTCAACTAAATTAATAGATAATAAAGTAAACGACCGCTGGTCGCCTCCGGTGGAAGGAGAACGTCGAAATAAGCAAAACCGCTTAGGAATCAGGGAAGTAGAAATAAATTAAAGTGTAGCGTGCTGAATCTGTAAATGAATGAATGTTTAAAATGGCCGGAACGCATTGATATAGATTATATAGCGCATTACAGGTAGAGCGAAGGATAAATTAGCGCTTGTGTTAAGAAGCGTAAATATATTGAAAGAGTTGCTAGAAGTAGCCTTGCGATATAACTGTTGCTGTGGTCGTGGTAAATTAGTGCAAAGTGTTGATGTTAATTCGTTGCTTTCGTGTAACTGATTAATAGCGTGATTTGACCTTCTGCAGTAGTTAAGGAAATAAGAACTGAACTGATAGCCTAGTTATATGCAGGAGCATAAGAGATAGGTATCAAGTAATGCAGAGTGTGTAATAACCAGCCATAAATGCTGTGTAGTGTTAGGAATACTTTGTGTTGAACTGATAAGTCTTATAGGCAGAATTGTATTTGCACAGGTTGCTGCCAATTGTATATTAATTAAGTAGTGTTGCAAGAATAAATAAAGCGTTGAATATTGAACTAGAATTGAAGGTGATTCACTGACTGACTTGCAATTAGTTGTAAAACAGAATAATCCCATGTCTCGTGTCAGCTCTTTGAGGGGGGACGCCCTAGAGGAATCGGATGATTCGGAGGGAGGGCGGACAGTTAGTAGTGATGAGAGATTGATAGAGCGCCAGATATATCCAGCCAAATACTCTCCGCCACCTCTTCAGGAGTTCGAGTCCCTTTCGCCCAAAGCTGCCGCGGAGATAACGAACTCAGACGAGCACCGGAAAGAGGGTGCTGTCGCGCGTCGACAAACCGCCGCGGAGACATGTCCTGTAGGCCCTGGTACCCATGAAAGAAGAGAATCTGGACGTTCCTCCCTGTCGTTCACACTTGAGGTTCCCGTAGGTGGTTCCCTGTCGCCCCGGCAGTACGCCGCCACACTAGGGGAGGGGGGCGAAAGTAAGCGAGTAAGTGGGGCATCCCTTGCAAGCGCTTCCGGTCCCCTAGCGGTTAGGGCGGGCGTAACAAATGGTACCAGAAGTGGGGTAGAAGTGGAACAAGGGGAACAAGTGGAACAGGTGGAACCAAGAAAATTTGGAAGGACAGAATTTCCTGGAGAGAGAGAGAAGTGGGAAGGCGAAGAAATGGCTTATTATGGCGCTAGACCCAAGCGTCCTTCGGACTACCCTGTTACCGCAGCAATTGATGCGGGTTTTGATTTTGAATTTTACATGAGAGATAAACAAGCGAGGTTGGTTAACAGAAAGCTTGGTGGAAATAATTATGAAAGTGAAGGTTCGGAGGTAACTGATCTGCGACCCTTTCATAACGTTCTGTTGCATCCTAATCTGTTGAATTTGGATAAAGGTTGTGTTGGGATCCTTGCTAACTCTGAATGTATAGTTTCAGATATGGAGGATGGGGATTCGGCGATGCCGAGGGAACTGGGACTCCCGACTTCGGATGCACATCCCGGGCACCCAACCCTAGTCCACCCTCGGGCTACCACCTTTCCACCACCGCCGCCCTCGTCGCACCCTTTCGCCGTCCGAGCCCCTCCTGCTCCGACCCCGAACACAATTGGTGGTGTCGTCAAGTCGAATCCTTGGGTGAGAACCGTCACCCCGGTCACAGCCTCGGTGTGCAAACTGTCCGTATCCGTCGTGTCGTCGACTCAGTCAATCATGTCGACCTTGTCCTCGTCGTTGAAACCACAGGTTACACAAAGTTCCGCCTACCTGCCCTCGAACCCTGGCCCTCTCGCTCACCTGTCAGGTTGTCAACCAACAACCGCTCTGTGTCGGCCGGCTTCCGCCTACGATGAACGATTCTGGGTGACCACACGAGCAACCCAGAACAACCTGGAAGCGAAGTTCCATGTTGTGTCTACATCCGGGAGCGAAAACAGTCAGTTCCAGTTCGAACAGTATGCTGCACCGCCTACAGCTGAACCTCAACCAACGATCCAAGGTCGTTTTCAGCCGAGTACGACTCCAACCTCGTCGGTCACTGTGCAGTCCCAATCACGCGTGAGCAGAACTGTTGATTCGAAATCCAGACAGTATATGAAATTGGACAGGTACAATGGAAAGACATCGGTCGAAGCTTTCCTAAAGAAATTCGAGATCTGTGCGAACAGTAATGGTTGGACAGATGGAGAGAAATTCGCCCAGCTGACCTGTGCCTTGACAGAGCCAGCTGACCAGTTGCTCTACGAGTTCGACTCCGAAACCATAGCATCCTGGTCCGACCTGGTTGATCGTCTACGCCTGCGGTATGGAAGCTCCGATCAAGCCGTCCTCTACCAGACCCAATTGAACACACGACGGCAAAAGATGGGTGAAGACCTCAGCTCTGTAGTACGAGACATTCGACGAATCATGATCCTGGCGTTCCCTGGTCCCACCTCGGTGCACAGTGAAGTCATAGCGATTCGTGCCTTTCTCGACGCCCTGCGAGACAGAGACTTAGCCATGAAGGTTCGTGAGAGAGAACCTACCACCTTGGACCATGCTTATAAGACTGCCATGCGTTTAGAGGGTTACCGTCAAGCAGATGATGGTAACCTTGGCCGCGATGAACATCGACCCAGTCGGGTAAAAACTGTAACGGAAGTAGACTCTGCCCCTGCTGACAGTCAGAGACAATTCCAAGAAATCGTGTTGAATAGGCTGGAGCAGATGGAAGCAAGAATAAACGTCATATGCAGCAGCCCCTCCGGCGATGGACAATTTCGCCCCTGGCGGCCCCGAGGTCAAGTTCCACCCAGGGCGGAACCTACCTTCGGAAGTCAGAGAACAGTTAACCGGTCATCCAGGGTCCCCGCGGGTGACCGTCGCTGCTTCGAGTGTCAACAACCCGGTCACTTTGCTCGAGTTTGTCCCACTCGTTACCACGACTCGACGCCGGAGGTGGAGAGAGAAGGACTGGAACACAACGAAGCCCGCGATGTCCGCCATGTGAAGGGAAACAACGACGCCTACCTCGACGTCACAGTAAACGGGAAAAAGGCAATGGCGCTGCTGGACTCCGGATGCGAGGTGACCCTCTGTCCGGCTTCGCTCGTGAGTCAGGAGACCATCCAGAGTTCGCAGCAACGGTTACAGGCTGTGAACGGTTCAGTGGTTCGTGTGGCTGGTGAGGTGAAGCTTCAAGTACGAATTGGCGACTACCCCTTCGAAATACCCTGCCTGGTTACCGAACAAGTGTCCGAACTCATCTTGGGAATGGAGTGGATGAAAAATGAAAATGTCCTGTGGCACATGGGACAAAACTGGATCCTGGTAGGAAAGCGTCGCTTCCAGGTTCAGCGGAAGAGCCGCCCTGCGCAGTGTCGTCGAGTCATCGTCTCAACCGCTGTCCCGGTGTCGTCGAACTGCAAAGTAAAAGAAAAGCCTTCAGTGAGGCGTTCGAATCCAAAAGTCGCTGGAAAATCCTGTGTTATCCCACGAGCATCGGTCGAAGCGGAAGAGCTACCACCAGAAGGAGTTCCTGTTCCAGCCAGTCCTGGGGGGAAGATCGACCAGCCCAAGGTGGTGGCCCGAGTCCCGCCTCGTCGGGGTGTGCATCTGCCCTCCCACTTCGCCAGCCCTACCTGCGGTGGAATGTGGCCTCTACCGACTTTCGTCGGGCTTCGTGGTGCTAACATGCATCCTTCCTCTGGTCTCGCCGCCTATCGAGACAGAGAGAGGAAACGCACCAGAGTTCCGCAGAATCGTCACTTTCTGTTGAGAGGCACCATTCCTCACCATCGCTGGCGAGATCACCAAGAGAGCTTCGTGCAGCCTTGGGGGGATAAAGAGTAATGTAGTGTAAGGTGATGGTAACGTCGCGTAATGGCGACGAGTAGAGATTGTGGCAAGAAGCCTAGGTTTTAGTTCCTTTCGATGAATAAAATGTTTATTTTATAACTTTGATCTAGGTTAGATCATTGGGGGTAGATTAGCATTGTTTACTTGTGTTTTATTGCATTGTTGCTTTTATTGCCACAGAAGAAAGGCAAAATGTTGTGCTTGCATGTTAGTTTAAGATTTGATGTGCATAACCTTGATTGCAGATTAAAGTTGAATCTAAAATGTGCTAGAGTAGGAGCAAATTGCATTTGTGCATTGATTGAAAAGCAGTCTGCTAGAATTTGGTGAATTATCCTGATGTATGCATTGGCCTGAGTAGTCGGTAAGTGAGTAAGTTGTAGACTAGTAGGCAGACTGATGTTGTTGCAGGCATTAAGAATTGCATGCGAAGGTGAGACTAAGGACCTGTTATTTGGTAAGAGCGGTAATCCGTCCAATCGTCGCTATTGGTTGCTCAAGTGTACTCTTTCCTGTGTGGAAATGGAGGTGTAGAGGTCATGGTGCATAGGTACGCTTCTCTAAGCGGTAAGGCCTGGTGTAGGTAGCTTCAGCCTTCATGTAATGTGTCTTGCCTGTAATAATGATTAGTGCCAATGTCTATGATTTTATCTTACTAGGAGAGTACGGCTGTGGAAATGGTTTGACATAGGATAATAGAATTCTTAAAGAACACTGCATATATGCAAGATTGCTGTTGATACTTAGCTATTTGTCATGTTGAATAATAGTCTAAAGTCTTATATAAAAGTTTGTTGTCAGGGTTGAGCTCCTGATTAAGCAGTAACTGGGAAACAGTAGTAATAATTGACTAGGAATCTAAGGTGTGTATTGCCCTGAAGAAGTTAAGTAAACAGATCGATGGTAAACTTGTAGGTAGACTGAAATTGTTGCAGGCATTAAGGGTTACATAGAAGAGGAGACTGGTGGTCTGTTAGTTAACTGAGCTGTAATCCGTCCAATCGTCGTTATTGGTTGCTTGAGAATTTTCCTGTGTGGAAATGAATGAGATGTAATAAGCGGTAATCCGTCCAATCGTCGTTATTGGTTGCTTGAGAATTCCTGTGTGGGAATGAATGAATAAGCGGTAATCCGTCCAATCGTCGTTATTGGTTGCTTGAGAATTTTCCTGTGTGGGAATGCATGAGATGTACTCTTTCCGTTGGTGGAAATGTGTGTACTTGGTCCTGTGTAAACTTCCTGTGTGGAAAGGTGACGTAGAGGTAACAGCGTAGGTCATGGAGTCCATCCGTCCTAGTAGGCATAGGTACGCTTCACTAAGCGGTAATGCCTTATGCAGCTGGTTCAAGCCTTGTTGTAACGTGTTGTGCCTGTAATAATGTGTCAGCTACTGATGTGATGATTTGTGCCTGCTGAGAGTTAACTTTGGGCTGGATACATAATGACGGAAAAATGACTCATCTTAAGTTTAGTTGCTGTTTGGATGAAAACTGCTTTAAGTCAAATTGCTTATATTTCGTGTTAGTCTAAGTTGCCGTTAATGTTGTAGCTGATAACATGTTAACTGCGCTAGGATTATCTGTAGGATTGGGAGCCGAAGCATGATTGTATGTGTTAGAGGACATTCTCTTGGTTTGTGGCTTCGAGCTGTTGCTGAAATGGATTGTAGTACATTGTTTACTGTAACTGTCTGATGTGCATTACCTGAAACCTGGGGGAGAGGATAACCCGATAGCACCTGATAATGTGTAAGAGTATGGATAATATTTCTATTGGGATTTCCCACCCTGCTTTAGTTCAGAGACTTTGTGTCTGGTAGTTAGTAGTCCCGGGGTTCGTGGAAGCAGAGACTGGTGATTAAACACCAATGGCCTGTATTCCGACGAGGATTGGGTAACCAATGGACGTAGTTAGTAACCCTAGTGAGGTAAAGGCTGGCCTAGTGGTATGCTTTCTCTGAATCGCCTGATACCCTGACCTTGTGCCTTTGCTGAATTGTGGTCTGCGTGGAGTAGGGAGCGAGAGTGAGTTGGAGACCTTCAATTTAAGTAGACGTCCCTCCCTCTTTTTGCTGGTGATTCCGAACGTATGGTTTCAGGGAGATTGCAAAGTAAGAATGTTACATGAGCGTAAACATTGCCCTGCAGTCACCTTGAGAATTTAAGCGGCTGTGTTGTTAGGGTTAGTTGTTATGAGTAAAGCCGTGATAAGATGCCGTACTTTGTATGCCTGAACTTTTGCAACAAGCGTTGCTATGAGGCTAGTTAGTTGATTTCTCCTTTTGTGAATTAGGAACCCTGTTGGTTCTTAGAGTTAAGATGAGATTTCATACAGTTGTTGATGTAGAATTGCCTGCTTACTGTTCAGACTGTTCTCAAGCGGCAATGTCTTTTAGTATAGTAGTGATGACCCTGCCTTAGCAACTCCTGTACAACGGATTCAGTACGCGACCACTGCTGAATTTTCCAGTAATATGGAAAATTCGGGTTAAGGAGGGGAGAGTGTAGCGTTTTGGGAAAAGCTACAAAATTATACTTATTTTTATCCATGTTGGCCATAACGGTTAATTAACTCTATGCTGCACCAGAGCGAGGCTGCAGACATTACGCCAGCATGACGTGTGACCTTTTAGATGACGTGGCGAAAGCGTGGGCGCCGCTGATTGGCCAAGAGCGGCACGTGATCTAAAACAGCGGTAAAAGGTCGCTTCCGATTGGCTGTTGGACCAATCTAGGTCAGTAGGACGAAGAGACGCGAAGAGGTGAAACCGACGAGAAAGACTAGGCCATCTTTTTGAATAGAAATTCGTTTAAAACTAAGTTTTCGGGCATCTAAATTAATAAGGAAGTCAACTAAATTAATAGATAATAAAGTAAACGACCGCTGGTCGCCTCCGGTGGAAGGAGAACGTCGAAATAAGCAAAACCGCTTAGGAATCAGGGAAGTAGAAATAAATTAAAGTGTAGCGTGCTGAATCTGTAAATGAATGAATGTTTAAAATGGCCGGAACGCATTGATATAGATTATATAGCGCATTACAGGTAGAGCGAAGGATAAATTAGCGCTTGTGTTAAGAAGCGTAAATATATTGAAAGAGTTGCTAGAAGTAGCCTTGCGATATAACTGTTGCTGTGGTCGTGGTAAATTAGTGCAAAGTGTTGATGTTAATTCGTTGCTTTCGTGTAACTGATTAATAGCGTGATTTGACCTTCTGCAGTAGTTAAGGAAATAAGAACTGAACTGATAGCCTAGTTATATGCAGGAGCATAAGAGATAGGTATCAAGTAATGCAGAGTGTGTAATAACCAGCCATAAATGCTGTGTAGTGTTAGGAATACTTTGTGTTGAACTGATAAGTCTTATAGGCAGAATTGTATTTGCACAGGTTGCTGCCAATTGTATATTAATTAAGTAGTGTTGCAAGAATAAATAAAGCGTTGAATATTGAACTAGAATTGAAGGTGATTCACTGACTGACTTGCAATTAGTTGTAAAACAGAATAATCCCATGTCTCGTGTCAGCTCTTTGAGGGGGGACGCCCTAGAGGAATCGGATGATTCGGAGGGAGGGCGGACAGTTAGTAGTGATGAGAGATTGATAGAGCGCCAGATATATCCAGCCAAATACTCTCCGCCACCTCTTCAGGAGTTCGAGTCCCTTTCGCCCAAAGCTGCCGCGGGGATAACGAACTCAGACGAGCACCGGAAAGAGGGTGCTGTCGCGCGTCGACAAACCGCCGCGGAGACATGTCCTGTAGGCCCTGGTACCCATGAAAGAAGAGGATTTGGACGTTCCTCCCTGTCGTTCACACTTGAGGTTCCCGTAGATGGTTCCCTGTCGCCCCGGCAGTACGCCGCCACACTAGGGGAGGGGGGCGAAAGTAAGCGAGTAAGTGGGGCATCCCTTGCAAGCGCTTCCGGTCCCCTAGCGGTTAGGGCGGGCGTAACATAAAGAGATATTGAAAATCGACATAACCCAAGAACGTCAAGTCTGGGTTATTTTTTAATCAAAGTACATCGCTTCTTGACAGGCATGCACCTCAAATCGGAACTCAACTCGAAACAAAATGTAACAAACCGATGTTAAACAAAGTCTACGATTCGTGCTTTGAAGAGTGTGGTTAAAATTAAACTGTGCTCATAAATAAAGTAGCCTACTGCTCACTCTATAATTATAATTTAATTTGATGTAGCAACTACATCGTAAAAATAGCAACATTAAATACGCAGTATAAACAAAGACCTTAAATATCTTTGGTATAAATATGTCCTGCGTTGAATCATGTGTACATAAATTATATAGCCAACCAAAGTTGCCACATGAGATTGTTACTCCACTCGTTGCGATTATCTCTCACATGCAAAGCTTCTGACGTCACAATCTCCAATTATGGCGATGACGTCATCTTCCTCCGCTCTCAGCATTTTAGCGATTATTCGATAAATTTCTGTCAAAATGGAGAGGAAGAAAGCAGAGAAGTCGAGAAACAGCTGCTGCAGCTCTCGATTCGACCATCGAAATAAAGAAGAAAGTTTTCGAAATGTAAGACAGAAATTTTATCGACGGCCGAAAGATTGCATGATAGTCGGTCATCAAAGTAATTTTACATTGGAACATCGTTGGCTGTAGAGCAGGGGTGTCAAACCTTTTTTAGTGGCGGGCCAGTGTGAGCATCTTCCAGCAAGTGGCGGGCCACAGGGATGCCACTCTGAATTTTGAAAAAAGGTCAGATCCGGTAGAAAATCAGGCTAGACAAGGCCAGATTGACAATTTCTCTGAAAAATACATGGTTTTCCGGCTTGAACTTTCCGACGACCTGAATTTTTAGTCAAACTATGACTAAAATTTGCTCTCTTTTCCGTCCCGATAATATTGTTGATGACCTTTTGTAGTTTTTCGCTAAAAAATTTACAATTTTTGGTCAAAATTCAAAAAATTTTCCACTTTTTCACGTCTTTTGTGCCTTTACACTTGAAAAAATCAATTTTTATGTAAAAAGACGGAAAACCGTCATGAGAAAAAGCTAGATCCTGACCAAAAAAAACTATAAACCTAGACAAGACGAAAAAACCTAGATCTAGGCGGAAAAAGCCATGAGTGGCAGCCCTGGCGGGCCAGGGTGTCGAAGCTCCTGAGCAAAATTATATAGTGATCTGAGAGGTAGCTCCGGGCTTGGTCAGTCAAAGCCAACCGGAAACCATAGAATTGGCATAGATATACACTTATACAGCCTACACAGTGACAGAGCTGTGCGTCTGCGCAAAAGTGACGTCAATAATATAAAAAAAACTCCATGTATTTGGCGCTGACTGTAAAATATAAAATGTTGAGCTTTTATGTTCTAATTTTGTAATCTTTAGGGAAGGCTCCGCGGGCCAGAAAAAAATCGTCGGCGGGCCAGCTCTTTGACATCCCTGCTGTAGAGGAAGCGCTCTCATTCAATTTTTCTCGCTTCTTGTCCGCCAGCTTAATTCGTCTGATGGGAAATCGAACAACCGAATGCAAGAGGTACGGATCGAATCATTTATTTTCAGACAAATTGTCGCCCATTGGTTAGCATGTAGGCCTACTAACAGTCTCAAGTCTCAACCATAAGTAGGTCTAATAAGTAGCCATACTCAGGGCTGTTTTTAATAAATTTTTAGAACTGCACAACCTCTTCTTTCCTGTTCCATTCTACATGGTAATTTACTCCCAATCGGAGGAAAATGACATTTTAAAACTAGCTTTAACTACACAGAAGTGCATCTACAACTGAACAAATCCATTTAGAACTGCACATTTTGTGTACAACTGCACGTTTAAAAAAGCCCTGGCCATACTGTCAATTGTGCTAATGTAAACCTACGGCGTTCTGTCTGTTGTTTTTGGAATTAAACAAATCTACATCAACCAATTTATAGACCCTTTAAGCTTTTTACCGGATGCATACGTTTTTGGCCAGTCAGTTAAACGTATAGTGTGCAGGGACACGACCGTCTGAATCGTGTGCTTCAGACTCGTGGCAGGGACCCGGACTCGCTTCATTGGCCTTTACGATATCGTATTTGGGGGGGGGGCTATATCCTAGCTCAGAGTTAAGTAGCCTACCGTTCACTGCCTTTGGGTTGGCTTGATCGTTTTTAGCTTTTTAGTTCGTAAGCTTAAGCATGCGCGACTTTGTGCGCTTATGAGTTATGACATAATTTTAGCTGTCTATACTTTACTAACAATAATTTAAGTTTTAATATAAAATAGTCCCAGCTACGATACAAGCCGAACCGCAATTTCGTGGGAGCGTATATATATATGACTTTCCCCAAGGGCGGATACAGGAATTTTCGAAGGGGGCCAAAATTTTTGGTATTGTGAGACAATAGAAAAAATTTTTAGTCATCGACCAAATTTTCCGGGAAAAAGATACCAACTTATCCGCCAAAAAAGTTGATGACCTTTTTTTTTTTTTTTTTTTTTTTTTTTTTTAGTCATCAACCAATTTTTCGGGAAAAGGAGATGCCATTTCCGAACGGGGGGGCCACGTCCCGTACGATTTTCTAATAGGGGGCGGCCAGATGTCCTGTTTTTCTCTCCCACTACATGTTTTTGAAACCAAATGGGGGGCCACGTTCCATGCAATTTTTAAATGGGGGGGCCATGGCCGGATTGGCCCCCTTCCTGGATCCGCCCCTGACTTTCCCTATTAATAACGTCATGCCTTTCTTTATTACGTCACGCGTTGTCATGGCGATGGCAGTTGATGAACATCATCGCTACGTCATAAGTCTTGGTCGACGAATCTTCACATCCAGCTAAATTAGAAATTTCCAGTTGAGACTTGTATACTCAAGGCTTCAATAATAAGAAATCAAGATAAACGCTTAGTTGTTGCTCTCGAAGACTATTCGAACCATGTTCAATAACAATTGACAAGATATCTCGAGTTAAGTAGGCCTATATACTTGTTCAGGACTGATAGAGGAGAAGAGATGGAAGGAGGAGAGGAGAGGGTAGGGAGAGGATACGGATAGGAAAAGGCGATAGGAATAGAGTTAGATTTAGAGGGATTTCTCTCTCCCTCACTCACCACTTGTTTGGGGCGCGGTGGTGTAGTGGGTATGTTCATTGCCTTGCAGTCCGAGGGTGGCAGGTCCTCCTGAAGTTGCCGGTTAAGAACCTTGGGCAAGTTCTTCACTCGCAATTGCTCAGCGCTTCGGCGTGAAACTCCGATTCAGTGTCCGCGCTGTAGTCGGGAGCACCTCTGAGTAGTGAGCTTGAAGGAGCGCTATAACAAGTGCACATAAAAACAAACACTCACGCGCTTCGGTTGCTTCTCATTTGTTTTGCGTTTTCATTTTCAGTAGACCGAAGCTATACGACACCTGCGACGAAGTATATTCGGACTTTGATAGTATACCGCCACCTGGCAGTTTGAGATTCGTCGCAGATTTGGAACTGGCTATTTTCCACCTGAGACAGGTAAGGAAGACTCCACTAACATCAGACATCTTATCAGTTCATTGTATTAAATCGAAATCGTTATAGGCGATTTGTGTGGCACGCCCGACTACAGCGCGGACACTGAATCGGAGTTTGACGCCGAAGCGCATGAGCAATTATTGCCAGTGAAGAGATTGTTCAGGGTCCGTATACGCGGCGGCCTGAGGTATATTCGAACCCGCAACTTTCCGGCTCCAAGGCACCGAGCATACCAACCCCCACACCAACGCGTCTCACAAAAAATCCGTGATCGTTGACAATTTTGTGGCATATTACACCTATTAATAATTAGTAATTACAGGTGGCCTAGAGATACAAAAAACTTTGAAGGCCAATTGTTATCGGCCAATGACTATCCAGCTGCCGGGTCCATAAAAAGTCGCCAGGCCCCTGGGAATTTAACTTTCTTCGTAGACCTCACTGAGAATCAATGTTGCTGCTGTTGCACTTATGATGCAACAGTTTGAAATTATAGATTAGAACACGACCATTAACGATGCCCTTCTGTTGCGATGTGGCGTGAGGTCGACGTTAACTGCTATAGTTTGAACGGCCATAACAATAAACCAACAACATTATTGTAATCGTAATCTCCTATAGCATCTTAATTGCAGGGCGCCAGCTTATTCACGAGCGCCAGCTTATTCACGAGTCTATCACCAGCGCTCCTGAACTTATAATTAGCTTTCAACTGGCACCATAGAATTCTGAGCTACGATTGAGATAACGTCATAACGATCCGAAGCTGTCGCTTAACATTCATATCCTATTATGTAAATTTTCATTTTGCCTGTCCGCTGCTTTTTTCAGTGGAGTGATGGTAGAAATATTTTCCGTTTACAGTCATCGTAGCAAGTCGTAAAGATCTGTTGAGAGAATATCAGCAACAGATGGCGGTTCGCGTGGATGGAACAATTAACGAAAACTATCGGCAACACAACACTATATCTTTGTAACTGGAAAACCAGTGTTTAATCTAGTCCCCGTCCTCTGGGGGGGGAATTCAGGTTTCTGGGGGGGAGACAATTGAGCGTCCGAAGGACGCTCGTGAGGCGCGTAGCGCCGAGACTGGGAGGGGGAGGGGTATGGGGAGGGGGATGTGCCCCCTCCCCATGGGAAACTTTTTGAATGTCCCCATTGCAATGGCAGCATTTTAAGGTGTCATCTTAACAAAATAGCCGTACCTTTTCAGTGACCAATTAGAAACTTTTTGAATTTTCCCCATTGCAATGGCAGCATTTTAAGGTGTCATCTTAACAAACTAGCCATACTTTTTCAGTGACCCATCAGAAACTTTTTGAATTTCCCCATTACAATGGCAGCATTTTAAGGTGTCATCTTAACAAGATAGCTGTACTTTTTCAGTCACCAATTAGAAACTTTTTGAATTTCCCCATTGCAATGGCAGCATTTTAAGGTGTCATCTTAACAAAATAGCTGTACTTTTATCAGTGACCAATTAGAAACTTTTTGAATTTTCCCCATTGCAATGGCAGCATTTTAAGGTGTCATCTTAACAAGATAGCTGTACTTTTTCAGTGACCAATTAGAAACTTTTTGAATTTCCCCATTACAATGGCAGCATTTTAAGGTGTCATCTTAACAAAGATAGCTGTACCTTTTCAGTGACCAATTAGAAACTTTTTGAATTTCCACATTGCAATGGCAGCATTTTAAGGTGTCATCTTAACAAAATAGCCGTACTTTTATCAGTGACCAATTAGAAACTTTTTGAATTTTCCCCATTGCAATGGCAGCATTTTAAGGTGTCATCTTAACAAGATAGCTGTACTTTTTCAGTGACCAATTAGAAACTTTTTGAATTTCCCCATTACAATGGCAGAATTTTAAGGTGTCATCTTAACAAGATAGCTGTACTTTTTCAGTGACCAATTAGAAACTTTTTGAATTTCCCCATTACAATGGCAGCAAAAATGGCAGCATTTTAAGGTGTCTTCTTAACAAAATAGCTGTACTTTTTCAGTGACCCATTAGAAACTTTTTGAATTTCCACATTGCAATGGCAGTATTTTAAGGTGTCGTCTTAACAAAATAGCTGTACTTTTTCATTGTCCCATTAGAAACTTTTTGAATTTCCACATTGCAATGGCTGCATTTTAAGGTGTCATCTTAACATGATAGTATCATATATTACAGTAGTAAATAATGTCATTATAATCATATAATAATAAATAATATCGCGGTATATTATAACACTTCATGTAAAACAATGATGAAGATAGTAACTAAAAACCAATATCATTTCGTCAAATTTTTCTGGGGGGGGGGGGAAATGTCAATCCTGGGGGGGGAACTTTCCCCCCCCCCAGAGACGTCTAGATTAAACACTGCTGGAAAACAAGAGTAAGAATATCTGGACAGTTCTGTTGTCATGCAAAAGGTGTGTAGGCTGACGACTTTCTAGAATGATTGACTGGTGAAGTACCGATGTTGTACTAGACATAACAGCTAGTAGCTTTGTTAATCTGTTTGTTGCTTTCCGTTGTAGGTGGAGCGACTTCAGGATCGTCCGTGTTAAGGAGTGGCAAGGAACTACCGTCAAGCGAATCGTCATCAGTCGGCAGGTGGCGGTTCTTGCGACTGGAACGACATCTGTCGACACGGTTCATTAATTATGAAGCTGTTGCTGTTTAACGACACTGTCGTATCAAGGATGATTATAGTGTCACACAACTCCAACTACTATGGTTACAACCATCATGGTTACAACACTAGCATAAGAATATCTAGAAGGTTCTTAATGGAAATATCCCTGTAACGGAAATACAGTGATCATTTAACAGATATGCTAGTTAAGTAATTTAAGTAATTTAAGTCATTCATGTATTATGTCTTGTTGCATTCTATGATCGATACCATATGCATGGTTATGCTAAACTTTTCTGTTGTATTGTGTAGTTGAAGTGATGCTGTCGTTCACTATCGTCGTCGGAGTCGCAAAGATCCTTCATCATGAAGATTCTACATCCGTCAAGAGATGGCGCTTCTCGTGGATGGATTGACGAGCGACACCTGGCAACAGCTGTAAGTTACTAAATACAAACTTTAAAATATCTTAGTAGTATAGACTTGGAGACTCCTAATTAAACTCGGCCACTGCATTACTCTGAGGAAGCCATTCAGAGCCTGTCCGGAATCTGAACGAAGAAAGGCTGACGCTAATAATCTCTGTTATCACAAAGTGTCGTCGTTAACCTGAAGTTACTAGCCTACTGCTACCACACTTTATGACCTCTACTTAAAATACTACTACAGAACTCTGTTTCTGTAGAGGAAGAGGGTGGCGGAAGCCGCGGAACTTGAAGATTGGGCAGTGTATACGCTCTTCCTGGAACGTTCACCCTTTTTTAGACGAATAGGAAGGCGGAAATATTGAGGGAAGAGCCGGAATGGATATATGGAATAAGACGACGTGAACTTGTGGTGTAGCCTATATTATAAGTGATATAATTCGGAAATTACAGTCACTGTGAACAAAGAATTCATCGGTAGCAGCTCGATCGTGAGCTTAACTGCTTACTGGTATTGACAAACAAAATGGGTAGTGGGAATGGTAGCTGGGTAGTGTTTTAAGTAGAAGTCATAAAGTGTGATAGCAGTTGTAGGCTGATGATGGTGACCTAACATGATGGTAAGTTCAATAAAGAGACCGTGGAGAATAAAGGAATAGGTATTGGGCGTCACGTGACATATCGTGTTAATTAGTTTCTTTGAGTAAGCTTATAATAATTCATCCGCATGTATTTGGCTTATAATAATGTTCTAGTGATTTTAGGTAATTATTCTGTTGTTGGGAGTTTCTCATCATTTCAATGTCCAAATAGATTCTCTATTCTAGTCACAGAGATACTCGGAAGTATACAAAAATAAATCGACGATTTTTGACTTAGGCATTGCATTCCTTACAATGTTTTATCGACCTAAAGAGCTTTTCTTAAGGCGCTACTTAAATGCTTAGATCTTATAAAACGTGATCGTGTTGATAAATTACAGAGGTCAGAGACTTGCCCGGCAGTTTTTGGCACCGTCTGTCCAGCTCTGTCGGCCCTGGCACCTTCAGTCACTGACACGTACGATGCCACAGCTAGTAGGAAAACTGACAACGTCAGTGTTAATTTAATAGGCGTTAGGACTCAGCTTGATTGGTAGTTTTAGTACCGTTAGCCTCGCGTTAGGGCATTGTAACTTTAAGAGACTATTAGCTCTGACACCGTCGCCACTGACATGTACCGCTAGTAGTGGTAAAAGAGCTGGTTCAGGCGCAATAGACCCTCCCATTCCATTGTTCTAATGCCTATTGTTCCACTATCCCGCCCACCATTGTTCTGCGCGCAAACCAGCGTATTATTTTGCCGCCCTGGCATCCTACTGTTCTAAGCCGCCAAACTATTGTCCTTGTGTCAGCCCAAATTATATATGCCCATTGTCGCCGCCCCAGCGTATCATTGTTTTTGTGCAAACCCTAATTAAACCCAGTTACCCAATGTTCACAGCTTCGATGTACCATTGTTCTGTGTGCACGCAGCCTATTGTTCTTATTGTTCGGAACCGACAATATTGTCCTTGTATCTGCAATGCTCATATTCATTGTTCACCCCTCGGACCTGCTATTGTTCTGGGCGCCTGCTGTCCTATGTACAAGTCCTTGTATCAACCATAATTATACCCGTTGTTCGCCGCACCAGCGTAATATTATTGTTTTAAGCCGTCCTATTATTCGCCGCTCCAACACTACCGTTGTGCAACGCGCGAATACCATTGTGCAACGCGCGCACCATTCTATTGTTTCCAGAACGCGCTTAAATACATGAATCCTTCAATTAAATTTCTTAGCATGTAATTTTACGCGCGACCATGCACTGAAACCTTTGGACACAGTCACGCGAGACACTAACGTGGTCAAACCACGGCAACCAATCACAGTGCTTCGTAGTAACGTGAGGTACGAACATGTTCAAACACGTTGGACACGGCGGCCAGTCACAGCGTTTGTTTAGATCCATAGCAACCAATCACAGCGTTTGCTTACATAGCATCCAGTCCAGCCAGGACTTACGGGAGGCCGCGTTTGGAAGCCCAATGCATAGTTCGTTCCGAGTTTGACGTGTGCGATGTCAGACTGAAGAAGATGTTTACCACAGCCTTCGCATCAACGAATTCGGTGAGTAAGTCTATACTTCTGTGTCGAATTATATTTTCAGAACATCGAATTCTTACACGAAACGCATAGCGACTAAATTTATATTGGTAGTTTTTAAATCATCTTTATTTATTTTTGTAGGTTAGGCCTATGCATGGAAAGCAGGATCATTTCAAAGAATCGATGGGCAACCCAGTCGTTCCAGTAAACATATAGGCCTACTTCAGCAACATCAGACGATCACACTCCAATCGATGAGATATGCCGTTTGTCCACATTAAGAAAAAGAGTTTAGTTTCTGTAGATTTCTGTAGATTTCTATGAAGCAATTTGGTGCTATTGAATGATGAGGAAGATGTATTATTGAAATCAGCTCAGTCCAGATCGAACCCAGTCGTTCCAGTAAACATATACTTCAACAACATCAGACGATCGCACTCCAATCGATGAGATATGCCGTTTGTCCATATTAAAGAAAAGAGTTTAGTTTCTGTAGATTTCTGTAGATTTCTATGAAGCAATTCGGTGCTATTGAATGATGAGGAAGATGTATTATTGAAATCAGCTCAGTCCAGATCGAACCCAGTCGTTCCAGTAAACATATACTTCAGCAACATCAGACGAGCACACTCCAATCGATGAGATATGCCGTTTGTCCATATTAAAGAAAAGAGTTTAGTTTCTGCAGATTTCTGTAGATTTCTATGAAGCAATTCGGTACTATTGAATGATGAAGATGACTGTATTATTGAAATCAGCTCAATCAAGATCGAACCCAATCGTTCCAGTAAACATAGGCCTATACTTCATCAACATCAGACGATCACACTCCAGTCGATGAGAAATGCCGCTTGTCTACGAATATTTCTTTTGACGATCAACCACAGAAAGTGAACCCAATATCACTCTCTTCACACGACGATCCAACGACTCCTGATCAAATGTAGTTCCACACGGACACTAGAGTTCAGACAAAGGACTCTCTAGGCCGTAACCACAGACACTAACGCAACACACTGTTTTACAACGAGTAATGTTCGCATCATTCATTCCAGCCACTGTTTTTTACTTCAAATGAATGCTTGACACAACAAGACATCCATCTTAATCAGCGAACGGCCAGGAAATCAAATTCTTCCTTGCAGTTATCTCTGATGTTTCCGTCGACATTCTGTTTGACCGTTAAATCTATTTTCGACGTTTTTATTGGCCGCGCATCGCAGCACATATCAGTGTTGACGTAATAACCCTGACTAGCCTATGCATGAGCACGCACTAAAACCTCTTGACGCAGTCATGCTATGCAAGAACGCGGTCAAACACGTGCGCCGCGGTAACCAATCGCAGTGTTTCGTAGTCACATGTCTGTTTAGAGTGCAATGTTATGCTCCATTGCTAAGATGCATTGGAGTTAGAACCATTGCACTCTAAACAGACGATGTTCAAATACGTTGGACACGGCAGCCAATCACAGAGCTTGTTTGCTTCGGTAGCAGCCAATCACAGCGTTTGTTTACATGTCATCCAGACCAGCCAAGACTTATGGAAGATTGGGTTTGGACAGTCCAATTCGACAACCTCGGTTTGACATTAATTTTATTATATCAGAACGAGACGTTTAGGCCTGCCACAACCAACGCATCAACGAACTCCCTGGGTAAGTTTACGCCCTACATTTGTTTGTAATTATTATTTCATAGCATCGAATTCTTACACGATATGCATAGCGGTTAAATTTATATTGGTTGCTTTAAAATCATCTTTGTCTATTTTGTAGGTTAGGTCTATGCATGGAATGCAGGAACTTTGTAAAGAATCGACAGGCAACAAGCTATATCCTGTCGGCCAATTTGTACAGAGAGGAGTTGCTCGTACATATTTGAGAGTACCGAATGAGCAATTGCAAGTCGTATGCGACCAGAAATGGTGTATGCTTCTCCAAATCAAGATGGGTGACCTTCATCAACTATGTAGACCAAATTGATGAGTCTATCGAACGCCTCAAAGCAGATGAGTATGTCTAGTATTCGCAACATATCGGTGGCAATTACTGTGTCACGATCTCAATATAGGCCTATACGTAAAATATGCGCAAACACTGGTCATTATTTCATGTCACTGAATTCTACTCAGAAACATCCGTCTCGAAGCGGAATCGCGAAACGTTTGGACGGATTGAAAAAGTCAATCGACAAAATTCAATATCTGCATGAACAGCCACAGCAGCTGAAAACTGCTTCCGTATGCTTCGCCAGCGAGGACAAGGCCAATCAGATGGAATATCATGACAGCTTGGAATTCATCGTTTTCGGACTCGATTTGCTCAATGATTTGTTAACCATTTAATAAAATTACATAAACAATGATGTCTTTTCAGTAAAGTTTATTAAATCAGCAAACATCTTGTTTATACTTGTTGCTATAAATGTTCCGCGCATTAAGAGTGATTTGAGACTCATCGAGTGAAACAATGGTAGTGTTGGAGCGGCGAACAATAGGACGACTTAGAACAATGGTGCGTTGGAGCGGCGATCAATGTGTATGATCAGGGTTGATATAAGGGCAATAGGACCGCGTACGCTCAGAATAATGGTAGGTCGTAGTGGCGAACAATAGGTATAATTAGGGTTGAAACAACGACAATGGTACATCATTCTCTCAGATGAATGGTGGGCCGGAGCGGCGAGCAGTATGTATAATTAAGGTTGATGCAAGGATAATAGATTGGCGGCATACAACAATAGGATTCCGGAGCGCCCAGAACAATGGTGGATCGGCACGGTGAAAATGGGTATAATTAAGATTGATACAATGACAATGGCACGCTTGAGCGGCGAGCAAGAGGTATAATCATAGCTGATACCAGGACGAGAGATTGGGGCTTAGAACTATACTACTATAGGATACCGGGGCTGACTTGCACCCTGAGCAATGGCCGGCCGGAGTGGTGAGGAATAGGCCATGTTTAGAGCAATAGAAGGGGTTGGGCCTAGTGAGCTTGAACCAGCCCTTATACCACTACTGCCGCTGCTATGGCTTCTGACATGGCGTTAGCATATCGGATCTGTCCTCTGTAGCACCGTCAGTTTATGACACGACGTCACGACCGTATTAGTTTCATAGGCGGTAGAATTCAGGGGCGGATCCAGGGGAGGCAATCCGGTCATGGCTATTTTGCTCGGAAGTTGACGTGCCCCCCATGAGTAGTTCCGTAGGACTTTGGCCCCCCCTTCGAAAATTTCTGTATCCGCCCTTGGTAGAATTCGGATAGTTTTGGGACCGTTAGGGCATTGCAGGTTTATTAAGTAACTAGGCTACTAGCTGTGGCACCGTCGAAGCTGACACCGTTACTTCGGCATCTGACCTGGCGCGCTGGGTGTTGGCCATGACTTGCTTCCGACAGCAATCGACTGTTTGGAAGAACGAAGTTTGTATTCGAAGGATGATTGCAGTCCGAGACAGGAACAACGAAGACGATCCAGTTGACTGAATCTTGTGGAAGCAGCTATGGGTTAGTTTACGTTTCTATAGATGAATGCGACGTATCCGATGTATTGGATGAGCTCTGATAAAACCATCATGTGCAAATATGCTACATGTAAGAATCATATGCTAGATCATGATATCAATCAGACGAATGCGTCTGCTTTTGCGTTTTCTCCTTCTCTTTTGCTAGTTCTGTACGCCTAACTGTTTTCTCTATTTATCCTTCTATCGATCACTGTTTGAACTGTAGTCTGATCTCTTTCAACTTGCTTTCCCACGGTCGCCTGAATTCTTGGTTCTTCGGACTGTTGAGGTTTTCTTGTCTTCCGAACTTGGATTAGGAGTTCAGGCTGTGATTTGACTTTGAAACAAGTATCGATTGATGTCTTTGTAAATTAATTATGATTAAATTGACGCTATATAAAATTTAATTCATCGGTTTAGAATAAGTTTAATGACTTAAATTAAGCCTACTTAACATAGTTAAATGATCACTGTATTTCCGTTTTAAGTAGGCCCATTCTCTGTGTTGCCCCCAAGGTCGTATTTAGAGGAATGGTTGGGTCACTTGGGTGCTCAACCCACACCCCCGCCCCCAAATGAAATGGGGGTTTAATGTAAAAATGAAATTATGCATTTACTAACACGTGATGTAAGAACTAAGAGGGAAGGGATTTGATTTTGCAGCTTTTATTTCTATAGATTAGATAACGATGAGGATCTAATAATTTTGATAATGTAGAAGCTGCATGCTGATCGAAGTTCTGAAAAAGGCTCTTCGTAATTTTCACGATTGACGACGCTTCTGCAAACGACTTGTAGTCAGGTGATTCGGTTACATTCAGTTGACTATATTTATGACGGCAGATTGACGAATAGTTATAGTTTGCAAAGTAGTAGAATTGCCTTTAGAGATGCAAAGCTTAATCTTTAGCATTAGGAACGGAATTTTAAGTGGGGCGACATCTATCGTTGAGAGTGGAATCGATGACACAAAATGTTCCACGAGATTCCAATTCCGTGATATTTTGTTGTGTATGCCAAAAATAGTACGCGCAGAAACCCTGCGGCATATTCAAATTCATATTCATATTCATATTCATTATGTTCTGCTTATCATACCGAATCTGCTGCTGGCCATTCCGGCGGCATATTCGTATTCACTAAACATGCGAAAAGATAATCATCATATTCGCCTGGCGCTACGCACACACACACACACACACACATGGCGCTATATAGGCTACATATGCTATATATATATATATATATATATATATATATAGTCGTTTTTAATAATTAGTCTTAAAGTTAGCTAGTAAATATTTTTATATAACGATCGTGGGATAAATTGAGAATTGTCCTTTAATGGTAGAGTATGGTTGTGAGCTCTAGGTCTTAGTTGGTGAGAGGAGGAGGGTCGGAGAGGAGGTAGGAGTTGGTAGAGAACATGTTTGGGGTTGTGTGTAATTGAGAAAAGGAGTTTTGCATCAGCTGAGTTGGCAAGTTCGGAGACAGTAGGAAAGGTTTGCTCTAAGTATCCTAGGCGTTTAGCTCTTTTTATGAGTTTTTCAAGGCGTTCTTTGTCAGACGCCAGGGTGAGACCCCACCATGATGGGGAGGCATAGAGTAATTTAGCTACAGTAGTTGCTTTGGTAACATTATGGATAGATGGAGAGGAGAGGCCATGGGTTTTGAGCTTTCTGATGGCATAGAGAGAGGATGAGCAGGTAGCTTTGAAGTGACGTCACAATAGAGCTGGTCTATACTCTTAAAATGTACTTATATAACAGTTGATCTGCATCATAATAGAAGTTAGTCACAATTCTCAAAATGAACTTCTTTAATATTAAGTCTGTGTTATGATCGAAGTGACTTCACAATGGGCCTAGTTTTTATATTCTCATACTAGGCGTACAATAATAGATTTGTTTCATAATCAGAGCGATGTTGCGTTTGAACAAGCCCCAGTTTTGTATTATAAAAATGAAATAACATGACAGCAGATCTGTATCATAATCGAAATGACGCCACAATAGACCTAATTTCGTTTTCTCAGTGAACTTATATAATAGAATAATTGTATGATAATCGAAGTGCCGTCATAAAAGGTACCGTTTTATATTTGCAAAATGAACATGATATAATGGTAGATCTGTTTAATAATCAAAGTGACGTCACAATAGGTCTTGTTCATATTCTCCAAATGCACTTTTATATTAGTACATTTGTATCATAATCAAAGTGACGTCACAATAGGTCTTGTTCATATTCTCCAAATGCACTTTTATAATAGTACATTGTATCATAATCAAAGTGACGTCACAATAGACCTTGTTTATATTCTCAGAATGCACTTCTATAATAGGCCTAGTACATTTGTGTCATAATCGAAGTGACGTCAAAATAGGCCATGTTTATATTCTCAAAATGCACTTCTATAACAGTACATTTTGTAGCATAATTGAAGTGACGCCACAATAGGCCTAGTTTTTTAAATTCTCGAAGTGAACTTGTAATATAATACCGTAGCTAAAATTTAATTGTATCGTAATCAGAGTAACGTTACAATATGCAAAGGCCTAGTTTTGTATTCTCAAAATTAGTGAAATTATATGATAGTAGTTCTGTATCCTGATCGAAGTGCATTTGTACTGTGAAGTACTGTGACGTCATAGCAGGCCTAATTTCGTTTCTCAGTGAACTTATTTAATTGCAAAATTGTATCATAATCGAAGTGACGTCATAAAAGGATCCCGTTTTACATTCTTAAAATTAACATCTGCATGATAGTGGTGCTCTGCTCGAAGGCAAGTTCATTGGCTTTACGCCCTTGGGGATGAGATGAGTGAGGTGGTTTCCCTTTGCCTTCCCCACAGACAATGATGGGTAGGCAACTCCCCCAGGGACGCTCCGCGTCCCACACGTGCTAGCCCGAGATATCTAAATCTCTGAATGTCAACTCCCAGCCCGGGGCTTGAACCGCCAGTCGAATCTGTTGCTGGTGGTTAATTGGTATATTATAGCGCCAGTCGAATATGATGATGATGATTAGCGCCTGTATAGAGAACGTCGAATCTGTTGCTGGTGGTTCCTTGGTATAATATGATGATGATCATTAGCGCCTGTATAGTAAAAATCGAATCTGTTGCTGGTGGTTCCTTGGTATATTAATAGCGCCAGTCGAATATGATGATGATGGTTAGCGCCTGTATAGAGAACGTCGAATCTGTTGCTGGTGGTTCAGTTGTATATTAATAGCGCCATTCGAATATTATGATGATGATTAACGCATGTATAGTGAACGTCGAATCTGTTGCTGGTGGTTACTTGGTTACTTGGTATATTATAGCGCCAGTCGAATATGATGATGATCATTAGCGAATGTATAGTAAAAATCGAATCTGTTGCTGGCCTGTTAAGTGGTATATTATAGCGCCAGTCGAATATGATGATGATAATTAGCGCATGTATAGTAAAAATCGAATCTGTTGCTGGTGGTTCCTTGGTATATTAATAGCGCCAGTCGAATATGATGATGATGATTAACGCATGTATAGTGAACGTCGAATCTGTTGCTGGCCGTTCTGTCCTTTATTATAGCGCCAGTCGAATATGATGATGATCATTAGCGCCTGTATAGAGAACGTCGAATCTGTTGCTGGTGGTTCCTTGGTATATTATAGCGCCAGTCGAATATGTTGATGATGATTAACGCATGTATAGTGAACGTCGAATCTGTTGCTGGTGGTTCCTTGGTATATTAATAGCGCCAGTCGAATATGATGATGATGATGATTAACGCATGTATAGTGAACGTCGAATCTGTTGCTGGTGGTTCCTTTGTATATTATAGCGCCAGTCGAATAGGCCTATGATGATGATCATTAGCGAATGTAGCCTATAGTAAAAATCGAATCTGTTGCTGGCCTGTTAAGTGGTTTATTATAGCGCCAGTCGAATATGATGATGATCATTAGTGCCTGTATAGTGAACAGCGAATCTGTTGCTAGCGGTTCCGTGGCATATTATAGCGCCAGTCGAATATGATGATGATCAGTAACGCATGTATAGTGAACGTCGAATCTGTTGCTGGTGGTTCCTTGGTATATTATAGAGCCAGTCGAATATGATGATGATCATTAGCGCATGTATAGAGAACGTCGAATCTGTTGCTAGCGGTTCCGTGGCATATTATAGCGCCAGTCGAATATGATGATGATCAGTAGCGCCTGTATAGTAAAAATCGAATCTGTTGCTAACCATTCAGTGGTATATTATAGCGCCAGTCGAATATGATGATGATCATTAGCGCCTGTATAGTAAAAATCGAATCTGTTGCTAGCCATTCAGTGGTATATTATAGCGCCAGTCGAATATGATGATGATCATTAGCGCCTGTATAGTAAAAATCGAATCTGTTGCTAGCCATTCAGTGGTATATTATAGCGCCAGTCGAATATGATGATGATCATTAGCGCCTGTATAGTGAACAGCGAATCTGTTGCTGGCCGTTTCGTCCTATGAATTACATTGGGTTACTCTTAGGCCGGTTTTGGAAGCCTTTGGGCGGGAATTTCGGAAAGTACATGGCAACCCTGAACATAACGGAATCGCATAACGGAACCGAATGTGCGGCCGCATAACGGAATCGAATGTGCGGCCGCATAACGGAACCGAATGTGCGGCTAGGTTCTTGAGCGTAAAAATAGTTATCTTCGCGAGGCTAATTTTATAAGTTCCTTAAATGGCTGTTGACTTATACAAACTTTTCAGCTTTTAAAAGTTAACTGATTTTAATTTTTAAAAATGGTTATAAAATTATTGTTAAGACACCAAAATCTGAGGACCAGTTTTGCGAGAAATTATTCAAAACGGGCTTCGCTAAAGGCAGCGCCATCGGAACGGTAAGAAGCTCGATTATCGCTCACACGCCTTCGCTACAGCTGATAGGAATCGTAAATTCTAAAAATTTAAACGCGCCAATTCCAAGCTATTTGTCACGGTGGCAGTCTGCCCCTACATAAACCATGTGGCCTGTACAAATTAACTGCTCTAACAGACGACTGCAGTCTTCAGCTCGTAATGTTCGTAACCATGTACACTTAGCTATAATTCCTGCATTTGCTTCTGAATATAATACCCTTAGAAACGAAAAGGGTCATCAGCCATGAATCCTCGAAACGGTATGTGTAGACCCTGCGTACAGTTCTGGCAGTCAGAAACAAAGAAAATTCTAAGCATTGAGGTTTCTGCTTAGAGTACTCCTTCCATCGATTCAGTCTTTAACTTAATTAAGGTGAAAATTTAAAATGCTGGTGGTCCTTAGCTGCACAGAGAAAGAAACCGATGATAGTCCATTTTGCTCTGAAACGCTGACAACTGTCAGGGCGAGAGATAACATCACTCAAGGTGAGAAAAAGTATCATGTGTAGTTCCCTCAGAGAGTGATTCATTTAAGCTGAACCGATCTTTCTCTATTGATCTGGCGCACATTCGGTCCGTTATTTATTCCTTGAAGACCATGACTTTATCTCATGGCTCATGCTGTCCTAGTGGTCCATTTGAAGAAAATGAATTTGGGCAGTAGTTAGATCATTATTTTTAGTGAACAATTCAGTATCTGTAACTAAATAATAATGTGAGGTACATTTTTATAAACATTTCCCCATGCTGAAAATTTGGCGATAGGACTTTTAGCGCTTTACTGGGATTATATTTATGTGAATAGTGTAATATGGTATAATTCCTTTGATTGGTTTTGTTTAGCCTGTGGGAGACTGTCATTGGTTTAGAGATTCATTCACAGATATCTGCCCTATCAAAACTGTTTTCTGGATCGGGTACTACATTCGCTTCTCCTATCAACACCCAGGTTTCCTTCTTCGACGCTTCATTGCCTGGGACTTTGCCGGTTAGAAAGAACGTCTAATGTTGTAAATGAAATGTTCATGTATTGCATGTGCATTTTGACAAAATTCTTATTGTTTTCATTATATCCATGTCATCAAAATAAGAGAACTTTTCCAAACTGATGCAGTTGCATGACAATTGATTTAACCCCTTTACCGGCAACCCCGATTATAATCGTCAATTTTCTATATGATTATGTGCCGGTCGGCCGCTAAAGGGATTAATGTTGTTTCTTGCAGGTTTTAACGTAATGTCATTGTTTAATGTATTGTTATTGTTTAACGTAATATCATAGTCTAAGCGTAATGTCATTTGTTTTTTTAGACTGCGTTGTCATCTAAATTTTTCAAATTGTATGTTTTTAATAAGCATGTAATCAAGTTGTCGTGTAAACCTTTTTTCATCAGTTTTTTTGTGTGCTGTTTTTGGAACTATTTTTTTATCATTGGTGTTTGGCTGACAAATTTGTTTGCGACATGGTAGCTGGTAATGTTTTTGATGCTTGCTTTGTCACCCAGAGAGGGCAGTTCAAGCTCCTTAGAACTGTGACAATAATACAAGCACCTTTAGCAGGGCATTAATGCACAACTGTTTGATGCTTTATGAATGTTGCAATATATGTTGGCACTGTACAAAGGTATAATTTATAAATGTTGCAATATTGCAGTTTATGTTATTCAGTAGTGACAATAATCATAAAATTTTATATCTAACGACACTGATAGGAAAGTGTTGTCAGTAAGCGGACATACACATGCTTGTATGTTTGCATGTATTATTTTTCCATGCATGTTTGTTTGTGTGTCAAGGTACTCAACCGACACTGTGTTGAGGCAGGAGTTCTGACAGCTCTGGCACTTCAGTGTCAGCTGAATCTTGTCTCGACTTTTGATCGAAAACACTACTTCTATGCAGACCTTCCGGTAAATACATGTAATTAATTGCAACTTTCATACAGATATATTAGTTCATCATTGTTATCATCAGCGGCAGCAGCAGCATGTATCCTGTCTCGAAGACATTTAACTTTTGTCTATTTTAATACTAACTAGATTTGGAATTGTAACTCATAAGAAATCTATGATTAATTATTTGTGCCTTTTCGAAATGTTTGCTTCCTGTCTAGGCTGGCTACCAGATTACCCAACAGCGGCGGCCACTGGCAAAGGGCGGCCATGTCGACTATCTGGTCACAGAAGATGACCGGCGGAAACCAATTCTTAAGACCGCCCGAATTACTCAACTCCAACTGGAACAAGACAGTGGAAAAAGCCTCCACGATGTGGAGCTGTCACACAGCCTCATAGATCTCAACAGGGCAGGTAGATGCTATGGTCATCAATTCAGAAACGTGCTTCTTTGGAATCACTGGCAGTTTGACTCCTTGATGTCACTTTTGTAATTAGTTAAGTATCAAACGTTGGATGCTACAAAGAGAATTCACAGCCGTGTCCTCCCATTGAGCTTTACGCTCTTCGGCCAATGGAGGGTGCTCCTGGTCCCTCGAGCCCGCTCTTCTACCAGACAGTGTCAAGTCTCCTTCTCGATTATTGGAATGGGCTCCCATTTGCACTGCACTTACTACCTTGGAATTATTCGCCTGCTTTCTAAATTTATTACTTAAGGCATTGGCTTGATGGAGATTGTGACAGAACCAGACTTCCGTTCAGCCTCTGAAGCTGCGTCCTTTGTTCGAGAACTACAACTGATTCTGCAAACAATTGGAGTTTGTGATGGCAAGATGGAAGGTAAGACCCGTATATTATGTGATAGAATGGTAATATGAGCATGTTTGGAGTTTGCCTTTGCCTGAACTGTTTCAACATTGCATCTGACCATCATCATCATCATTCTTATCTTCGTCATCATCGATGTCTTCTATAGTGGCGTCATCATCATCAACGTTTTTGTGGCTTCTCCATTGTCATCAGCATCATTATTATATTATTATGTGAATTAGTGAATTTTGACGTTTTCATCATCTTATTATTTGAGGATCTTTGCTGTTATGATCTTTATCTTCTTAACGATAATATTACTAAGGTTCAAGAACTTAAAGGCACTTTGTACAAGTTTATCAACTCACCATTTGCTCTTGTATCTCTATATATAAATAAGTGCTTCAAAGCACTTGTAGTTTTACAATAATATGAAGATACAGCGATTTTTTGGTAAAGTTTGAGCCACATAAAATGCGGAAATTTTGATAGCGTTACTTTTTCATTATTGACATTATAGTTTTTTGTTGATAATAGTTTATGTAATATTAGTGGTGTCATAAAAGTCTCATGTCAGTAGGATATAACATATAATACGTTTTATTTTTTTGTAGAGGGATCACTGAGAGTTGATGCAAGCATTTCTGTTAGACGACCTTCAGAATCCCTTGGAATCCGTGCGGAAATAAAGAACTTAAACAGCATTCGATCGCTTATAAGATCGATTGGTGAGTCTTTGGACGTTGCATTACACGTATATATACACGTATATATACACGTATATATACACGTACATATACACGTATATATGCACGTATATATACACGTATATATGCACGTACATATACACGTGCCATGGTTATGCGAAAATGCATTGCTTTGATGAGGCTAATCTTTTGCAGAAGATTAGTATTGGGTTGACACAATAGGGCAGTTTAAACAATGGCTTCCCTAAATGCTTATAGGCTGTGTGAGTCTGAAGGAAACTGCCAGTTTTACTATGGTTATTGACCTGTGGCTCTGTGAAAGTATTAGTTTATGTGCCTGCTCTTTTGTGTTATGTGTTAGTTAATTGCTTTGGGAACATGATGTCACTTCACATTAAGCGGATACCTGGGTAAACCATCGGTGCATAATAATTTCTGCACCTCACTTGAAAGTCTCAAGAAAGTTGTAATAAAACCTGTCTTGTTTTTACAGATCTAATGACATGCAGTGATCATTTACCATTTCATAGCAATTTTTTTACCGGCCATTTTTATATGGAATGTGTGCAGTATTTGATTCATGACTTCAAACTGCTACTTTAGCAGATCGTTTTGTAATGGTGAATTTATCTGAGGGTTAGCTAGGACTGCTGATATGTTACTTTACGAAGAGTTGCAGCGCATCTTTTATTTCACTTACAGAATTTGAGTCGCAGAGACAGGTTTGCATTCGAGAGGCAGGCGACCAGGTTCTCAATGAGACGAGAGCCTATGACGTGGAGACTGGGTAGGTGCAAAAGAAGAACTTCTCACAGCATGATTGACTAATTAGGGACTGTGTTAAAGAATCGGCCCATAGGTCATTTCTTAACCCACTGATGAAGTTTCTCTGATCCAGGCAGCCTTGCCTGAAACCTTCGCAATTTGGGAATGTGACTTCAATATGTCGTTTCTAAGACGTAATGAGTTTCACTTGATGTTCGGGGCTGATAACTAATAAGATCAAATGAAGACTTTGCATGCTTTATTTGACTGTTTATGTGGTGATAAACGAACAATGTAACATTTAATTTTGCAATAAATTTTCACCTTGCACTTTCTCAGATTTCTCCTCTATTTTGCTCGGTCACCTTTGGCAGCCTGGGCTGTCGCTTGCTGGAAAGTATTTGCCACTGTCCTGCCATCGGAAAGGGTTGAAACCCATAAATTAATATAATGCGCAACTGTTTTTCTAATTAATTGTGTAATTGTGAATTTTTATGGGTCGTCTGCTGATGAATCCATGATGAAAATCAGTTGGAGATCATAGTCGACCGCTGAAGTAGCAGGTTTACAAACATACTAGACATTGCTCTCTTGGCGGCGCTTGTTAACACTCGCGTTATGACGGCCAGTTTTTTCTCAATAAAATGATTATTATTATTATTTTTATTATCTGGAAAATAAAAAGAAAGAAACATGTAGTAAGACAATGTTCAGAATAGTGTAAACTTTAATCATCTTTGGATAGAATAAGTCTAGATAATTTGAAAAACAAGACAAGGCTATAATTTTATGTAGTCCTATGTGGTATGTTTATTGCTTACAGCAGTGCTGTCCAACGTGCGGGCCGCATGCGGCCCGCGAGGTGATTTCAAGTGGCCCGCCCGGGCGCACAAAATTTTTGCACTTTAATTGTGCAAAATGAAGTAAAGGATAAAGTCACTGGTCGACTTGAGCTTTTATTTATTTTTTTATTCATTTTGTGACAGTTACCGATTTGGACAGCTACCAGGAAGGCCAATCCGAAAACTAAAATTACTCTCTTCTTTCTCTTCCTAGGGTTAGGTTCCAATTGTCTATCTGGAGATTGACCCACGACTTCTGGTTTTAACAACTCCCATTACTGTACTCAACTAAACTCACTTCGCAAACCGCTCCAAACCGTTCACTTCTAGTCAGTTCCTGACATCTGTACAGAGTTCCAACACGTCTGCAAGTGACTGCGACCATTCCTTTCGAGAGAAAGTCTAATTCTAGCCCTAAGAATTAGAAAGAAACCATCGATAAGAGACCCAAGGACCAGGGATGACGAACGCCGATGTCTTGGGTCTGTCTGGTCCGACGACTTTGGAAACTCTGGCTTCGACGATTTTTTTTAATGAAAGTCAGGGCAGGAGGATGGAAATTCACCCCAGTCATAAAGTGGATCTTAACCAAAAAAATTGACTGGGCGACGTAATGAAGAGCTGAGCTGGCCAAACTGTGTCTGGGCGACGAAACTGAGTGCGAGGCAGGGCTAAACGCCACCTTGCACATTTTAGTGCTAAAATATTGTGAAGCACGACAATCGTGGTTTGTGTAGTCTACATGCTACTATTCATTATTATTCCTTTGGGACTTGTCGAACTCTTTCGATAAACTGCTCAAGACTTTCCTCTTGGGCGATTCCTGAGACGGGAGCATAGCTGAATAGCTATCTTGAACCGGCGGTATATAAATTTCATAACAGATAGCCATAGGCTAGATTGATAGATAGGTTACAATCATTCCATATTAAATTTCAATACTCGCTTCAATGTTAATACCGTATATCAATAAATGTTGAGTTTACTGTTGCGGCCCTCGGCTTCAAGAATCTTCCTTTTGCGGCCCGTGGTACCAAAAAGGTTGAACAGCACTGGCTTACAGCATAGAACAATTCCTGCGCCTCTTCTGTCTCTGCATAATGTTACTATAGATTTGGATACATGGATTTGCATGTAGTTACTGTTATAATAACTGATTAATTCATTTTTGGTAGAAATAAAATATGTGACAATGACACCATTGGTGATTATTGATGCATCAGGGAAACGGTGTCGATGAGAGACAAAGAACGCCTTCATGATTATCGCTTCATGGCAGAACCAAACTTACCACCGTTGCGGCTCTATACAAATGAAAGTCGTCCAGGTGGCATTCCACCTGACCAGGTGATTAACGTTGATGACATTCACCGTACCTTGCCAGAATTACCGATGGCCAAGCGCCAGCGACTTCAAGAACAGCATGGTCTGTCTGTTGTTCACAGCAATATTCTTGTGGTGAGTAGAAGGTTCTTAGGTAAATGTTGCCTCATTCGCATTTTCATTCCATTTTTTTATTTAGATGTTTGTGTGGTTCTTATTGCCTTGAAGAAAGTACTTATAAATGGTGGTACTAATAAATAACTAGATACTTGCATCCTTTTTGCTTTGCTTACATGCTAGTGCTTTTGACTCTTCTCAGAAGATATTTTTCTAACTGTTTTAAAATGCAACCTGTTTAGATAAGTTAGATTGTGTATATAAACTTGTAGAGCACTAGTGTCTAGTACACAAGATGGTGCACAAGATGACACTGTCATCACATATATGTCATCAGGTCAAAATATGCAGAATGTGATTTGCAGGATTTTCTGAAGTACACATTCATAAAATGTGCTATCCTCCTCTCGATATATTCATTCATACATACATGTTATATTATTCACATATTTTATATGTATATAAAATATGTGAATATACACCGTGGTTCAAAAAAAACTAAGCCAAATTGTTTTGCATATATCTCTAATACCTGATGACATATCACGCTAACATTTTACAAATATTTAGAGAATTGGACTAAGAATATGTCTCCAAATTTTCATGAGATAAAGTGGAACGGATAAAAAGATATGTATCTTTCAACTTCATATTCGGAAATATCAGTTTACAAGCAATTTTCTGTTAGATTCATTGAAATGCAAGTCAAACTGTTTTTCCTATATCTCTAATACCTGATGATTAATCAGTCTAAGATTTTCCAGATATGTAGGGAATTGAACCACCAATATTATTCCAACAGTATGGTTTGATTATTGAATTAAATAAGATGCTCAAAATGTCCTCCTCCTGCTGCTTGCACAACAGCCTAGAGGCGCTGGCGCCATTGAGCAACAGCATTGTCGATTATCCTCTGGTCCAGGCAATCCCACACTTCAAACAAGCGTTGCTTCAGGTGGTATTTTTTATCATGGATTGTTGTCTTGTAGACTCGGTCTTGCATCACGCTACACACTTTATAGACGGCAGGATTCAAATCTGGCTGTTCGGAGGCCATAATGTGGGAGAAAATGAAGTCTGGGGTCTTTCTTTTCAGCATTTTGATGGCTTCCTTGGCTCTGTGGGCTGGGGCCACTGTCGTGTTGAAAAACGAAACAGCCTTCTGGGGCTAGATATCTGATTACTAGATTTCTGTGACAGCAGAACGTGGCGATAATAGGTTCCATTAATTTTTACTCCGGGATCAATGAAGACTAAATGGGAACGACCAAGCGCCGAAACCGCAACGAATACCATAACAGACTTGCTGAAAACTGATATTTCAGGAGATGAAGTTGCAATATCCATGTCTTTCTATCCGTTCAAATTTATGACATGATATTTTGGAATCATATTCTTGTTTAAATTATCTAAATATTGGGAAAATTTTAGTATGATTAATCATCAAACATTAGAGATGTAAGACAAACAGTTTGGCTTACATTTGATTGAATCTTACCGAAAATTGCGTGTAAACTGAAATTTCGGCATATGAAGTTGAAAGATTCATATCTTTTTACCCGCTCAACTCTATCTCTTGAAATTTTGGAATCATATTCTTGGTCCAATTCTCTAAATATTTGGAAAATTTTAACGTGATATGTCATCAGGTATTAGAGATATGTGCAAAACAATTTGGCTTAGTTTTTTTTGAACCACGGTGTATACTTTCATACATTTTTTCAATTCCTTGCAATTTATTTCCTGAATCGACCACATAAACAATTATTTCATACAGGAATAACAATTGTTACATACATTTATATATTATTATACATGCGTACCAGATACATATGTTTATGCTTCTACCCACTCTGTTATACTTTTATTTCTGAGGAAGGAATTCATATTATGTGCAAGTTTATATTCATTGTTTTTGATTTGTCTAGAAGTTCTGCGGTTGGATATTATTGCATTCATTTCACTCTTTTTCACTTCTGCATGTCTATTTTTGCTCTTTGCAGAAGGAACCAACGTTGTTTGACTGTTATGAGAAATGTGTTGGTCAAGGTCGTCGAAATGCCAAGACCACAGCTAATTTCTGTATCAATGAAGTCTTGGCAGCAGTGAACAAGAAAAACATAGAATTTAGTGAAAGGTAAATTGTTGTGTGTTTCGCATTAAATTCATTATTCTTTAAATAGGCTATAATAGTTAAATAGTAATGAAATTTAAATTTGATATCAAAATGATACCAAAATGAGCATGTATAATTGATATGGATGCATCATACAGAGAACAAGAGTTCAGGAATAATAATAATAATAATTTTTCGTTTAATCAACAATCCGGTTGACAGAACGCAACCAGTTACAGTGTACAATTATGCAGTTGAAAGAATTTACAGGAACTCAGATTACAGAATACATGAATCTTAACTATACCAACTGAGTAGACAGCCTGCAATACATGGCGCTAATAGCAGCCTACAAGGCAAATCCGCCCAACGGGGGGCTCAAACTCACTACCTCTCGCACTCTTAGCCAGTGTGTTATCCATTACTCTACCGGGCCACGAAAATAGAAAAGTGTTAAGTTAAGATCTGAAGACACTGCAGAGAAACTTGTGTAATGTGTATGTGTATTGTGTAAATATGAGCACTTGTTATAGTGCCCATTCAAGGATGTATTGTATGTATCGCGACACTTTTTGCTTTAGGATGTTTTAAGAACCTCAGACGCTGACTTTGTGAGTGTTGTTTGTGCTTAGTCACCTGACACCAGAGGTCATTGGAGAGCTGGTCGATATGATGGAGGATGAAACCATCAGTCTACAGACTGCCGGAAGGGTAAACTAGACTCGCTCTTTACTGCATTTGGGAAATCTTTTTGCTTGCTTCGGTACCTCATCTTTGCAAACTCTCTGGTTTCACGTTAAGTAACGTAAGTTCATTGTTGTTTTTAGTGTTTATCATGCACTTGTGAAAGAGTGACTACTGATAAGGGGTCATTGCATGATTACGTAATGCTCGAGGTGGATGGGTGGGGTAATTGAAAACGTTGCGAAACGTTACGTGAGTGGGCGGGGGAAACTTTTCAGCAGTGCGTAAAATTCATTCGTGAGGTAAATTTTAAGAAAATGGCGATATGTAATTATGCAATGACCCCTAAGTTGAAGTTTATGTTGTAGAGTGTGGTGTGCATTTATCTGCAGTTAGAAAAAGGATATGGAGTAAATATCAAATGCATAGAGACTGCTTTCCACCATCTAATATTCTGATTTGCCGTAATTAATGAAGATCCCTGTCGTCAGCTATTATTTATTGCACCCTGCTGTCCAGTCATCTTGGGCTTGAGCATCTTCTGTGCTCTTGAATGTAGGTTATTACTTGGCATATTGTTGTTTGCCAATGGCCGGTTCATTTATTTATTCATTGCAAGGATTTATATAGCACCTCTTCAAGGTGACTACTCAGAAGCGCTCCCGAACGAGTACGACTAAAAAGACAGTTTTGAAACAGTTTTGTGTTCAGGTCATTAACTTAACTTGATGATTAAAAGCTGAGAAATCATGATGGCAATCAGAAGAGCGATTTTCCACGTTTGCATGGCATTATAAAACTTCATGTTATTATTGTTGTTGACATTTTTATGCTTCTATAAGCTTACTCAAAGTATATAACGAATACGGCTGGTAAGTAGTATTTTACAATCTATGTCATATGTATGATGCAGAAATCGTCTTCAACTCATTTTATAAACCGTTTACAGGTGCTAGAAGTTCTTTTGGATGATCCTTGCAAGTCGCCTAAACAGGTAGTTGAAGAGCGCTGTTGGCATCAAGTCAGCGATGAAACTTCTCTGGCAGTGGTGTGCCGCCAAGTATTGGAGGAGAATCCAAAAGTGGTGAGTATAATATATAGCAGATGAGACTCCCAGAAATTAATAGCTGTTGTGCAAGCATTGTGAGAATTTTCAGTAAGTTGTCTCTGTTAAAATACCAGTTAGTCCGATTATGGTGTGCATTTTTTCCTGTTGTCACTGTCATAAAATGATGAAATTAGGCATCCTTCAGTTATAAAATGATGAAATTAGGCATCCTTCAGTTATAAAATGATGAAATTAGGTATCCTTCAGTTATAAAATGATGAAATTAGGCATCCTTCAGTTATAAAATGATGAAATTAGGCATCCTTCAGTTATAAAATGATGAAATTAGGCATCCTTCATTGGCTCTTTTTATCTCATGACAGTGTGATTGAGTGCTGAGCAATTGTGAGTGAAGGACTTACCCAAGGCCCCTACGCAGCGACTTGAGGTGGATTCGAACCTGCAACCCTCCGGCTGCAAAGCACCGAACCTGCCCACTGCACCACCGCGCCCCGCGTTGACTGTGTGTGTACTGTGTATGGGCTACTTTTATGTACGCTGCTAAGCATTACTCTAGCATGCTTCTCTTTAGACACTGCTGGTGCTGTATTACTGTAAGAGAAAAACTAATTTAATTATTTGCTTTGCCGCTAGGTGGCCGATTACAAAAGTGGAAAGACAAAAGTTTTCAATTATCTTGTGGGTGAGGTGCAGAAGAAGTTGAACAGTCGATCGAATGCGAAGACAGTCATTCGTCTTCTTCAGGAGAATTTACGATGACCAATGTACGAGGTTCAACGAGGATGATAATGGCATTGCTCAGTGTTTAATCTAGTCCCAGGGTTGCTTTGGGGGGGATCCAGGTTTATGGAGGGGAAGTGGTGGACAAACGACCATTTGCATGTTTAATCGTTGAAATTTTTTAATTCATCTAATATCATGCTTTTTTATACCCGTTCAATGACATTCATGCAATGCATATGTATGTATGTATGTATGTATGTATGTATGTATGGGCACTTGTTATAGCGCCCCTTCCAGATTACTACTCAGAAGCGCTCCCGACTACAGCGCGAACACTGAATCAGAGTTTCACGCTGAAGCACTAAGCAATTGCAAGTGAAGGACTTGCCCAAGGTCCCTACATGGCCGCTTGAGGGGGATTCAAGCGTGCAACCCTCCGACTGCAAGGCAACAACGAACATACCCACTGCACCCCTCATATGTACAGATATACATGGTAAAAACAGCTGTCAAATTTTGGGGAATGTCATTTCTTTGGACCCCCCCAGATTAAACACTGGCATTGCTGATGGAGTTGTTAATATTCTGATTGATCTGAATACAACTGTGGTCGCAGGATAGTTGATGACGATCATTCGTGACCGCCTATTTCTTACTCTTACGTAAGACTCCACGTTAGCCTATTTCTGTATGATCCAATAGTCGTCCAATGGCATTTGATTAAATTATCATTAAATTCTGTTCAAATCTAAACAGTGTACCTTAACAGTTAGCAGATTTTATGTAGCAAATATGATGTTTAACAAAATAAAATAAATAGTAACCTACAGTAAAAAACTGTTTTATGGATGGCTTTAGCATGGGCGGAGTTTATCAGGGGCTAAGGGGGCTAAGCCCCCCCAAGAAGCCCCATAGTCATGTTTTTTACCGTGTAGATGGTCTATTTTTTCGTGCTTAGCCCCCCAGGCACTTCCAACTGATGACTAAAAACAAGGTCATCAACTTTTTGCCGGCCGAAACGAGAAAAAAAATTTCGACGCCGTGCCTTCTGGACCAAGTTTTTAGCTCCCCCAAAAACGGAAACCAAACTCCGCCCATGGGCTTTAGCGATTGACTTTTGTAAGCGGTTAGAGTTGCTTCTTTGTACGTACACATTGGGGTTGGGTTCCACAAATGTATGAGTTGCAATACAGAGTTCGGAAGACGATTTTTGCATATGTAGTGTATGGATGGCCGTAATAGTGTCGCCTCCAGTGGTCTTGATATTTCATACTTTTATGATAAGAGTAAGCTTATGCTAAATGTTAATGGGAAACCAATGCAGTTCAGTGTTATTATTATTATTGCAGTCATTTTATATAGCGCACATTGAAGACTATCAGGAGTGCTCCCAGCCCAATCCCGGTCATATAGTATAGTCATAACTCATAAAACTGGCAGAAAATGGGCCTTCCTTAAATTACGTATGAAAGGAGGTGAGGGCTGTTCAGATTTTGGCGATTTTGTGTACAGGGTTGTGTATGGCGAGTGGCTCGACACAATGTGCGTGCACTGCATACGCAGTGCTTAAAGTGTAGAAAAAGAAGTGTCTGCCATGGACGCTCCTTACCTTTCCAGGCTGTGCTGGCCTAATGAGTGGAAGGATGGCATTCAGATCTGACAATAATTGCTTGGACGCCGTCCATGACTGTTCAGCCGCACTTAATTGAAGCCCTGTGCATATGCAAAATAAATTTTATGACATCCACGTTAGCCTATTAATTTCTTTATCGCTCTGTACTCAGTCATTCGAAGACATTTTATTACATTGTATAAAAGCAATGTGCTGCAAATAGTAGCATACCGTCAATGTCTTATCTATAGATGACTTGTCTAATTAACTTTTACCTGGCTATAAACTACAACAAGGTGAAGAAGAGTCAAGGCAGCACCTGGAGAGAGACAGATAGACAGACAGAGATAGACAGACAGAGAGATGACGATGATGAGCGAGTAGACCTGGGCAGTTTAATGGTGAATACTGAATAGTTGACGAATATAGGCCTAAGAGGGTTGAAGAGCGTTGTAGGTCAGATCAGTATTTTATACTGGATGAGTTGAGGGACTTTCAGCCAATGAAGTGACTTTAGGCGGTAACTGGACAATTACCCCGGACAATTACCCCCCCCCGTGCCCCCACGCAAAATTTTCGTCTTGGTCGTCGAAAACTCTTATGACTTTTTTAGTTATTGTCTTGAATTTCCAAGAAAAAGATACCATTTATCCGCCAAAATAGTTGATGACCTTTTTTAAGTCGTATGGACCCCGTATGCGGGCCTCGTGGGCGTGGGGAGGGGCCTTCGGAACTACTCGTGGGCGGGGCCACGTCAACTTTCCGAGCCAAAAATAGCTGGTAAAAAATAAAGACATTTCTAAATGGAAGGCCATGGCCGGTGACACGAAACGGAGTATCCCCCTGAAGGCTATCCGGGGGGATGAATTAATCTATCCCTCGGATGGAATTAACCGGTCTATACTATCCGGGGGGATAAACCATTCTATCTCCTTTTTTGAAAAATGCGCATAATAAAAAAAATTATGCTGTAATCAAAATTTAAAGTGACTCTAATTGTTTTAAGTGTCCTAAGCAATGCTCAGATAAATTCAACTCGAATTTATTTAGTGACTTTGAGTGTTCTTAAGTGTTTTAAATTTTTTAAGTGCTATAAAAAACAGGTCAAAACAAATTATATAGTAGGAATAAACATACCTGTTAGTGTCATTGTTCAAAACAAAGCAGATGAATATTAATTTGCCCAAAAAAATACACGCGGAAGCGGTTTTTTCAACTTTTTTTTATTTGGGGGATAAAATTAATACGGGGATACTCTATTTCGTGACACCGGATTGCCCCCTCTGTATCTGCCCCTGGCCTGTGTCCCATCAAACTAGATGTTACTCTTATAATTATAGCCTATAGATGTCGTAATATTATAATAGTTCTAGACCTAGCACATCTTAAGTACGAAATCGTCTTGCTAGCCAGCTAAGCACCCATTTACTAATCCAAAAACCTATGATAACTACAGCTGCAAGAAAGCACATCAAGTCAACCATCCAGAACTCCGCCAGTGACATATCCATTGCATGCGATCGCAGGTGGTCGCCGCCATATTTGATGACGTGCTCGATCCAAAACGCAACCTTCTGTCGTGGCGTCATCAGCTCGTCTCGCCATATCTGAGACGCCTTAATAATGGCGTCTCGATATTTCGGATTTTCTATCACTTCAATGATGTTTCGACGCAGTTGATCGGCTGTGAAATCCTGTACACTCATCTCAAGAGCAAGTCCCTTCACAGCCGCCCGAAAGCAGTTGTGGTCTTGTTCAGCAAAGAACGGCATTCCAATCATCGGAACGGCGTGGTAGAGTGCCTCGTACTGACCGTTGTTACCACAGTGCGTTATGAAGAGCTTCGTATTCGAATGACCAAGTATATCGTTCTGCGGCAGCCACGAGCTGACCTTCACATTTACCGGAACTGAAACGCCATCTGGTATCGCAAGTTTAATTACAAAAGTCCAAGGAAGACCATCGAAGGCTTGCAGGAATTTCATCACGATTTCCGGCGGCATGTAGTGAGCAGTGGATCCAAAGGACAAAAGTACAATTCCATTTCGACCTTCTGCCGTGTCTAATATGCGCCCTAACTCACCTTCGATCACTTTGGCGGGTGTCGCTGTCAACCCCGAAACGAGAATCGTATTGGGAAGAACGGGAATCGGGAAGTCTAGCTGATGATCGTGCTCCCAAAGGAAAAGAAGTGACCTTCTCGATAGTTCACCCCAATCTGCAGCGGGGCCCTGTGTATATGTGTCCAGCAGAGTTCTGTTACGAGCAGCTGGAAGAAGCGGTGGAACTGTACAGGTGATCACGTGACTTAAAAAGCTCTTCAGCCGGTTCCAGAAGTTCATTGGATAGATCAACTTAAAGACGCTGGGTATCGGTATGAAACTGGGCAACGCTGGCGACCTTATGGTCCACGGAAAGAAAACAGCCGCCATAGAGACGTAGGGAATGCTCAGGTTGTGGGGAAGGATTTGCTGGCAGGGACAAGGAGCAAATCCGTCGGCGATAGCCAAGTCAAACCTAAGCGTTTTCACTTGATTTATAAAGCTGTCGTCTTGCATCATGTGCGTGCAATCCCGATTAACCAGCGTCACTTCCATATCGAGTTCCTCTAATTTGTTGCGCGACACAAACACGTTGTGTGCAATGAATCGTTCAAACTCTTCGGAAAAGATCTCCATACCCGTACCGGCTACGCTGTACGAAATGACGTGTACGCCCGTGTCCCGTTCGATTGCGTCTAGTGCTGGATACGTAGATCCGAGTGCTATGTAAATTTGGTGGCCACGAGAGATGAGTTCCGCTGCTGCTCCTAGTTGCTCCAGCACGTGGCTACGCTGCTGCATTGGAATGAACAGCAGCCGCGAGGAAGAGACGATATTCAGAAAACACAGCAGCAGCAGAATCATTAGTACATACATCCTTTTAAAAGTTGCCTATAGCCTACTGTTCGGCGATATTCTGGCCTACGTGTTGCATGAAGGTTTCTCATTGTAAGTGGAGTAGGCCTAGTAGACCTACTCGGTACTCATAATGTTACTATTGACCTCGAATCGTGTAGTTATCGCCGACCATAAGTGTCATTATCTCTTTGTCGTGAGGACTTTCCTCAGACCCCCATACACGGACTGTTGATTATAGTCTATGAACTTATTAGGCCTACGTACGTATTCCCCAATGCTAACAGTTATTGGCCTATATGCTAGACATAGGCCTACGCTGCGCACTTAAGTTCTTCTAACTTTTGGCCTCGCTCCTTGTCGGCCTAGCCTATACGTCAAATACTTAGCTCGGCGCGGCAGCCGCATCCATAACATCATTGGAGCACTCGCGATATCGAAGGCTATCGTTGTAGCCTATTTATAGACATAGCAACTTAGGCCTTTTGCAGTTCTGTTGTAGCCTTCTTTGCTCTAACTTAACCCGCACAAAATTAATAATCATAATTATGCAGATTGGATGTGTTCTTAAACACAGATGTCGCCCCACTCCGATTATTCCGATTAAGCCTACTTCGCTTTTATGCCCGATTAGAAGTGCTTTAGATCTTGACAGGCAATATTTTACTTGGCATAGGCCTATATAATAATTCGTCGGTGTTCCTTTTCTAGCGTAACAACCGAATGCATTTGTTATGAACACAAAAATGCCACAGCTATGTACTTCCCGTCCGCCAGAGGGTCTCGCTGCAATAGTCACGCTATGGGTAGCCTAAGGACTTTTCAGCTCTGTAGATTCTTGGTGGCACCTGGCAATACAGATTGGTCAAAGTAGGCTACTTATATTAATGGCGTAGAGTTGCTAACGAAAGCTAAAACAAAAATCTTCGCTAACAAAAAAAGGTGCTTTGATGATGATGATGATGATGATGATGATGATGATGATGATGATGATGATGATGCTCTGTCCGAAGGCAGGTTCATTGACTTTACGCCCCTGGGGATGAGATGAGTGAGGTGGTTTCCCGTTGCCTTCCCCACAGACAATGATGGGTAAGCAACTTGCCCAAGGTCGCTCCGCAGGAGCTTGCGCCTCTGCGTCCCACACGTGCTAGCCCGAGATATCTAAATATCTGAATGTCAACTCCCAGCCCGGGGCTTGAACCGCAGTCCGTTGCAACCAACAGACGAATGCCGCTCTCGCTTACCGGTGTAGCTAAATAGGCCAGTAAGGTGTTTTAGTTAAGTGAAACTAAACGACAAGTACAGAAAATGATAGCGATATAAAAACTAAAACTCTCGGAACAGGTTCAACAGGCCATGGCAATGAAGCGATGATTAAACATATATATAATTATATAAGGCAGCGAAACTTATAGGCCTAATAACGAAACATTACCGTATAATTATAGTCGGGTCAATCAACGAAATAACTTCGGTGGACCCAAAAAAATTGTAAGAAAACTTTTATGACGATTTTCTGGTATCTTAGGTCTGGTGATCAACATAATATACTAAAAGTTACAAGAAATCGGACCACGGCAAGTGGTCTAATTTTGGCGGGAAAAAAGATGCATTAACAGATATTTAACGACACTGCCATATATCAAAGATGATTAGTGTCGCCCTCCTCCGTTATCCAGGCTTGGGACTGGCACTGGCAGATAGCAACCAGTGGCAGAGTTAATAGATTGTAACTTTTTTTACAATTTATAGAAACTTCCTGCAATGACGTAGTCACAAGATATTTATGTGGCGCAGCTCTTCTCTCGCACTCCATTGTTTTTCTGTGAAGTAGCTGCACAGTTAGAAATGCACCACAAATCCGTTGACATCGAGTAGGAGGTTTTAGAATGACTCTAAGGATAAATATCCGATGTGCTTTCGCTATGATAGATCTAAAATTAATCCATTTTATGTTGAATTAACGCTCGCGTCGAGTACGTCTGTGAAGTGACGTATTGGATAGGCTTTGAATCATTGCCGATACTTAGTCTGTGGATACAGCAATGGCGACTCAAAGTGTTTAGAGTGCTGTGTTTTCCTCAGCTGAATTATTTAAATTATAAAACATTTCTGACTGGATTTTTACTTATTTCAAGCCCTTTTAATAATAGTGCTTGAACCGTCGAATATTTGTGTCCTGGTGCGGACCCGGGTCCTGACGTATCATTGTCAAGTCTGCCAAATGGCAGATGACTGCTTATCGGCGGGAGAAGCACAGGAGACAAAAACCCACAGAACCAAGTCTGTATCTAATTTTTAAACAGCTCGGTTCTAGATCTCAGTTTGCAACTGCGGCGCAGTTGGATAACAATTTTGCATCGCTTTTAATTCGAACTTGAAAAACTTTTTTACATTTAAGCAGTCAATTTTGTGATCTATTCAGTCTAGTCCCTTAGGGCTTATCTCTTTTCCGTATCTGGGTAAAAGTCTAGAACGGCTCGATAGCAAGTAAACAATATGGTCGTCGCAGATAAGGGCAGAATAGAGCGGTCTCACCTACGGTGATAGATGACCTAATGTTTCCGCGAGCCCTCTTGGCTACGGCGATCGATAGCCCATGTTTACGCGAAAGTTAGTAAGTCAGTCATCGATCAGAAAAAATGTGGCTGCATTTGGGTATGCAGCCAATAAGGTTAATTATGTAATCATGTAATGTATCTAATTTTTAACTAGCTCGGTTCTAAATCTCAGTTTGCAACTGTGGTGCAGTTGGGCAACAATTTTGCATCGCTTTTAATTCAAACTTGAAAAACTTAATTATGTTAATCATGTAATATGGCTGGTAAGTGGCAGTGCTCTATTTGAGCAAAGATGGGGTGGCAATTTTGTTCACATGCACAGACACTCAGTCTTCAGGATTGCATAAAATAATGAAAAATACTAACAATTGAAGGACTTAATTTACTGTGTTGTAATGTGACGAATAAGAGCAATTTTAACGTTGATTGATTTCTGTTTTGGATTTCACTTGGATTTCTGTTTTGAATTTCACTGTGGCACCTGGCATATGCCATAATGATACTCCCTAACTAGCAGAATTCTCTCACCTGTTCTATTTCTTTTTCTCCAATGTGTAGCAGTTCTTTTCCTTTACTCATCTTTTCTTTGTCTAAGTTCCTATGTTTCATTTTCATTCCATATCCGGATGATGTTATGTTCAGTCTATCCATCTTTACAGGTCTGTAGACCTCTCTGACTTCTTTCCATCTTTGCTTGGTCATCTACAAGCCTCAGATGAGCTATGTTCCTTCTGTCATAATCCCCTCCTCCAGTCCTGTACTGCTTCTCTGACAAGCTCTTTGACATGGATATTGAATACAATGTAAGATGACAGCAAGCATCCTCCTTGTCTCACTGTTTTGCCCACCTCTCGTGTTTCTGAGTATTCTTTCTCCCAATGACAGAAACAGCGTAATGCTGTACACATTGTCTTAATCTATTGTGGTGTTTGTATTTTCAGCAGCGGTGGTTCTGCTGTTTTGACAGATGACATGAATCTTAACACCGGCAATGACGCTGTTGCAGACGGCAATGATTGCATGGAAACCACTGGTATTTATTCTTGTTTCTTAACATATCATCTGTAGAGTGCCGTTTGACTACTTCAGTGGATAGCATTATGCCTTTACAGACTGTTTCATAGTGACTAGTTGGGAAGAGAATTGAAGTCATGAAAACAGTGTCAGTGTCTCTTAAATGTGTCACTTAAATGATGATTCAGTACTTAATGAAGTTAATGTAGAACTCAAATTCAGTGATTTTGACAAGTTGCTTTAAAATAGTCCTTAAAAGCAGTAAAGCTATTTTTCTCCATGATAATTAGTAATACATTGCGACTAGTTAGCAGAAAGTTATCAACAGACATGCAATGTCATGCATGATTATACAGTCTTTATTCAATGGCATAGTGCCGAGAAGTCATTACACTCTGCATTTACCAATGAAATGTGTTAAATTAATAGCTTTGAAAGACATGGTACCGATTCATGTTAAACAGAATGATGTGTAAACCTTGAGCACATGAATGAACGCATGATTTTAGATGACTTTAAGATGACTTTAAGTGACTTTCATTTGTTGCGATATTTGTCATGTGATAATTGCATTGCGTTACAGTGTAGACACATCTGTGTAAATGTCTGTTGTCTAGCGGTTGATTTGAAAGCGGAGATTTCATGTACTGCATGCCACCGCACGATTAACGTCAACAAACCAGGATCAATTCATGAACACCCAACTCTCAAAGTTCTTATCTGTAAAGTGAGTGCTTCTGCAACTTCGTATGAAAATAAGCAAGAATGTGATTGAAACTGCTCGATATCGGGGCACGGTGGTGTAATGGTGGGTTCCGTGACTTAGAGCCGATGTGTGCCAGGTTCGAATCCACCTCAAGCCGTCACACTCGCAACTGATGATGCGCTTTGGCATGAAACTTCGATGCAGTGTCCGTGCTGTAGTTGTGTGCACCTCTGAGTAGGAATCTTGAAGGGCGCTATGGCAAATGCAAGAAATAAATAATAAATAGTGTTGAAGTTGCATTGCTGGCAATTTGTACTAGTTAATTTATTTGAACTTGAGCAGTGTATGCATGTAAAAATTCTTTGGAAAGCTGTTTGCACTTATCTGTATGTTTTGTAAAAGCAGAATAACATTGAGTCACTTTGAGTTTGCCCTGAGTTTTTTATGTATGACTAGTGATATAGATTTCTATTTACTAACACACGCCTGTTTTCTATTAAATCTGCTGGGATCACCACTTGGGAAAAAATTCAAAGGGAAATACGATTGAGCCCCAGTATTTGGGTTTTTAAGAAGAAACTTAGCGCCTTTCTTATAAAAGGCACCTAATAAGAGTAAAGCACTGAATGTATGTACTGCAGTAGGTCTCTGTTCAGTAGTTAAGTTTTTTGTTCTTTTTTCATAATTGCTTGTGACTCAGCAGCATTGAACTTTTCAGTTTCCATTTATTTCGTTGTGTTTTCTCTTCCGTTTTTCTAGCATAAGTTGCTTGATTGTGCTTTGTTAATTTTGTCAATCACTATGTTGATTTTGCAAAGATTTCGTCATGGCCACCTCACATCGTCAATTCAATATATTTGTTGGTGTCCCTAGACAGCAGGATTATTTTATCCCTTTAGGGTCTCCCCTTTTTGTAACCAATGAGCAAGATGTGTAAGCCTGTCATGTATACTTTGGTTGCAGAATAAAAATATTTGATTGATTGATTGATGTCTGAGCAAGAATTGGTATATATTATTTTAAAAGCCATTTTGTTGTTTGTGTTTTAGTCGTGTTTCAAGTGGTACTCGAGTGGAACGATTGAGCAAGGTTCTGATGGAATGGACGAACAGTGTCGCTGGTGCGGGGAGGGTGGCAAACTAGTTCTCTGTGACTTTTGTAACAATGCTTTCTGTAAGGATTGCATTCGCCAGAACCTTGGGAAAAAAGAACTTTCGTTGATCACAGGTGAATTTAAAAAGCAAGACTTTCTGTCATATAGTTATGTAATAACGGAGCTAATAATGTTAGGCAAGTCTATTGCTTATTGAACATGGATATGTTTTGTTGCATGACTCTAGGTATTTATGCGTGCATTGTGTTTATAATTAATTTATTTTCATTCACAGACCAGATAATTGTGACAACTATAGAATTCCTTCAGCAGACACGAATACCGATGAAGCAAAATACCTTCTAACATGACACCTGTAGAGTCTCAGTAGCGGGTCATTTCAGCTCAACTCGACCAATTTTGAGAAAGGTTCCCACCCGACCATCTCCGAATTTGCTGACATTTTAGCCATATATCGGATGGAAAATCCAAAGTCTTCATGGAGGTGGGGGTCACAGAATCCATGATATCTTGGAAATTATTTCAAGTATTGCATAAAGACTTTGGATTTTTCTATCCAATATATCCAGCAACATGTTGTTAAAATGTCAGCAAATTTGGTCATTGCCAGGTGGGAACTTTCGTCAAAATTCGTTGAGTTGAGCTGGATTCACAGTCTAATTTGGAGGTCTTGTTTATTGCTATTTATTTTTATTTACCAGCTTTTCGTGGCTGATTTCAGATTGATTTATGATGTATTTGTTGCTTCTAGCTGAGGACTCAAAATGGCACTGTTATGTGTGCAATCCGGAACCGCTGAAGGGCCTCGTTTCTTACTGCGTGGCCCTACAGAAAGCTGTAAATACGTGCGACGGCGGCAAAGCAGCGCACCCTTCTAACAAAACATCTGGCACTGACACAGACAGTAACTGTGCCAGTACAAGCCAAGCAAAGGACCATCACTGCTTTCTTACAAGCAAAAACGTCGACTCTCTAACCGACGAACTTTACTCACAGACGAGCGCATGGGTCAAGAAGTTGTCGACCCTTAAAAGCGACTTAAAGAAACTGAACGCTAAGAGCAGCAGTGGTTCTTCGGCGAACACGACCCGTCGAAAGGAAGATTTCGCCAAAAAGATTTACAAGCATTTTTTATCGTTAGACGAAGCTATGGTGAAGTTTAAGAAGAGTGCACGCGTGAAAACGCCGCACGTAGACACCAAAAGAGGGACAGTTAGACCGGCCGGAAAGCGAGAGAGAAAACAGAATGGTGGTATAGAAGTACTGGACGTTTCATTTAGTGGAAATGAATCGGAGGGGTCGAGTTCAAACGTCTTAAAGGCTATCGGGTCGTTGAACAACGAGGATGGCAGCCAGTCAAGTGAAGCGAAGTTACCTTCTAAAGATGTGGTTAATGCAGAACTGCCGGATGTAGTCGACGGAGAAGCAGCCGACGGAGAAGTAGTGGACGGAGAAGCAGCCGACGGAGAAGTAGTGGACGGAGAAGCAGTGGATGGAGAAGCAGTGGATGATGAGATGGAAGTGGAGGAGGGTCAAGAGGAGTCGAAGGCGTCGGACGGTCAGAGTTTGCCACCGGCCGTGGAGGAGTCGAGTGTCATGACTTGTTCGGCTGTCGAGGATGACGGAGCGTCCGGCAACCCCAAGATCCGGTTGACGATTTCCTTACCGAAGTTGAGCCAGGCCGATCTGGAGGCCCAGCGTCAGCTGCACCTCGAGGGAAGGAACTCGAAGAGCAAGAGCGACTCGGAGGACGAGGACAATGTCGAGGAGGATGGTAACGAGGTCGTGGAAGAGGAAGAAGAGGAGGTGAAGAAGGTGAAGGTGCAGAAGAAGGAGAAAGACGGATCAGCGAGTGAGGAATCGGACACAGAAGAGGAGGAAGAGGAAGTCAACTCGGAATCGAGCAGTGCCGAGGAATACAACCCGAAGCACGACCTACGCGATTTGAAAAGCGAGCAGAAGCACGAGAGACAGGCTCGTGCCAGAAGAACAAAAACCAGAGCAGGTTAGTTTACTTCATTTTACTTATCAAACTGCTCTTTTACTAGTACTTATTATGATCTAGGCGTGTGCTTGTTTCTCTTTGTTTACTTATCTTTTGCTTTAGAAGCATTCTTATAGGCATCTGCTGCTGTTAATAAATCAGATATCAGAACTATTTAACCCTTTGAACCCGGATTCCCGCTATAGCGGGATGTTATCCATAGAGTTACGGGGGCCCAGGGTTCAAAGGGTTAAGGCCTTCTAAGGTGCTCTTCTTATTCTTTTATTCTTGCATGTAGCTATTCGACACCGATAACCATGTCAGAATGTTTTGAAAGGTTTTTTGTTGGCATGGGTGCTTCTGTAATAACTGCATTCATCCTGTTCGGGGAGGGGGGCACTCGGGCAGTGAGTTTTGGTTCCTCAGTTTGACTGGTCTTTTTCTGTCACAGGGTTCTATCTTGTGACCTTGCTTTGTATCCTCTGTACTAAGTACTACGTCAAAATCAGAAGTACAGTGTACTTCTGATTTTAACGTAGTACTTTGGTCTTTGAAACGACTCATTGGCGAGTCAAGTGTTCATTCCCCAGATATCGATTGTGCTTCTTGCCAAGCAGGGCTGTTTTTAATGAATTTTTAGAACTGCACAACCCCTTCTTTCCTTTCCTATCCTCCATGGTAAATTACTTCCAATAGGAGGACAATGACCTTTTTGCTAATTTTAACTGTACAAAAGTGCTTTTACAAAGTCTGCACAAATCCATTTAGAACTGCACATTTTGTGTACAACTGCACGTTAAAAAAGCGCTGTTGCCAAGATGTTCTCCAATTACCTGTGGCTGAACTTTGGGAAAACCAGTTCATCATACCGTAGACCAATTTCCAAATTTGACATTATTATTATTATGCATTTGTTATCAAGTGTCATTATCTAGTATCATCAATCATTAATCGATACTTGCTCAAGATCATACACTGTCATCTCTAAGGAGTTGGCTTGAACCTGTGCACTCCACGTTAAAAGGTTGGTGCTCCAGCCAGTTGGCTGCCTTGCCCCCACGTGACTTGCCTAATCTGCAGAGCTTGTTTTTTGTCGTCGCTTTCTCCCTACTGTGCATGATGCGGGGTGATCGTGAACGGGAAGTTGACATTGGGGATTTTGAAAAGTGATTGATTGTGCTTTTGCTGCATGCTCCGGATTATTTGCTTACGACTCAAACAGCATTCATGCATCAGATAAGATTTTATTTTTTTAAAGTGATATTACTAAGAATTTGTGCATTCTCTTTTGCAGCAAGGTTCTGAAACGCAATTAGGGGTATAATTAGAAAAGTAATGGCGTGCAACTTGCCTGTAAGATTAAGATATATTTTGTCGTGTTGCTTTTAGCTGTTTTCACAGTCCCTGGACTTAAAAGTGGTTTTAACGATGGGTTCAACTTACCTGCATGATTAGGATATTTTACGTTGTTACTTTTTATTGTTTTCACAGTCCCTGCACTTAGAAGTGGTTTAATGATGTGTCTATTTAACTTTGAAACAGCTAAGAAAAGCTTGCAGAAAATTCGAGAAGCCGTTCAGAAGAAGAAAAGGAAGGCAAAGGAGGAGGAAGAGGAAAAGGCTGAAGACGAGAAGAAAAAGAAGGGTAAGAAAGGTTCCAAGAGCACACCGTCAAAGAAAGATTCGGAAGAGAAGGGGAAAGGCCGTGAGAGGAAGTCCGAGAGGCAGAAGGGCGACAAAAAGTACAAAGAAGTAGACTCTGCTGAGGAAGAGGAGGAGAAGGATGCGGAGAAAGTTAAACCGGGAAAGAAATCGAAAAAAGCGAAAGGAAAGGGGACGAGTGACACAGAAGAGGCAGGTGATGGAGATGAAGCACAGGTGGATGCAGATGATGGGAAAAAGGGGAAGAAAGGAGATAAAAAGAAGAATGCGAAATTGGGAAAGACAAAGGACAAAGATTCGGACGGTGAAGAGAACGAGGAAAACGAGGATGAAGGAAAAGGCGACGAGAAGAAGGACGATGATAAAGGTGGGAAAAAGACAAAGAGAGGAAGCGGAAAGAAGACGAAGAAGAAGGCGGATGCTGACGGAGAGGAAGAGGAACGCTGTGAACTGGACGATCTGGACGAGGAGCTGAGGCGATTGGAGAAGATGCCGCAGTTGAAAACCGACGCCAAATCATCGTCATCTGCAGCGAAAAAGAAAAAGAAAGATGATGTTGACGAGGAGGTCAACGAAGCGGACGAACAGGCAGAGGAGACGAAAGAAAAAAAGAGTAAGTAGATTTTCTGCTCTGTCTTTAATTTATGATAATGATGATGAGAAGCTCTACCTGAGTACAGATCCGTTGGCTTTTATACCACTTGAGATGAGTGAGGTGATTTCCCGTTGGCTTCCTCACAGACAGTTGGCGATCAGATTGTTCACGGTCGCTATGTACTGGCTTGAGGATTCAAATCTGCGATTGTCCTGTTACAGGGCGCAGAATATACCACTAGGCCACTGCTCTGTCCCATCTCTCTATGGGCTGTCCACAAGTTGCATACACACGGAGGGGTCACAGGATTAAGGGAGATTTTCATACGGGGGAGGTTGCTCACCAAAATGGTTGTATGCAAAATAGATATAGACTTTTTCTTAATAGGCACTGTAGTAATGTCCAGATAACAATCAGAATGCTGTTGCCATGTCCCACCTGGTTAATCTTTGTCTGTTTGGTGTTCCCGTAGTAGGTGAGAAGAAGAAAAAGAAAACCCTGGTTGACGAGCTGGAAGAGGAAGGTGCCACAACAGAGGAAGAAAAAGAACAAGAGGATGAGGAGGCTGCAGATACAGATAAAGAGGCGCAGGATGTTGATGAACAGGTTATTTAGTGATGTTAATTTTTAGTCCGCCAACTGTTGTTCTCAATTAGAGAATCGCTTGGCTCAGCTGCCCGTGGTGACTACTTTGTTAATTTTTCTCATACTACTATGAGACAGCAAAGAGCATTCTCGGTGGTGGGTCCAGCTATCTGGAATGACCTCCCTGCGGCTCTTCGCTTGCTTCCTAATGACTCTGCTTGGCTCTTTCCATCATCTTCTCTTCTTATGTAATTTATTGATTGATTGATTGATTGATTGAGAAAATGTGTATATATGACAATTCTTATCTTATATAGTTATTTACTACTGCGAGAACACTCTTTGTACATTAAATGCAATATTTCTAATGCAATTGAGGATGAATTTCAGGCATATCGTCAGTAAATTCCTCAGGGAGTACAATCTCTTACATGCCGCCAGTAAACTTCTCAGACAGCACAATTGTTTACGTGTTTACATGCCACAGTTGAATCTTCACAAAAAGCAAGTTTGTTCACATGTTTCTGGCAGCGTATAAGGGTTGTACTTTCTTTAGAATTCGATAGAGTAGTGTAAATGTTTTTCGTGTGCTTTTATATGATCAGGTCAATGATTCGGTTGATCAGTTGGAAGGTGAGGACAAGGATGCAAGAGCGCGTAAAGCTCTAGTCGCTCTAGTTGATGACAGTGATGAGGAGGCAGGATCAGACAACGACGACAGTGGTATTGTTGAAACCCTTTTTTTCGTTTTCTTGTCGTGACACTGGTCATGGATTTCATGGGGTCTTGATTCAGGATTTTATCAGTGGTTCAGTATAAATGCAGATTTGCGGGCTTTTTATGTGACTTATTTTCTTGAATCCGCAATGATTTTAATGTGTTCTGGTAATCCCATTTAGTGCTGTACCGATCCCATTTATTTGTTATTACTTTGTTATAATAGGAAATTTAAGATTTTCTTTTGTTTTTCTTAGGCAGCCGTATAGCTACTTCAAGTGAGTTGATTGATTTTCGCTGAAGATGCAGCATAGTTTAGGTTCTTGTGCTCTTTTGCAGAAGGTTAGAGATCATGTTAAGAATGATTGATTAGAGTTGAGGGTATCATTGTATGATGTCAGTAGTGCTTCATCTGACAGCCCCTGTGTGCCTTTTTCAGATGCGGAAGAAGAAGAAGAGGAGGATGGTGATAAAAAGAAACAAAAGAAGAGCTCTGGTGCCTTGCTGATCAAAGATTCAGATGATGAGGAGGAAGAGGATGAAGACGAGGAGGAGGAGGAGGATGCAGGGAAGAAGCATAAATCTAAAAAACTTCTAAGCATCTCACTTTCCAGCTCGGAAGACGAACCTGATAAGAAGAAAAAGAAGAGAGGAGGAAAGAAGAAAGCAGACGACAGCGAAGATGATTTTGTGATTAAAAAGTGGGTTGCTCTAGATAAGCGTGTGCAGAATTAGGATATTAAACCACGAGTTGGAAATCTTAAACTGTCTTTTAGTTATCGATTTGGTTTAAGTCTGTCTCTAGAAGTTGAGTGCTGTTCTCTAAATCCTTTCGTTCGTGATTCCATCTTTTCATTTTCTCCAGTAAGTCATTTTGGTTCTTTTAAGTTGTACAGTGGCTAAAAGGTAATACCACAGCCTTTTTTTCATTACTTAGCGTCCATGACATTTGAATACTAGTGCATACTGTCCTGGATAGAGCTATAGAATCATTTGCATGCTGTACAACACGAGGAGCAGTACTTTAGTTGCTTTCATCATAACTGTGCTTCAGCGAAATTATCTGAACATTCAACTACTTGACTGTAATTCACAGCATAACCGCTTGAAATAAGCACCATAAATTTTTGTTTGCCCGTTGGCTTAACATTTCAGAACATTACCCAATTTATGGGCTAGTCTTGTGCTGTCATTTTTTACATAACCCCGGGATTTGTTTATGATTTGAAAGGAAACGGGGTAAACGCAAGCGCAGTGACAGCAGCTCGAAATCGGACTCTGATCTGACAGATGATTCAACGGAGAAGAAGAAGAAGGCAAAGAAGAAACGACGACGAATCAGATCGAACTCGTCGTCGGAGAACGAAGAGGTCTGTTTCGAAAACGACTCTGATCATTTCTGAGGTTTAGATGCAAGGATGGGGAACATGCAGCCACTTGAGTTAAACATAACTTACATGCATTCATGATCATAGCAATACTAGTGCAGTTGCTGTGGTTTTAGTTATGCCAGCTTGCTCTTTATGGATCTTCAAAAATACAATTTTTTATTGATGGCCAGTGAACTAGTAAGTAATTTGAGGTATATTCTCGGCAGAGTTTGCAAAAATTTTGCAAGTTGTATATATGAAACACGGACGTATTCTAATAAACTTTCTTGAATGTTGTGCGCTAACAATGTTTTCTGAATAGTAAAAAATATTTTACTGGCAGACATCAAAGTCCACCAATATGGTTTGAGATTGGATATTGATGCGCTTCTGATTTGCAATAAATAGATCATCTTAGGGCTTATTTGACGTCAAATGTCTTATAAATTTCATTGAAGAGCATGACCAGCATTAAGTAAGTCTATGATTTGAAAATTGGTTACCTAGCTGTGCATTTGCACTGTGTGGCTAAATGGTGAGTGTCCATTAAATTGTGGTGGTGTAGGGTTCTGTTCTGTTGAGGGTTCAAATCCACCTCAAGTTGCCACTTAGGGACCCTGAGCAAGTCCTTCACTCACAATTGCTCGAGCACTTCGGCTCGAATCTCCGGTTCAGTGTCGCGCTGTAGTCGGGAGTGCTTCTGAGTAGAAACATTGAAGGGTCGCTATAACAAGTGCTCATACAAAATTACATGCAAATAATGTCTCTAGCTTATTTCTAGTATATGACGAGTTTCATGTTTTCTTCTTGTTACAGAGCGACGAAGACGGAAGTGACGACGAATCAACTCCAAAGGGGAAGAAACGAAAGAAAATTCACAAGATCTTAGGAGACAAGAAGCTTTCGAAGGAGACGTTGGATGCTGCGAAGGCAGAAGAGGAAAGACGAGAGAGGATTGCAGAACGACAGAAACTGGTAATCATTTGTTGACGGCTACATTACGCTGAAAATTGTAAATTGCTGTCTTCGGAAAAGCAACGTCTGTTGAAAGCTTCCATTCAACTTTTAAAATGGTCTGTTTAAATTTTTTTTAATTGATTGATCTGTTTATCTTGTGATGTCGCTTTCTAGATATTGTGTTTTGAAGTTTTTGCAATAGGTAAGTGGGGTCAAGAATGTAAAAATTCTTCTATTCAGCAGATGGCTATGAATTCGCCATAATTTGTTTATCCTTCGATTGTTTAGCCTTCGATTTTGATGCTGTTTGCGTTGTTTAATTCAGAATTATACTCATTTATTGCACAGCAAATTTGCAGAATAATCCATTAGTGACTCCTGACGACTTTGATGAATGTTCTGGAACTTTTTGTTCGATTTTCTCACTCTAAACTAATGAAATATTCAAGTGAGTATAGTTATGAAAAAGATAGCAATCCTGACCCCCATGTGCCTAGTGGGTTATTTCGGGATAGGATAAAGGTTATGGGAGACAACTAAGAGGAAAACATTCACACTCAACAGTTAGCATGCATCCTGGTTTATCCCACTTGTGATGTTTGTTTAGCGGACCGCAATGTATAGGCCAACCACTGCAATTGCCCCTTGCAGACCACTCATCCGTTGATTCGCTAGCTTGCGGATACTGTATTGGTGCGTGTTGCTTTTTCCAGTTCAACCAAGTGGTAGTTGAGGACACGAATTCTCCCACCAAGTGCCCGGTGACGACGAAACTGCAGCTGGAGGTGGATGAGGAGTCGAAGGAAGCAGTTATCGAAGTCCACAAGAAGCTCATCTGCAAGCTGAAGCCCCACCAAGTGGAAGGTCAGTCCAGGGGTCAAACCACGCCCTGACTTGTTAGGAAAACTTGCTAGAGCATGATGCTTTAGATCAGCGGTTCCCAACCTGTGGCCCGCGGGCCAAAAGTGGCCCACCAGGTCTAAAAAATGGCCCTCATCTCTCAAAGAATCAAAAAAAATATATGAAAAAATTGATAATTTGAACAGGATAGAACACGTAATTATTTTCTATTGCGAATTAGTTTAGTTTTGACATCTATAAATAACATCAAACATTCTATTTTGAATCAATTATATTGATCTTATATGGTTTTAGTTGATTAAATTTTAGCCTTGCGGCCCCCTAATGTCCTTCAACTAAGAAAAAGTGGCGCTCGTGTCGTCCAACTTAGAAAAAAGTGGCCCTAGAGTAAGAAAAGGTTGGGAACGACTGCTTTAGATGATGATTTAATACTAATAACAATGACAATTTCTATGATGCTGTTACACAGCTAGAAGTGCGCCTCACATACAGAATTGGAATGATGCTTTAAAAGAAGATAATGAGGACGGAAAGGGTTGTTATGCTTGCCCTGGTGATTATGATGTTACTCATAGATGCCTGAGTGTTATGGTCAATGAGGAAGTCTGGAGTGGTCTATGGAAGGAGTTAGACAGGTACTGCAGAAGATAACACAAGTCAGAGGGTAAACTATTCCAAACAGCGGGGCCCACAATCGATATAGTCCTATTCTGTCTGCGTTTTTTTATGATGTTTGTAGTTGTTTTACATTGGTGTGGATGTTTGTCTCGTTTGTTGCAGCTGTTAAGTTCATGTGGAATTGTTGCGTGGAGTCACTCGAACGCCTTAAGACGGAAGAAGGATCTGGATGTATCCTGGCGCATTGCATGGGTCTTGGAAAAACACTTTCTGTACGTCTTGTCATTCTAAACATTTAGACTGTTATTTGTTAAGTGGTACTTGTATTGTTCAGATCAATATATAACTAAATATTATATTGCATAACAATGATGTGATTATTGTCATATATGACTATTATTATGCAATTGTTATTATGTGATTGTTATCAGGTGGTGCTATTATTGTTTTGTTCAGATCAATATGACTGATACTAATGATCGATATTATTTATGTACAGTTTGGTTTCATTCTATTATTAATTATTGGTATTTGTTATAGTATTGTGACTGTTTATTGTTTGTTTACTTAACTCTGTGTGCGGTGTTGCTAGATCTGTATCCAAAGAAGTATGGTAGTACCAATATTAAATAATTATCAATATTTTATATTTCGCACCAAGTTAATCTACTCAGAAACGCTTCCATCAAACTACAGCTAACTAAAGCAGTTTTTAAATGCGAAAGGAAGATAGTGATTTGACCTGTGGGCACCAGGCGGAGCACAACATGGAGCCCATTCCAGGTTCTAGGACCAGCCACTGAGAAAGAATGTTGCTGTATATAATAGTCTAAATGACTGCTACTTGCAGTAGCAGTATTGTTATGAGGACTAAAGAATTTTAGAAGTGCTGCTGTTGTTCAAATGTTGTTTTTCGAAATTGCAGGTCATTTCCTTTGTGCACACAATGCTGCGTAACAAGAAGCGTACGAAGATGAAGACGTGTCTCGTCTTGTGTCCGCTCAACACAATCCTCAACTGGGAATCGGAATTTGAGAACTGGCTGTCCGACGTTTCTCCTGTTGACGTATGAAGCCAGATTTTCTAATTTAATCCATGTGTTAATCCAAGTTGATTTGCATGCTCTTTATGCGTCCATGGCTAGGTTTTTTATAATAAGGGCAATGTAGCTGATTTGTTAGAATAGCTGCCGTATTATGCAAAGAGTACATGGTTTGAGACTTGTGAGATTGTTACTTGTGGGTGCCTAGAGCAATTGACTTTTGAGATGCAAGTAGTTCAAAATTTTGTTGGGACAGTGAGCAGGTGAATGAGTTCAATCAATCTAAGGAGCAAGAATGAGTAATGAGTAAAATTCTATTCATAGTTGTAAAAAACTTTTTAAAATTTTATTCTTCTAGAAAAAAGTCCTTTTTCGGTTGTTTTCGTCTCGTTTCTTCATTTTTGTAAAATTATATTTATTGATTTACTGTCTGCAATTATTTTTCTTGATATTATTTTCGTCTGATATGTCTTACGCTGTCTCTGTATTTTCAAGGATTCCGCCAATTCAGATCACTATTTGACCGTTTTACTTAGTGTAAGCGGTGTTATTTGCTTGTTGATTAAAATTAAATTGCATAAACAAGGTTTTCAATTTTAAATTCTAATACAGGATCCATTTATTTTTCACTTTCCGTTTTTTAGTTTTTTCCGTTTTTGTGTGTGAATAAAACGATGTTTTTCTCCAGTTTTTTAATTCAGTTTCCATACTTTTTCACATCTATGATTTATATTTGTATAATAAAAGAGAAAAACCAGTTGAGCAAATCATGAGCGTGTTTCTTTCTGAGACTTCTAGTGCAGTGTGTTGACTGTAAAGTAAAGTTTGAGTAGTCTAAACGAACCAAATATTCTTATACATGCATTTTTATTTTCATCGCAAGTTCCTTCGTGAGATTCTTGTTAAGGAGCTATATAAATGGTCATATGCATACATACTGTTGATTGGTGTCATTTTGTTGCTAGGTGTATGAGCTGTCAACCGTGAAGGACAACTGGGGTCGAAGTGAGATCATCAAGGACTGGCAAGAGGGTGGAGGTGTTCTTATCATCGGCTACGAAATGTTCCGTACTCTCTCCCAGCTGACCAGAGTCAAGAATAAAAAGCAGAAGAAACAATTTACAGAGGGACTTCTTGATCCGGGTAGGGATTCTGGTCAAGATCAGAACATCCTCAGTAAAGTCTGAGCAGCCCAGTGTGGAAAAATAAGTGCCTGGACGCCCCTTACCTTTCCAACAGAAGTGCCTGGACGCTCCTTACCTTTCCAGTCAGTGCTGGCCAATAAGTGGCAGGGCGGCGTTCCGATTTTAAAATAAGTGCATGGACGCCGTCCATGACCGTCCAGGCACACTTTAAGCCCTGGAGTAGTCTAAACAAAACAAATGGTCTTATACATGCATTGCGGTTTTTATTAAGATATTATTGTATGCGGTCTAATCATGCTTGCATTTTTATTAGTTACATTTATCTTTTGCCTGTGAAAAAACTATCAGGTATATTAAAAAATATATGTTCTCGGTTGATTTTATTGTAAATATTACACAAATAATATTTATAACTAGTAAATTAAAATTGACATTGAGGATCAAAATGGACTCGTGCAATTAAAAGCGTGTAGTCCTGAATTTATTAACAGTGCAGATGTGAAATGCAATGAAAAATGTTAGACGAATGAAATTTTAATGAAACAACGAGAGTGCTAACTTGATGGAAAAACAAATCACCAGGATCAGACAGTACATAATATTTTCTTCAATAGTTGACCAACATTTGAGTAAAATTTTAGTAACAATCTTTAAAAAAAATAAAAATGTACAGTGGTGGTGCTACTAATCCTTCTTGTCACTATGTCATCAAGTTGCCTGTTTTTATATATTGGTGAACATTGCTTTTCCAGGTCCAGATCTAGTCATCTGTGACGAGGGCCACATTCTGAAGAACGATGCAACTGGGTTGTCGAAGGCGTGCAACCAAATTAAGACGAAGAGGCGTGTTGTTCTTACCGGTACTCCTCTTCAGAACAATCTCATTGAATGTAAGACTTGCTTCAATTCCACATTGTATTTTCACCAGTTTGCTTCAGAGTTATCAACAAGTCAATAAAGAAAAATGATTGTATGTTCGTAAGTTTGCATTGAACATTGACCTTGGGCACATTGGACTTCAGTGTTATTTACAAGACAGCAAAGGAAAAGTTAATCAAGTTGTAAATCAACGGAATTGAAAAGCTAGAAGTGTTTTTAAACCTTACAGCTTCCTCCAGCCTAAGTAGTAATGGTCAAAAACTTTAGGCATTTAGTTTTATTTTTAGAAACCTTTTTTTTGCATGGCAGAGGAAGCATTTTTTAAGAAGCTAATACAGCAAATTGTTGTCAGACACTGTGTCAACAGTACATTTACTTGAGAGAGAGAGCCTCAGAGAGCTTGAAGGCGCGCTATAACAAGTGCACATACAAACAACAAACAATTTACTTGTCAGCTAACTTGCAAATTGGTTTCCTAGATCACTGCATGGTGACGTTTGTGAAGCCGAAACTGCTTGGAACACGAAAGGAGTTTTCCAATCGGTTCGTTAATCCGATAACGAACGGCCAGTGTTCTGATTCAACTCAGTATGACGTTAAAATCATGAAGAGAAGAGCTCACATCCTACATGAAACTCTTGCGGGATGCGTTCAGGTCTGCAACTTGTTCACTCTGCATGTAATGTTGTTATAGTCTATCTTATTTTGTGTGAGGACTGTATTATTGGTTTATTTGCAGGACTGATTGCTTATTTATGTTTAGAAGGAATTGGTACTTGGATATTGATATCTATTTTGACAATTGTTTGCTAAAGAAAAATTATGTGAAACCTACCAGCTTGTACAAGATTGTGTCAGATCTCTATACAGTTTATTTGCAATCAGATGAGCCATTTTGTTAGGTTTGCTGAAGATTTTAGTTTACGAGTAGTCTACTTACGGTGCTAAATACATTATTGAGCGGTTTGATAATTGCCCTTAGCGAGCGGCTTGATTGATGCCCTCAGTTCATCCACGACTATCTGTAGTTAAATGAATCAGTCTTCAGGATTCACTAGACTGTCTAGTTCTGCCTTCTTTACTCCCTATGATAACCTATCTGCACGTTGTTTCATGTTGTTTTATCTGCAATTCTATACTGCATCTTGGTGGACATCTTCCTGCTTTTTCTTATCTGATGTCTTAAAACCTGCAGCATGTATCTTTCTGTATTATATATATTTTTTCAAAATTTGTGTACAACGCATCTATGATCAACTTGCCAGCACACCAGTTTCTATTTATTTTCTAGAGAAAGGACTACTCGGCTCTGACGAAATACCTGCTGCCAAAGCATGAATATGTCGTGCTGATTCGTCTGTCCAAGGTCCAGGTCGAACTCTACGAGAAATATCTGCAGCGATTGGGCGACGATCTTGCTAGTCAGTCGGTCCGAGGATCTCGTATATTTACGGATTATCAGAACCTCATGAAGATCTGGACACATCCGTGGATCCTGAAGTTGGACGAAATTCGCCAGGAAACCAGGGTAACTAAGCTAAACTTGAAGGCTGTTCAGTGTTCGTAGAAGAACGCTGGGGCAGAAATAAATATAAGCTTGGCTGAGAATCTGCTGTTTTAGTTTTTTGAGAGGTGGCATATGCAGAAGACTATGTCATTTGTAGAACAACTGGGTTGTTGGTTCAGTTTCTTTGGATGTTTTAAATGTCACTGTGAAACTTCATGATGTGATGGATAAAAACCGTATTAGTGTGAAGTAATTAAAGGATATAGTTGCACGTCAAGAACTGTCTGTTATTAATTAATTAATTTATTAGCAATTTGATAGAGTGCTCCTTCAACGTTGACTACTCAGGAGCACTCCCAGTCGCCTGGTCGAATGAAATAGTCTTAAGAACAGTGAGAAATTAGGCAGAAGGACCGATAGGCATTTGACAAAGATTAACAGCCCTGGAGCTCATTCCAGGTTGCAGGGCCAGCCATGGAGAAAATGTGGTGTTACCTGATTGCAGTCTGTGACCTGGGAACGATAAGCTGAGGGGGGAGAGAGCAGCGGCTCTGGACATGTTTGTAACTAGTGCCACTCCAGAAGAGCTATGTAGGATTAATTGTTTCTGAACTTGTCTAATTGATGTTAAATGTTATTAAGAACATAAATTTATTTCATCAGTAAGCAGAAAAGACACCGAACACCAGAGGAGTCAGAAGTGGTAGTCTCATACGCACAAAGAGAGCCTAACCAGTGAATTTCTATCCAAACGTGACGGATAACATTGTGTTTGGTGCTTCTGCTGTGATATGTGAGCCAACAGCAGGTGGAAGTTTCCACAATGGCGCCACTGTCCGGATGGTCTCACTTTCGTTTTTAGATCTATGGCAAATGTTCAGATGCCCCTTGAGCCACAGACTCACATATAGCAGGTATTTATAGACTTCAGGCTGCGGTAAATCGAAGAGCCATCATTGACTAACCATCGAATTCACTCCATTGACCTGCATGACTTAAGTGCTCTGAATTTACCTGGTTGTGGCAGCATATCCATCCAGCCCTGTAGATTCGAGACTTGACTGTGCATCAGGATGAGCTGTCCCTTTTCTTCTTCTTCTTTTCCTTCAGGCTTGAATTAATCCCTCTCTGCGGAGGGGTCAGCCACTCGGATCCTCCTCTTCCACTTTCCTCTGTGTCTCCTACTCTAGAGTCTTTATTTTATTTATTTATTTATTCATTTCTATAGCACCCCTTCAAGCCCACTACTCAGAGGCACTCTCGACTACAGCGTGGACACTGCCATGTGGGCTAAGATTACATGCAGAGAAAGCATCTTCATCGTGTGTTATGAACCAGCTATTTATAAGCGTGATTAACTGATGTTCAAATTCATTGTGAACGCGTTTCTCGTTTAGAAAATGTTCAAAGACGAGTATGACTCATTCATCGACGACTCTGAGTACGAAACGGACGCGTCAGTCGCTAGTAAGTCGAGCAAGAGCGTCGAGGAGGTGAAGTCTGGAAGCGAGGATGAGTGGAAGCCGAAGAGAGTGACGCGCGGGGCAGCAAAGCAACAGTGAGTCATCGTCGGAAATTATTTGAGGTCATCTGTTACCATGGTGATTTCGTTTAATTGAGGTCATCGGTTACCGTGGTGACTTCATTTAATCGAGGTCATCGGTTACCATGGTGATTTCATTTAATTGAGGTCATCTGTTGCCATGGTGATTTCATTTAACCCTTTAATGCCGAGATGGTAGTAAATGGTATGGGAAATCGTTTCCGGCATTAAAGGGTTAATTGAAGTCATCTGTTGCCATGGTGATTTAATTTAATTGAGGTCATCTGTTACCATGGTGATTTAATTTAATTGAGGTCATCTGTTACCATGGTGATTTAATTTAATTGACGTCATCTGTTACCATGGTGAATTGTGATTTCATTTAATGTCGTGTGGCTTCTGATTTCTGATTTTGTATTTATGTTATATATGAAGACCTGCGCTTAATTATGAAGCATGGTTTAAGTATCTTACAAAGTCAATACAGAACTGTCACTACAGAAGTTATTTATTTTTATCTTTCAACTGTTTTTAGTTGTTTAGCGGTGAACATGATTACCTAAATTATGCAAAGAGTTTTTTAATGTTTCTGTTTCTTCTGCTGCAGTTGTCAACCTTTTATCACTTCTTGACCCTTTTAACCCTGAGCTCCCCAGCGAGTCGGCACAACCTAAGAGTAGCGCCAGAACAAGGAATTCACCTTGAGATGTCTTAAGCCATATGCAATATTTCTGCTTTGTTGCAATTTAGTTATTTGATCATTATTGGCCGTGCATGTACTGTGGGCTTTCGCGACAGTTGCACTGTTATTTTTAGGGATTGTAAGATTGTAGAATTGCTGCAGCATCAGAGTTGTATGCTGCTAGAACATCAATAAAACAGTGACTAGTATGCCAGCCCCGGGTGTGGATGGTAGTTGAACATGTCGGTATATTTGCCTTTCGGTTGGTCTTCCTGCCTGTTGTGCTGAAAGGGTTATATAACTGTACTGATTAGCACTCTGCATTTCTTAGTTCGGCCAAAAGCAGGGACATAGGTAACTCCACTGGTCAGCTTAAAGTTTTTGTTTTGGTCATTTGTGCGACTGAATCTGATGCTGGTTGCAGGCTGTTGGTGGATACATAAATGGTCAGTTAGATCAGAATTGTGTCAGTGAATTGTTTAATATTTAACATAGGAAAGAAGAGTCAACAGTGTCGAAAGAGAAAGAAAAGGCGAAAGCGCCTAACGGTGCCAAGAAATCTCAGCCGCAGCCAGAAAGTGATGAGGAGGAAGTTGTCAAAGGATATAAGACAAGATCCAGGGGTGGTGGCCCAGGTAAACAAGTGCTCAGCTCTTCGGTTGGTAGAGTAGCATGTGTATTTATGAAATCTTAAAAATTAAGAAAAATGGAAATTGATTCAATCAGATTTTTATGTTTCTACTAGAGTATGTAAATTATATCAGTTTTATCATTCGTCTCAGGGTTGCAACACCGACGACATGTCGGTTTCAGTTTTAATTTTGAACGTGGCTGGTATTAATTATTGCTATTATTGTGGACATCTGTAACAATATGCTGTTAATTAGAAATGGGAGCTCTGTTTGTATGTCTTTTGAATTTGCGTTTTTTTTACTGTTTTGGTGAGTTTATGACTGTTTCTGTAATATAATTCATAAGCGCAATCAAATACGTTATTTGCTAACCTGTTTTGCGAGCAGAAGAGCCAACAGACCGACACTTGGCATTTCTCTGCGGTCGTGTATTACCCAAGGGTTTGTTCTGCATGGTTTACCACTAACAAATGAAACATTGTTCACCCTTAGGCCAAGAGCGCTTGACCATATACATATGCTTGGCAGAAGTTATCTAACCTAAGCCAAAATGAACATTTGTGATGTGCTTCTCACAACAGAGCTATTCAGAAGTGCTCTTAACTTTGACTGATCCTTAAAAAGAGAACGGTCTTCACGCAGCAAATAATATGCAGATGAGTTCCCATCCAGAATCCTGCTACGAATGGCAGGAAGTAGATACTCTTAATGATGAGGACTTTTGATCAGAATGATTTATACGTAGTTACATGCTAAATATTAATTTCTAATTTTTGAACTGTTCTCCATTATGTATGTGCACCGAAGTGTGTTCATCTCGACTGGTTTGAATAAGGAATACATACTTACTTACTTACTTACTTTTTAGTCGACGAAGAACCGATGGAGATAATTGAAGACGATCCGGACGGTCGAGTATCGAGCGAATGGTGGGCTGACTACATCAAACCCATCGATCAGTTCAACCTTGAGATCAGCGGCAAACTTATGCTGCTCGCCGAAATTCTCAAGATGGCCGAATCTATTGGTGACAAAGTGTAAGCATTTGAAAGACTAGCGCTCGGCGATCTCATGCTTTATGAAAATTACACTATAAGTATAATGTTTTATCGTGTGTCATGCATTTTGACAGAATTCATCTTTGTTCTTCTGCTATTTTAAGATCATCTTAGTTGTGCCTTTTCATATCTTTTATTCAGGCTTGCCTTGGCAAAGTTTCTCAAAGGTTCTTCCGTAGGTGGCATGTTTAACCCCATAAACGACCAGTTACATATGAAAGCCCAACAAAATGTAACAAGCAGTCCCTTTGCAACTCCCTAATGTTACAAGCTCTCAGTTTCAGTCGCTGGTTAAGGTTACTTTTCTTCTGCTTGGTATGTGTTTTGAGAACTTATAAGCAGGAATCTTTAAGGGACGTTATATTAATTCTGATTATATGGATTTAAAGCATAAATGCAGATCTCTATTTCATTTGCATACTACTGCTGATTGATTATGTACAAATTCTGTGGTTGATTTTGTAGGCTCGTTTTCAGTCAGTCACTCTTGTCTCTTAATCTGATTGAGAACTTCCTGGCACACTGGGACAAGCTTGTTGCTTCAGATCCTGATCAGCAGGTTCATACTATTTTCCTTTAAAAGAATTTTTTGTTTAACGTGTGTGAGTGGTTCTGCGATGGTTGCAAATATTATGACTGTTTGCAACTTTGTCAGAAATTACACACCAATCTTGATTGTCGATGATAGCACCCCTTTAGGATTCCAACTCGCAAGCAGTGAGCACTCCCAGACCAGAAAGACTAAGAGGTAAATGACCGAGATCCAAGACGCTGGATTTATCTATGAATGGATTTTTCAAGCGTGAATCACATAGCAGAAGAGGCTGAACAGCAACAGCTGTTATCAGGAGTGAAAAGTCATGTTCTGTGCGGATTGTTCCCTCGTAGTAAAGCCCTGCTATGGCTTCTGCCCTCGACCATACAACTTTGCGCTGCCTAAAAAATTACCTTAACCTCAGTTTGAAAGAAATTATCATTATCACATTTATCATGCAGAAATTGTTAGTTTGTTAATGACGAGAATATCAGGAAATTTGCCTAAAATTGTGTCCTGAAATTCATTTCTTGGAGTGTGTGCACACATGAGTGTATGCACACATGTGTGTATGTACATGTGTGTGTGTACACGTGTTTGTGTGTGTACACGTGTGTGTGCTTGTGTACCTGATTGTAACTAATGGCTACTTTATACGATTCCCAGTCGTAAGAGACTTTTGGGAACTGGTGTGCACATCTACTTCTTGAATTGTGGTGAGTTTATCACTGGGCGATGATGGTGTTATTCACTGCTGATCACTGAAAGTGCAACTGGTCATCAAACAAGTCATGAGATGCAGCATCATCCTCTGATGTTTCATGTATTAATGTATGTTTGATGTGTTAAGAAATTGACTCCCTCAATGAATGGGTTTGTTTTGTCAGGTGGGAGGCACCCAGGGCTGGGACAAGGGAATCGATTACATTCGCATGGACGGTTCGACGAGTGCTCAGAATCGTAAGGAGTGGACGAACATGTTCAACGATGAAGCGAATGTCAAGTTGGTCGCGTTCTTATCTCCTATAAATTCCTTAGGTTATTATGGTGGACATCACGTAATACATTGGACGCCCCTTATTATAGCTTGATAATACATCGTTATAAATATGGACTGAGGTGAATGTCATAATTAGACATTTATTTTGGGTACGTACATTTTTTCCAAGCCCTCGCGCAAATCTCCGAAATCCAATGACCTTCCCCTCCTATGTGGGTACGTATTATATTAGTATTATTATTATTTAATTAATTTCTTACGCGCACAAGGTCACACCGAAATGTGAATCTGAGGTGAATTATATGGACAGCCTCTTATTATAGTTTGAATGTCAATTTTTTTAATGCTTTTGTTTACTGACTGCAGGCATTCAGTTTTCTAGGTATTTTGATGTCTTTCGTGGGAGCCCAGGGATCTCTATTTACCGACCTCCTCTTTCTTGGTAAATTACAGGGCCAGGCTGTTTCTCATTTCAACAAAGGCTGGTTCCCTTGGCATCAACCTAGTCGCAGCCAATCGTGTCATCATATTCGACGCATCCTGGAACCCCACCCACGACGTTCAGTCCATCTTCAGAGTCTACCGCTTCGGCCAGACAAAGCCAGTCTACGTCTATCGATTCCTCGCCCAGGTGAGATTGGCAGAGAAGCCGCATATGGGTTACTAATTGCATTTAGCCATAAGCCATAATCACACTTTTTATTGAAACCAAAGTCAAAGAGTTTAATCTATGTGATAGGTTATTAATACTATGTTTGGCTCTATGGCGGAGTCCTGAAACGGCCACTCTAGAATAACCGTTTAATTAAACAATAATATAGGAAGGTACTCGAGATATAACTGAAAGTTTGGGTTTAAATGGAAAGATAAGAGAAACGTTTCTACAGATCAATAGCTTGACTAGTTAACTAATACAATAGGCAAACTGAACTAACCTTTGAAAAGATACGTACGCAGTTGAGTTTTAAGCGAAACGAAACTGTTGACTTTTGTTTATGGTCTTTGTATATGTCCGGGCAAAGTCGAATATTGGAGAAATGATTGTTTACATATTTTATTGCAATTGCTGCCTACTGCTATTTGAACTGGATGTTGCTTAACACTTGAACAATGAGCGTCTGCTAAAAGCGACTGGGAGCCAATGCAGCTCATCGTTCAGTGTTTGTACATCAAATGTCTTTGCAACGGAAGTAGACTGGTGTTATTTCCAATCAGGAAATGACCAGCAGCACTCCAGTTGTCTGCTGGTTGATTAAATTGCGTTCTGCTCATTGAATTATAATGTTGTTTCTAAGCAAGCTGAATTTTTGTCAATGCTTTTCAGTTATGTATGTACGTACGTATGAGCTCTTGTTTTGGCGCCCCTTCAAGATTCCAAAGATTTTTTAACCGGATTTGAAAACCGATAACCGGTTTTAAGAAAAGACCGATGTTAACATCCCTACCTACTATGATGTGAGATGAAGCTAAATTATAGTAAGCTACATGCCTTCATGCTTTTCGTGGGAACTAAATAGTTTTTGGCATTTCTAGGGAACTTATATATAGTGTTAAAGCAACATGCCTTTGGGTTGTTCTAGGGAACAATGGAGGAGAAGATCTATGAGAGACAGGTGACGAAACAGTCGCTCGCTCAGAGGGTCATCGACGAGCATCAGATCGAACGACATTTCACTGCGGCTGACCTCCGAGAGCTTTACGTCTTCAAACCAGATCGCTTGGACGACCCAAACAGACCGGAAAGACCGACGCCAAAACTTCCCAAGGTAACTACTGAGCAGCTAGACTGGATTCTCATCTCTGTAGCATATACAAACAAACAACTTGGTTAAGGAGTCGAAATGTCATTGTTTTTATGATTTATGGTGATTCTGATTTATCAAAATTTTATCATGATATACAAATATACTTCATTGTTATTATGATTGTTATTGTTAATGTTATTGTGTTTATGATTTATAGCGATTCTGATTTATCAATTATCATGATATACAAAATGTACTTTGTCACTATGCCTTTGCGCTTTATGTTGTAGGATCGAATGCTTGCGGAGCTGTTAACTAACCAGAAAGATTTAATTGTCCAATACCACGAGCACGACTCGCTGCTTGAAAATAAGATTGAGGAGGAGCTTTCAGAGGAGGAGCGTAAAGCCGCCTGGGAAGAGTACGAGCAAGAGAAGAAGGGACTAAGGCCACCACCACAAGGTGATTATTCTTCAGTTTTAATTACAACCAGAAATTATTGTTCATGGTAATAATTTACATTCCGTGTTAATTGATGTTGTTTTTATAGAAAGCTTGACGTGCTTATTGTACGTCATTGTTATCTGACGTTCGCAAATGCTGACATCAGTTTAATCCTTTGGTGACGAGAGGGATTAGTGTTTTGTGCGTTTTAGTACATGCATATGTGTGTTTATTGTTAAAAGTGTTAGCAAAGTAGATGGTCTCGTTAGGTGGCAAGCTGTTATCTGGTTGAAACTGAATATAATGAGGTTGTTGACATGGGTCACATTCTGTTATAAATGTTGGCTTGGGTCACATTCTGTTATAAATGTTGACTTGGGTCACATTCTGTTATAAATGTTGACATTGGTCACATGCTGTTATGTTGACATGGGTCAAATTCTGTTATAAATGTTGACTTGGGTCACATTCTGTTATAAATGTTGACATGGGTCACTTTCTGCTAAGTTGACATGGGTCACATTCTTTTATGTTCAAAGAGTTCAGAAACAGAACTTGTAAGTTGATGCTTGATGATTTTCTTTGGATACTGAAAGATCTCTGTACATTTGCGTACATTTTGCTGCTGAATGTTCTTCCTGTACCAGTTTAGCATATATGCTAAACTGGTTCAGGAAGAACAGATATATCTTTTAGTTTCGTCCTTTATCGTGGTATAGAAGTTTTCAAAAATTGTTGTTTTAGCCCACCAATATAACATGGCTGCTGCTGCCATGATCCAGAACATGGCATCAATGTACAACCAGCCAGCGTCATATCAAATGCAGTCATACATCCCGGATGCTCACAAGATTGCGCAGGCCATATTCGCTTCAGTAAGTTGAATCGTTCTTGGTTACTTACTATTCTTGGCTGCTTGATTCTTACCGACTGTTTCTGAATTGTGCGAACTATTCATGGTATTTGTTGTGATTTTATGCGGTTTTGAACCAATGGTATGATGCAGGAACGATGAGGTCGTAGTTTTTGTTGATGGCTAGTACGGTTATCTATAAATTTATATAGCGCCTCTCGCAGTGCACACTGTTCAGAGGTGCTCCCAGTGCGAGAGACCAAGAGAGAGAAAACTGGTTTTGAGACAGTGAAAGATGGACCTGCCCACCAGTTAATAAGGAGAAATATGTCGAAGGAGGAAGCTGGTTCCACAGCGCAGGGCCAATGAGAGCAAAGGCTCGCATTTGAACCATGGCAGTCCTTGCTCGCGGGACGAAGAGATCGTGCCAGTCAAAGGAGAGGAGTGGGCGAAGAGAAGAAGAGAAGTGGCCAAGGTTGGCAGGCGGATGAGGTCACGTGGATACTTGGGAGCTCGGCCAGTGTAAGATCGGTAAATTAATGTGAGAACCTTGAATTGATTGCATGTAGAACAGTGATTGTGTTTGGATAGGAGTTACAAATAAGTGAAATTTAAGATTTACAATGGGTTTCAACATGCTATGTGTGGTATTTCCACATTCTCCTCCAAGCATGCAGCCAGTCTGCTGTTTTTATGGCTTGAATTTATCATTGCATCACTTCCAGCTGTCTTCGTTCATCCTGCTATCGATGCAGTACAGCTCTGAAGAACTGTAAATATGTCATCAAGGACGCTATAACAAGTGCACATACAAACAATGTTGACTCAAAGGGAGAGTCCTAGAAGGTCTTAGCTAACAAAGGTCACCCTAGAATAAACATCGAATTGAACAGTTATAAGATGGTATAATGTGGGATTGTGTAAGAGAACTTGTCTAGTAAAGCATGCCTTGTAAAACAACAAATTAGCTTGGCCATGGCAAATCCTTAGACTGGTTAGGACAGCCGTGTATGACAGATGAGAACTCGTTTTGGCGAGCGTGCTTTCTCAGCAGCTGGTCCAGATACTGGAATGGTCTTCCACCTGCCATTTGAGTGTCTGACTCGGTTGGTTCTTTTAAATCTAAACCCAAGACTCGCTTATTTTCTTAGTCCTATCCTGCCAGCTGATTGTGTGTTGCCCTTGCACCGCCACGCCTATATTATGGCGCCATATGAATTGTTGTCATTTTCCATATTATTATTATTGTTTTTGTTATCCTCTGACATGCCATTGAGTAGATGACTTGTGTTATTTGACAGAATCCTGGAATCAGTGAAGCTGAGCTGAAACAAAGAGTCCAGTATTATCTGCAGATGCAGCTGGCCAATCAACAGCGTGTCATGTTGGCCCAACAGCAAAAGGTATATGGTCAACTTCACGCCAATGAGATATCTGGAACCAGTTTCTGGTGTTTTTTTAATGTCTGATCTGCTTAATGCTAGGTTATAGTTATCTGAAACCCGTGTGGCAAACTGTTATGACTGTTTCTGTGTGATTGCTGGGTCGGTAGATATTCCTCTGCATCTGGTTTGAAAATTCGATCACTCAAGAAAGTAATTTTCGTATGTGATGGATGAGAACTTGTTTTGGTTGGCAGGTTGTCTTGACCTCTACCCTAGATGTTGGAACACAGTCTTCCTCCTGCCATTTAAGCGATTGACTTAATTGATTCTCGTCTAAAAACTTATTTGCTCTCTAAGGCATTCCTATAGTGCTCTCAGTCCTGTTTGCTCATACCTTCATCATGCAAAGCCATGCCTTTTCTGTGGTTGACCCGTTGGTATGGAATGGCCTCACTCTTGAGCTGCACATGTTCCCTAGATCCCTCTCGGACACATTCCATAAGCACTTGAAAACTGTTCTTTTTGGCCGAGCTGGAGTTGAGAGCACCTCCGAGTAGTTTCCTTGAAGAGGTGCTATGTAAATGCTTAAATGAATGAATGAAAAACTGATTGACGTTCTGTGTCAATGTTTACAGCAAGAGATGGAGAAGTTGCATAGGATGCAGGAGGAGCGCATGCGCCAACAGATGCTACTTCAGCAGCTTGGCTTTGGTTCCGGCCGGTCAGAGAATGCAGCAGGTGCCTCCGCAAAGGAAGCTGCCGTACTCTCAAGCCTCCTTGCACCACCCGCGAGCTCCAGCAGGGCGGCTTCGGCGGCGCCAAATTCAAAAGGTTCCGGCGCCAGTTCTGCATCGTCGTCGTCGAAGTAGTTCATTCCGTCTTAGGAACGATTCCGTGTGTCGCCAAAAGGCGTTGGAGCGAAGAAGCGCGCGCGCGTGTGGACAGTTGGTTCCACGTGACTGACTTTTTTGCACAAGTCTTCAGAAATTGCGTAGATAATGTGAAACTCTTTTGTGTTGTGTCGTTAAGTGATGTGTGTCATGTTTGGTGACGAGAGGACATTGATCGTTAGGTTTACCTAACCGTTTTGAGTTGTTGTCCGAGGAACGGTGGTATTTCACTCATTATAATCGGTCGTGCATTCTCTCTTCTGCTCTCTAACTTATTGGTCGGTGACTTGTGAAGGGGTTTCGGTTGGTGGATCATTTCCATCATGTTCCAAATGTGCATAATTATATCGGTTGGTGATCGTCATACGAGAAGGTTGTGTGTTGACTGAATTGCACAGTTGAGTTGATCTTTTTTTTGTTGATTCCACGTGCCATTCGTTTGCCTTTGAAGACGGCTGTCAACGAAGGCGTGTAGTTAAATGTGCAAATACTTCAGATTTATTTAGGTTTCCACGAGATATTCTTGACTTTCTGTGGTCTAGGAGGTTTTTGATGGTCGTTAGGTACGGCTTTGACCAGCTTTCGTCACCTGATATCTGACGTTAGGAGATGTTGGTTGACAGGCAGTTTTGCATAGTGATACAACGTGATTGGGAGTGTAGGACATTGATCGAAATTTATTCAATATCAGAGTCCATTCTCAGAAGTATCTTTCTTACATAGCATAAGATCTACTGTACTGGGCTTATGACATATCCTGGGCTTACAGTTAGCTGTTCTGCTTAGGCGTCTAAGAAGTTGCCAAATAGGCTTATATTGGTGATTCTCTGCTAGCTGTTAAACACTTCCGGATAGGTTCAGATTGTCTGTGATTCTGTTTGGACTGCCGAGCACTGAATAGAACGCTAGGTTTCTCTGCTGTGTGCAATTATATAATTATCTGCTTTTAATACCAGGAAAATGTATATTGATTGATTCTATTTAATGCAGATACAGTAGCGAAGTTCCAGGGTAAATTGGAGTTATAATCTGAGCCTATATTCCATCGCAGGCTAAAGAGCGTCTTGCTTGGGGTGAGATGGTTTGCGGAGTAATTAGTGTTGCTTTGGCATTCATTCCCTGTGGGATGGTGTGATTGAAGTGTCTGATTGTATTGCAGTATTTTGGCCTCCTGTTGCAGATGAATAGATCCAACTTTGCTATCAGTTGGCTCGATGGAAGCTGAGTTCCATTGTAATCATCTTCTTGAAACTCATGATTTGGTGCCTATGATATATTAGAAGACAAAACCTAACTACGAAATACCTAACTTAACTCTATAGTCGTCAGCATCGCATAAATTACCTGTTGATGTCTTGCATTGTACACCTGACGCGATAGAGGTTATTAATTAGCGTTATTCATGCTAGGAGCATATTATTATTATAGATGGTCAATTTTCAGTTCGGCGGTTGTTGTTGCTGTTGTCAGAGGCGGACTTGACTTGGCTGGTTTTCGTGACGTCTTAGAGACATTTCTATTGAGCTTTGCCATTGTATTAATATTATTATACTACAGTGTGGTGAAAGGTTCCTCCTGTGTTCACTTTCAACTCTGCTTGCACGATCCACAGACCAATCAAAGCAACAATGCCATATGTAAAGCAGTTAAAGCTTATATAAATATGTTCCAGTATGGGCGTTTGTAAGTCCTACATAGGAAGGTTCATGTGTAACAAATTAAAATGCATGAAAATTATCGTCCCATATCAGGCCGTATGTCAAAATGCAGATGGTCCCATATGTAAAAATGCAGATGGTCCCATATGTCAAAATGCAGATGGTCCCATATGTAAAAATGCAGATGGTCCCATATGTCAAAATGCAGATGGTCCCATATGTAAAAATGCAGATGGTCCCATATGTCAAAATGCAGATGGTCCCATATGTCAAAATGCAGATGGTTACATAATTATGTCAAAATGCAGATAGTTCCATATGTAAAATTTATGCATACATTCCCATGTGTTGGAACATAAGAAACCAAAGTGGAATAGTCACGCGTCCTACATGCACCATTAATTTTGGGATACATGAATGGCTTGTATTAATTAAAGCCTTAGAAAGCCCACACGATTGTTTGAAGTACGTACAGTCACACGGCCAATTAACACTGGACGAAGACAGCAATTCACATATTTCTGCTGTTAATATCATCAATCCTCCAGAGTTGTCCTGTCTCCTACAGCTTTCCTCTTATGACCAAGTTGAGTGTGGGGAATACTTGTGCCTAAGGTCAGTGTTTAATCTAGTCCCCTTGCTTTGGGGGGTTTGGGGAGTACTTGTGGCTAAGGTCAGTGTTTAATCTAGTCCCCTTGCTTTGGGGGTGGAAGTTTAGTCTTTATCCCGAAATTTCGAAAGACCATGTTGATTCCAGTACTTTAAGATCTGATGACTGTTTGTGTTTGTGCCAAATTTTCTGAAAAAAATGCCAATTCCTGTTAAATTCTCTTTTATAATATGATGACCTTTTTAATACATCAATGCTGTCCTGTTGAATTATTCTAACACATGTCCTTTTTACATGCCTACATTTTTTTCTGAAATTTTACATGCCTACATTTTTCTGAGGCAGGGGGAAATGTTACATGGTACATATATAAATGTGAACAGCAGCTCAAGATTTCTCGGGGGGGGGGGAATATGTGGGAACTTCCCCAGAGACGTCTAGATTAAAAAACTGGATTAAGATGATGGTGTCATGTGATATTCTATCCCCCCAGAAAATAAAAGCTATCCGGGGGATGAATTAATCTATCCCCCCAGATGGAATTAACCTGTCTAGACTAGCCGGGGGGATAAACCATTCTATAGTGACTCTAAGTGTTCTTAAGTGTTTTAAATTAAAACCAAACCTAAAAAATATCTAGTAGGAATAAACATACCTGTTAGTGTCATTGGTCAAAGCAAAGCAGATGAAAATTAATTTGCGAAAATAAATGTACGTGGAAGTGGTTTTTTCGACTTTTCTTCATTTGGGGGGATACGATTAATACGGGGATACTCTATTTCGTGACAATGGCACTGTTACACAACTGAAACTCCTATCCAGATTCTATTGCTGTTCCACCCACAATCACCATCAACAATTTCAACTGTGGTACCATGCTGTCTCCTTGGCTGCATTGCTGGTAGGACCCTCCCAGATTCTGACCTGGCACCTAAACGATCCGACCAATCTGTCGATTGTGGACTTGATTTGCATGGTCTCTCTGACATAACTGTGTGGACGTGCAGAATTTAACTGAGAAGATTTTCATTACATCGGGCCTGAAAATGCTCCGAGGTGTCAACTACGCCTTCAAACTGTCCTTGATGTGCTACGTAAAATTTCATGTACATTAAAATGAAGTCGTGTGTCTCTGATTAGAATCGTTCTCTAAAAAAATTCAGTGTACACTGTAGTCAACCAGCGGAACACTAGACAAGAGGTTTTGTCACCATTAGCCTGCTCTGTGAAATGTCCTCTCCTCTATGCACGACATTGCATGTTTCTGTTCTTCCTGGATATTCACAATTTCACATCTCTCCTCAAAATCCTTTTTCTGAGGCTACTCGCACCGGGAATACTTGGTACTGTAATAGCCTTTATTACTTCATTAGCAAATGCACGATGGGACAGCGAAATACAATGTAAAATAACTCACAGAAATAATTATAAACTATGGCAACATGAATAAATAGTGTTGTATGTTAATAGGTGCAAAGCATCCTTGTAATTAATCCCTTTCTTTTGAGGAGGTCAGTAAATGGAATTTCACGATTGTGAAATGTGGACGTAGAGAGTATTGCGACTCAAGAACAGGAGGCAGTAAACCATGGAGGACATGCGTAATATTGGCCAAAGTAGTGTCAAATAGCACACATCATCTCTTCAAAAGTAGGGAGTTTGAGGGCAAAGCCCTGGTATGTAAGGCCTATCCTGCTGTTTAGTATAGTATGTAAGGCACCCTTGTTACGGCATGTCTGTATTACGGCGCCATAGAAAGTGTCATTGTTTTTACTATTGTTATCTTATATATATTTCAGTAAGTCTGTGTGTTTGTTTGTGTGTTAGCTATGCACAGCCACAGTTTGGAAGCAATCGACCCCAATCCTTTGCAGGGGGTCGGGGTCGACTCGACACTGGTCATTGGGGGGGTCGACGAATCTCTGCCACCATGGGGCTAGGGTGGGGGGAGAACAAAAGCCCTCATTTTTCCTGTTGTCCGTTTCCCTCACAGGCTTATCACAGCACTTTTCTTTCTGTCCCATACACATAAAAACCGTTTTAGAAGTGTTTAAGGCCAGTGCTTTTGGTAGTCCAGATTTCACGGGTCGCATACCGGTCGAGGTCGGAGTGTGGTGGGGTCAGGGAGGTTTGGAGGGAGGATGAAAGGGAGGGGAGGGTGGGCATTGTGGGAGGGAGGGAAGGTGAGAGGGAGGGATGGAAGGAGGGATGGAGGGACTGACGGAGGGATTGGCAGGGAATGGCCCGAATCCTAAAATTCCCGGGCAACGCCGGGTACCCCAGCTAGTTATTATATAAGTTTCTTGCTATCAAAGAATAATGGGTAATATTCTACGGATTCATTATGCGGGCATGCTAGCAGAGACGGGCAAAAACACCAGGGCCTTCTCTTGTTGCTGTTTAATGACACTGCCATTGCAAAGGTGATTAGTGTCACCCTCCTCCCGTATCCAGTCTTGGGACTGGCACTGTCAAAGCACAAACAGTGTAGTAGTTTCACACCTGCTGGGCTTCAACCCATAGACTTCTTATAAAACCTCAATCCATATTTAGAGCTAATCCAGATCACATGCACCAACACAAACAGAGTCATTATAATTCTCAGCAGTGCCTAAAGTGTGGAAAAATAAGTGCCTGGACGCCCCTTTCCTCTCCAAAAGAAGTGCCTGGACGCCCCTTTCCTCTCCAAAAGAAGTGCCTGGACGCCCCTTACATTTCCAGTCTGTGCTCGCCAATAAGTGGCTGGACGGCATTCAGATTTTAAAATAAATGCATGGACGCCGTCCATGACCGTCCAGGCACACTTTCAGCTCTGATTCTCAGCATCTCGTTTTTATAGTATGTGTATGACCCAGCAGATCATAATATGAGACTTGTAAGTTTTAAATGAAATGATAGGACGAGATGAGGCAACCACCGTTAAGTCTAGCATTGTCCCAATGTGTGCTGGCCGGGACGGTGAACTCAGCCATGTAAAAGATTGCTGTTCGTTGGCGTGCTGGATAATAAGCTTTTAGATATAATTATTACGTCGTGTTTCTTAAAGCCGAATCATAAACCATCGTGTACAGGGCTGGAGCTTATAATTCAGAGCGTCATCCGAAGGTCAATAGGTCAATGACAATTGGCATGAGTAATTGGTTTTAAAGTAGACCACTTATCACGATGGTCCAGCATTCTAGTTGCCGTCAGTATCCGGATGACTAGTCAGATTGACAGTCAGGTGAGTGCTGGAATCTGATCCATTAAAAAAAATGGGGACGAAATCTTAAGCATAGAGCATGCAGTATGGAAATAAAAGCGACAAAAGTAAATCAGAAAATATAAATTTGGGTAGCTAACAAATTTAGGATTTTGTTTGCGTACAAATAAGTTTTTATCCGGAGTCTACTTTTCGTAACATTTTTCCGGAAGTAGGTGGGACGTTGAATCAAAACAAACTATTTAAACGAAAAGAATAGAACTGAGAAAGTTGTCGCTATGCCAGCTTGTTATAATTATTAAGGTAAGAAACTTGTATAAGCGATGTTTCGGCTCTGTGTTTTAGCTGTTAATTAATAAGTGAAGAAATCATGCTAATCTTTTCAGTCAGCTGATGTATAGATTGCGTGAATTGATGGAAACCTCTACTATAAATCACCCCGAGAACTTTTACGCCATACTCATATTATTTGCAAAAACGCTTACATTTTATCTCACGAGTTCCAATTTTTATGAGCTGAACGTCTCTAGCACTATTCTTTAACAGATATTATTTACCAATGTCGCTACCATGCCAGAATTTCAACTAAGCTCGTCGATTTTTATGTGCACAGATGAAGGTAAACACGCACACTGCATGCCCGTACTCCAAACAATATGTTTGCCAACGAATGCAATAAATTAGAGCGCGGCGGGCATTTGGCCGGATTAACTCACTTGCTCCGAAAATTAAAATTTTAATACCTGCTTATAGACCACAAAGTAAGTATTCAAACGCGCCTATTCCCAATGTTCTTGGACGTTCCTGTGATTTTATATAAATTTTTGAAAATCTACAAAATACCATTGATTTTCGGTCTTTAACACTCGCCTCCGCCATATGTACACACATTTCAATGACGTCACGGGCACTCATGATGTTTATAAACTGTTGTAGCGCAATTATTCATGTGCGCCAGCTGCTGAACAATCAAGTTCTACTTGGTGGACTGGGGCTTGAGGTGCAGAAATAGAAGCTGGAGTGGCGAAAACGTTTGAGAAAAATGAAAGCTGGATAAAAGCATTTATATAGCAGCTATATAAATGCTTTATCCAGCTTCCATTTCAGCTATAATATAGCTGAAATGGAAGCTGGATAAAGCATTTATATCGCTGAAATGGAAGCTGGATAAAGGCAGTTATATAGCTGAAATGGAAGCTGGTTGATTAAAAAAAAGCATGAGAAATGGAAGCTGGATAAAGGTGTTTAAAGGCTGAAATGGAACTTAAATTTCAGGGGTATTGCGCTACAAAAGTTCATAAACACGTGAGTGCCCGTGACGTCATTGAAATGTGTGTACATATGGCGAAGGCGAGTGTTAAAGACCGAAAATCAATGGTATTTTGTAGATTTTCAAAAATTTATATAAAATCACAGGAACGTTCTAGAACATTGGGAATAGGCGCGTTTGAATACTTACTTTGTGGTCTATAAGCAGGTATTAAAATTTTAATTTTCGGAGCAAGTGAGTTAATGCGGCCAAATGCCGCGCGGCGACCTATCGACGCCATCTGTCCACTGCATCCCAGCATCAAAGCGCTGAGTAAGTAAGTAATCTACGCAAGTAGCAATAGTAAAAATTAAAGCGATGTGAATAAGAAACGTTTCATGTGATCTAACAATGAATCAAATTGGAGCCACGCATTGTGACGTTTAATATGTTGTAACTATAAAACTACGATAAAGCTACCGAATTAATAGAAATACGCCTCTACCTAAGTGTTCAAAATAATAGCGAAAATGTTCATGCCCAGCTGATAGCTTCATAAGCGCCAGGCGGAACATCAGCTAAATTATAGTTTCGAAAGCGCCGAATTCTTTTGCAAAGCGCAGGTTTATTTTACTCTCAAACTGTAATGTACTGAATATCTGACCACATATTGCCCTGTAATTCGATTACTTACTTATCTTGCATGTGGGTAATGAGCCGGTTACTTACTTACTGAGCGCTTTGCATGTTGGGATACATGTTGTGATGCCGTCGATAGGTCGCCGCGCTCTAATTTATTGCATTCGTTGGCAACCATATTGTTTGGAGTACGGGCATGCAGTGTGTCTGTTTACCCAGATGAATAATAGCAGGTGTGTTTAGTGAAAGTTAGCGGTATAATCATATTGCTTTGTGTTGAAAGATATTTTGTTTTTGCCGAATTCAGTTCTTCCAAAACTGAGCCATGCCAGAAGTTTCGAACAGAACGGGGAAGCTTTTAAAGTTCCGCAATTGTCGTCTTCTCAGATGTCATCAGATCGTGGTAGATGATCTTTGGGTAAGGAATGGAAAGATTGTCAATCCAGAGAGGCTTTTTTACGACGAACAAACGCTGGCTGATGTCACAATCGATTGCAATGGGTTGATACTTGCCCCCGGCTTCATCGACGTTCAGATAAATGGTAATTAATTCATGATGCATATTCTGTTTATTAGATTTTCAACATTTGTTATGTATGCAGTCTCTGGCATATGTGCCTTTACTCGTTATTTGTCTTTTGGTATAAATGATGGCTGGACACCTTGCATGGTTGCCATGCAGTTACGTTTTACTCTTGTATAGGCTTGTGATCATCCGATGATTCTATGACTTGTAATCTTACCGTGTACTCGTAATCGTAATCTCCTAATTTCTAAAGCGCCACTCGAAAGCCAAGTGCGGGGCACCGGCTTATTCACGAACGCTGCGTTGGGTTAGAAGGGTTGTCCGTGAGAGTAGTCCGTGGTGGTCCGGCTCGAGTTACCATAGGATCAGGATCAAATGCGTTGAGTCAAAAGGGTTGTCCGTAAGAGTAGTCCATGGTGGTCCGGGTCGAGGAGTAGTCCATGGTGGTCCGGGTCGAGTAGTGTACTTATAGATTTGAGTTAATGAAAAAATATTATCACAGAGTTCTTTTGTTAGATTGGCTTGCCACTAAGTTTAAGATTGTACAGGCAATGAATGGATTTAGGTAGGCCTATCAGTTTTTGTATTTCTATGTCTAAACTTTTCATGATATTGTCGTTCCATTTAATGTTCATTGTTCATTTTACAATGATTTCTTAGAACCAGGAGACAGATAGATTTGCTGTTTTGTTTGTTTAAAGAGCATGCTTTGTGATTTAGGGCAATTAAGTGGTCATAAATGGAGGACTGGGTTGTTTATACTACCTGAATGTGACTTCAGACAAAGCCAAGTGCCCTTGAACAAAGTACGAAGAATGCAGCTCAGTTAATTTATTGCAATGGCTGTAGTAAATTAATATAGCTCAATAGCTTAGTTGAGTGTGAGGACAAACATTTACTAATGCTGTTTCAATATATATTGATCTTAGTATATGTATGAGTCATTCAGTTCTACCCCTCTGACCCTATGGTACCTTGACCCGGACCACCTCTGGACTACTCTTATGGACAACCCTTTTAACGCAGCGCTCTTGAATAGGCTGGTGCCCCGCGCTTGGCTTACAAGTAGAGCTTTAGAAATTTGGAGATTACGATTACAATTTATTGCATTTATATATTAAATATTCTCATTCTCATTGTAGCATTATAGCAAGGAATGGGCGATATTGTTTTTATTTGCATAGCCTTATGGCTGTGTAATATTGTTCATTAAAAAATTGATTTCAATTGATAAAAATATGATGGTCACTGTAATTGACCACATACAGATATTCATAAGTATTCCGCTAGAAAACCGAAACCATTGCATAGCTGGATGAATTTTGCTGTAAATCAGTTTTTGGTTTTCATAGAACACATTACTTTACACAATTTGGTGAATCAAGTTTTCCCGGAGCCATGTGAAAACCATTTGTGATCAGAATCTTGCTTCGTCATTGTGATGGTGCGTAATTTGCGGCTTCTGCTGATGCCTGTTCTGTGAGATGCTGAGAAGATCTGAATGTTCCCATTTCCAGGTGGATTTGGCGTTGATTTTTCTGTCGACAACGATCATCTTTCATCCGATCTCCAGCGAGTGGCCAAAGGTCTGCTGGAGCATGGAGTGACATCCTTCTGCCCCACAGTCATCACCAGTCAACCGACCCTCTACCGAAAGGTTACATGAACAGCAGATGCAATTTTCAGCAGATGCAATTTTCAGCAGATGCAATTTTCTGATTTTTTTAGATGTGACGGGGTCTCGGACAGGTTTGACTTTGATCGAACTAGTGAGGACGACAGAGGAAATCTACATTTGGAGACAGATGGTTCATGGTGCGGCCAACCATTCGGGTCGAAGATGGCTAAAGACAAGACAAGATGGGGACAAACATTTTGGGAGTTTTAGCAGCAGTGATAGGTGTTGCTGAATGATTGCTGTCTGCATGACATAATGATGCTAGTGTAGTTTAATTAATTTTTACGTAACTCTTGACATTATTCAGAGGTATGCTTATTGTAAGAAAAATCTTTCTCACATGTTCAAACATTTAAAAAAAGGTAACTGTTATAATGGATTGATTGATTGGGCTTTCATGTGCTGATGGAAGACAATGGTTGATTGATTGACTGATTGATAGTTGGATAATTAATTTATGTAGCTAAATGGAGGATCTATATTCTGTGAAGTGCTCTCGGTCCAACCCTGATTCAATTGTTGCTTTTAAGACAATAGTCTTGAATTGATAGTCCATTCATGTGTGTAATACAATAATAGTCATGTGAAAGCTGTAGATCTTAAATGCCATTTAGATATATGTTTCCTGTTATTGAGAATATTTTTTTCAGTGTTTGATGGATGAATCCCCAAGCCAGTCAGAGACATGGCATTCTTTATCAGAATATGTCATGAAGATTGACCACGATTCTTGCTGTTCTAGATTCTACCTCAGTTCAAGAAAAGAGATGGAGGACCAGATGGCGCCACAATCCTAGGTAATTGTCTTGACTTTTGACCTCTTAGTTCTCACGTGAGCTTCAGTTTAAATTATAGTTTGCCTTAAACCAGCATTATTACTGTTGCTCTTTGCAGCATTGTGCTACGTAATTTCATTGATATATTGTCGCTAGTGTTACACTGCTACTAGGTACCTTTTTTGTTTCTGCATTTGTCTGTTGTATGCATAGGTGGAGACCTGGGCGGAGATTTGGGGGGGACAGAAAGACGCGAGATTTTTGACGGATGAATGGCTCTGAGTGTCGCCGAAAAATTTCCATCTTTTGCCGGCCAAAATTTCTGACGACCAGCGAAATCTCGACGAAATTTTCTATTTTCGCCGCCAAAAAAGTTGATGACCTTTTTTTTAGTCGTGGCGCTCAACGGTTGGGGTGAAAAATGCATGGGCCGTCCCCCCAACACCTTCATTGGGGGGGACCGTCCCTCCTGTCTCCCCTAGGTCTCCGCCCATGGTTGTATGTACAATGATGTCTGTGCATTTGTTTAAGGTCTGCATCTGGAGGGACCATTCATTAACAAGGAGAAGAAGGGAGCACATCTGGTGGAGTGCATTGCGGACATTAAGAATGGCCTTTCCACTCTGCTTGACATCTACGGCAACCTCGAAAACGTGGCAATCCTGACGCTCGCCCCCGAACTGCACGGAGCCTGTGACGTCATCAGACCACTGACTGAACGAGGCATCACCGTGTCGTTGGGTGCGGAAACTCTTCAGATCAATTTGCAATTAATTAATTAATTATTTGACTAATTCAATTATTCATTCGGTGCATGTTGTGATGTAAAACTTATATTCTGTAGACTTATGGGATATAGACGTAACGTTAATTCATTTGTTCATTCATTCATTAATGTTGATACCTGTGTGTATTGTAATTAATGCTGAAGTGGCATGTAAAGATCATGTTGAACAAAATGGACGGATTTTTTTGGACTGGGTTGAGACAATGTCGACCGAATACTGGTTAAAACTTTGCACATGCCAATGGTGTTTACCAAATAAATGACGATTCTGTTTTAGTACGAGGACAAATGAAACGGCTGTTATATTAGTTGTAATTAGTTGAATGTAGGTGTTAGTATATTTTGTTGGTTTTGTGCTTAGGTCATTCGATGGCGAACTTGTCGGAGGGTGAAGAAGCAGTGCGACAAGGAGCCAGATTCATAACGCATCTCTTCAATGCAATGCTACCTGTAAGCAATCAATGATTGAAATCGATTAATTCATTGATTAATTCATTAATGCACATTGCTTGCATTTATCATTTTTGACTTGCATGTATGCAGCATCGTTTGTGCTTTACACCAATCGCAAAGTTTTCTAGCAAATGGTTTACTTCCATTCTGTATGAAAAATTATTTTCTAATTTTTTAAATTTTATTTCGGTTTTCCCGGTCTGTGAAGGTCAGTGAGTGGAGGCAGGGAAGTAAGACATGCTGAGTGATTACCATTGGATAAATCTGGTTGACAGCCTGATGCAATGATAAGAAAGTTGCCAAAGTATTTTGACAATAGAGTTTGCTGTTTAGTGTTTGCTATCATTTGCTGACTCCATTGTCCCATGGGTGTTTTTATTTGTAAACCAATGAACTGCTTGTGGTTTATATTTCACGAATTTAAAGTGTGTGTTTATATTGCGTGTGTTTTATAGTTTCATCATAGGGACCCTCATCTTGTTGGACTTCTGACGAGTAATAAAATTCCAGATGGCAGCACCGTCTACTATGGTATAATCTCCGATGGAGTGCACACACACCCAGCGGCACTTAGGATTGCACAGCGAACGCACCCAGATGGTTGGTTGTTTCGCATTTATACCTCTTTTGATGCTGTTTTCATTGAACTTATTTTGTGAAATGGTAAACCGAGCATTTCTTCTGTTGCATAATCTGAAGGTTCGCTTGAATTACGGTAATTCTTAAGTAGATGTTTGCCAGAGTCTGTCATCTGTCTATCTGCCTTGCTCGATTTTTATACTCTGCCCTGCATAAATCTTCATATGACCTTTGCTTGGGTGGCCTGTTCTTACTTTAGACCTGATCAGAGACTTGAATCTGCCGATAGAAAAGCTTGCATGGATGATGATGATGATGATGTTCAAGTTTTTGTAATTTGTAAGTATCAAGTCAATAGAAAAGTTAAATACAGAATGTGCCTAACAAGAGTTTGACTTTATGAGTCTGAGCATGTATTAGGGTTGCATGTTATTTTAAGCATTTGACTTTTGGTTGGCTCTATTGATAATGTACGCTTTTAACCATGTCTGTTAACCAAAATGTGGATAGCAATGTTGGTCAATTAAAGAATATTCGTGTCTTATCTAACTTATAAGCACATTTTTTTAATCAAGTTCTTTATGTGATCAGTTTGCAGAATTTTTCTGCTTGCAGTCACAGGATTTTCTTTTACTGAATTGCATAATTACTTAGCAGGCTGCTGCTTTGTTTTGACCTGGAAGCTGATGGTGTTCTTTTGTGTGGTGTGGGTAGGTTTGGTCATTGTGACGGATGCTGTTCCAGCAATGGGTCTTCCAGTTGGAGTTCATACTCTGGGGACTCAGGTTGTCGAGGTCAAAGACAACCGGGCAGTTCTGGCTGGAACAAACACCCTGTGTGGCAGGTAGGATTCACTCTGATATTTGATATTGGGGAAGTTCTGCATATGTCAGATTGAACATGAGGCAGAATTTTTTTTTTTAAGTACCGATATAATGTCTAATGGTATTAATTATAATGATAGTAATCATTACCTATAAGTTCTTTAATGTATCAGTATATCTGTGGCATTCTATCTTTTTTCAGTACTCGCGTCATTTTTAAAGCACTTGCGTCATTGTCATGCAAGTTCTGATATGAGGTGACTGAAGATGTAGATTAGGGTGTCCCAAAAAAACTTTTTTCTTGAAATTCTTAGGTCTCACCAGTCAAACAGTTTCCTATGGGGATGATAATATTTGTGTAATTTTTTCGAATTTTTAAAATAATTTTTAGGTTCCCCCCAAGGAGCTCAAAATTTTATATATAGCGTACTATGATATTCGTGTGCAAATATTTCAATATATGAGGCAACGTCATTCACACCACATATATTTTACATGCTTTTGCACAAAATATGATATTAATTCATTCATTCCGAAAACTTATATAGCGCCCCTTCAAGAAGCCTACTCAGAGGCGCTCCCAGTCCAGCCACAGCTAAAAAGATAGGTCTTGAGCAACTTGTAGAAAGCAGGCAAATTATTCCGAGATAGTAAGCATAGTGCAAGCGGGAGCCCATTCCTTGTGGATGGGCCAACAACCGAGAAGGCTCGACGCTGTCTGGTAGCAGAGCGGGTTCGAGGGACCAGCAGCTCCCCATTGGCCGAAGAGCGTAAAGTTCTACGGGAGGCTACGACAGAGACAGGGCGACAGAGATCAGATAAGTAGGAAGGAGCACCACCAATTAAAAACCGCCAGGATGTCATAGGCTACAATGTAATTGCTCAAAAAATGTTATGCTGTATTTTGCTCAGACTGGTTTTGCAGTTAATTGACTGAAATTTGACAAAATTTATATATGCACAGACTTTTCATATAATTATTAGAATTCGGAAAATTATTTAACCATTATTGACTACTATAATAATTCGAGCAGTTATTCAAAAAATAGTTTACTTTGAGATGGCATATTAGTACATAGTACCAAATGTGAGAATGTCACATGTTTGGTACAATCAGTAGTTTACTACATCGGAAGAAGTGACTCAAGTGAGTCATGGTTGCAATTTGGGAAGTACTTTCGATGTATTTCAACAGCTTGCAATTAGAACTGTTTATGACTTTCATTTGTTATGGCATTAAATGTCTGTATCAGGCACAGCCATTGACACATGTCAAGTTGTTCACCATTGCAATGGCTTAATTGAACGATTTTCCAGATGGTCAAACAGCAGGACTCTCTAGAAAGCTGTCGTCAATGCCGGTAGTCTGGAAAAAGCTTTGAGAGATATATAGCTCTTGTAAAGTTGTGGAAGAAACTTGACCAAGTGAAATCCGATTTCGGGGTCATGTGTAGTATGAGAGTTGCTTCCTTGTGTGGTGTTAAGAGATCGGAAAACAATTCAAGAGTTGCGTGCTCTTGACTGAAGTATCAAGAATGGCATTGCATTACTTTAAGTGCAGTAATACTGAGAACATGCAGGATAATCATATGCTTGTAATCTTCTAACTAACATGAAGCAATTAAATGGAGCATCGGCTGAGGTTGGACAGTGCCCCAGGATAGTGAAGCTCATAAACAGTTCTAATTGCAAGCTGTTGAAATACATCGAAAGTACTTCCCAAATTGCAACCATGACTCACTTGAGTCACTTCTTCCGATGTAGTAAACTACTGATTGTACCAAACATGTGACATTCTCACATTTGGTATTGAGTACTAATATGCCATCTCAAAGTAAACTATTTTTTGAATAACTGCTCGAATTATTATAGTAGTCAATAATGGTTAAATAATATTCCGAATTCTAATAATTATATGAAAAGTCTGTGCATATATAAATTTTGTCAAATTTCAGTCAATTAACTGCAAAACCAGTCTGAGCAAAATACAGCATAACATTTTTTGAGCAATTACATTGTAGCCTATGACATATCCTGGCGGTTTTTAATTGGTAGTGCTCCTTCCTACTTATCTGATCTCTGTCGCCCTGTCTCTGTCGTAGCCTCCCGTAGAACATTACGCTCTTCGGCCAATGGGGAGCTGCTGGTCCCTCGAACCCGCTTTGCTACCAGACAGCGTCGAGCCTTCTCGGTTAATTGTTGGCCCGTCCACAAGGAATGGGCTCCCGCTTGCACTATGCTTACTATCTCGGAATAATTTGCCTGCTTTCTACAAGTTGCTCAAGACCTATCTTTTTACCCGTGGCTGGACTGGGAGCGCCTCTGAGTAGGCTTCTTGAAGGGGCGCTATATAAGTTTTCGGAATGAATGAATTAATATCATATTTTGTGCAAAAGCATGTAAAATATATGTGGTGTGAATGACGTTGCCTCATATATTGAAATATTTGCACACGAATATCATAGTACACTATACAGGGTGCACCAAAAAAAAGTAATCCCCTACGGTTTTTTGCCCATATCTTGGCCAAACATATGAATTTTTAATTGAAACTTTACAGTCTTAAAGACAATTCATATCTACACATGATGGCCAGATTTCATCAAAAATATTTCAAACCCAACAAAAGTTACATCACTTTTAGTGAGGCCAACCCCGGTTTTTTGACGATTCAAAAACGAAGCGCAACAAAAAGTAGGTTTTTTGCCAATATCTTGGCCAAAATTAAGAATATCGAAATGAAATTTTACAGGCTTATAGACAATTCATATCTACACATGATGCTCGGATTTCATCAAAATATTTTAAACACAACAAAAGTTATACCACTTTTAGTGAGGCCACCCACCGTTTTTTGACGATTCAAAAACGAAACGCAACAAAAAGTAACAAAAACACGATTTTATAAGTCTCATCTCAAATAACTGTTGTCAAATGACCTTGGTAGTGCTTCACAACTTGTGCTCAATGCGCCCACCACCCGTGCCAAAACTTCTTTTGAGTCTCTTTGCAAAGTTCTTGATGGACCTGTTGATTAAGCTGATAGATTCCTTATTTACCAATTTGATCGTCATTTTGCTAAGTGACTTCTCAGTGGCGCGCAGCTACGCTGGTGCCCTGTTTCTTTTTTAAATAGTAACAATAATGATCATCTGGCAATATCAAGGCTATTTGATAACAATTATTTAAGATGAGACTTAATAAAATCGTGTTTTTGCTACTTTTTCCTGCGTTACGTCTTTGAATCGTCAAGAAACCGGGGTGGCCTCACTAAAAGTGGTATAACTTATGTTCTGTTTGAAATATTTTGATGGAATCTGACCACCATGTGCAGATATGAATTGTCTTTAAGCCTGTAAAATTTCATTTCGATATTCTTAGTTTTGTCCAAGATATTGGCCAGAATAATTAGATTGGTTTTTTGTTACTTTTCGTTGCGTCGCGTTTTTGAATCGTCAAAAACCGGTGGGTGGCCTAACTAAAAGTGATATAACTTTTGTTCTGTTTCACACATGACTATGAAATTTGGCTATTGTACGTAGATATGAATTACCTTCAAGCCCGTAAAACTGAATTTGAAAAATTCCTATTTTTGGCCAAGATATTGATAAAAAGCCGTAGGGGATTACTTTTTTTGGCGCACCCTGTGTATAAAATTTTGAGCTCCTTGGGGAGAACCTAAAAATTATTTTAAAAATTCGAAAAAATTACACAAATATTATCATTTCCATAGGAAACTGTTTGACCGGTGAGACCTAAGAATTTCAAGAAAATTTTTTGGGGGGGACACCCTAATGTAGATAGTGAATTTAATTCAGTTTTTTTAACTTCGTTACAGCACTAACTTGTTGTAAGTTGGTATTTGATGTGACTGCCAAACCGCAGCACCAGTAAACATCACATGGAGGTTGTTGTGAATGTCTTGTAGAAAAGTCATTTATTGTGTTTTATGTATGTGATGTTGAGTTTTCTTTTTTCATTATTGCAGCATTGCGACCATGAACCAGTGTGTCAAGTTCTTCTACAATGCTACAGGTTTGTAAAGTAATATTGTTGTTAATTTAACTGTTCAGGTAAATGTAGAGTGAAGTTTAAGTGCTAGGCCTACATGTACGATTGACTATATTCAGGGCTGTACTGGTAAATTTTGAGGTGAGTACACGCTGACCGGGAGAAAAATCGACTTTTTTGGCAGCAAAATTTCTGATCGACTTTTTTTAGTCATCCGCCCGAAAATTTCCTTACTTTTCCGGTCCGAAAAATCTGATGGCCTTTTTTAGTCTTTCGCTCCGAATTTCATGAAAAATACTCCTAAATATCCTTGCATATACCCACGTGCTCTTTGTGAGGTGAGTATACGCTGTATACCCGCGTGTACCCTGGTTTTCGGCGGTGAGTATACGATGCCGTTTTTTCCCGGAGGTAGGTATGCGCCGTATACCCGCGTATACTCTTGATTACAGCCCTGACTACATTAGTCATCAGTGGTGTTGTAAACTCAAATGTTCTGGGTACAGACATGCTATAACCATGATGATTGCTATTAATCTGATGTCTTGTTATTCCACGGTGACTTGGTGATCTGTCATTATTAACATGACTTTGGTTTTGTGTTGTTTCAGTTTGACCAAAATTTCGACTGTGTCTACATTCCTAATGTTTTCATTAATATTTTCATATCCTGTTGAACTCGTGATTATTTTTTTTGCTTTTAATTTTATGTTTTTCTTGTTTGAGCAGAATGCAGCAAAGTGGAGGCCTTGGAATATGCTTCTCTCCATCCAGCGCGTCTCCTGGGAATTTCCAAACAGAAGGGAACCTTGAACTATGATTCGGATGCAGATTTCATCATTCTCGACGATGAGCTGACTGTCAAAGCTACTTACATTGCTGGACAACAAGTCTGGAAGGATCCAAGCCTGACATTTGTTGCAAGAGAGTCAAAATAAATGTTGACATTTTTCCAGCCGACTGTGATTGATGATGAGATTTTTATATGATTGCAAGCTTTTCAGTAGAGAGTCAGTACTGTTACACTGGACAACAAATTTTTACAAAAGTCATGTTACTGAAATGAAATTAGTCAGTTCTTATCAATTTTTATGTGCTGAACACGAATATGACAGTGAAATTGCTTAATTGGCTCTAGTTTTTTTGTAATCTCAAATGAAGTAATTTTATATCGCACAATGCATTCCAATAGTGATACACTTACGGTTAATATTTGTAAAAACCAGGTCATAGACTAGTTCTTAGATTTTTTTCCCTGTCTCTTGTACAGCTGTTCGGGAGCATCTCTGCGGAGTGTCCAGCAGGAGTCAGCCAACATTGTAGTGGACCATTTTCCCTGGTACCTTTGCTCCATTGTTGCGATATCTTGATGAAAGCGTTCGCCATGTTCGTCACTAACCATACCACAGTTGTCAGGGAAGAAATCCAGATGGGAGTGAAGGAAATGCATCTTCAGCGACATATTGCAGCGAAATTTCTGGTACTGCTTGAGCATGTCTTCTACTAGTTCCTGGTAGTTTTCTGCCCTAACATTCCCCAGAAAGTCTGTAGACACTAGACGAAAAGCATTCCATGCTTGTTTCGCATCACCCTCCAGCAAGTTATTGAAGCGGTCAACTTTGAAAAGTTCTCTAATCTGAGGACCCACGAAAACTCCCTCTTTAATCTTTGCTTCGCTGAGTCGAGGGAATTCTTCATGCAGGTATCGGAAAGCTGGCGAAGTGCGGTCCATGGCTTTCACGAAGTTCTTCACCAAACCTAGTTTGATGTGAAGGGGTGGTAGTAGGATTTTGTGAGCCTCGACAAGAGCTGGGTGCTGGATATTCTTCTGTCCAACTGCCATGTTTTGTCTGGGAGTCCATTCCTTCCGCACGTAGTACAACTCTCTTGCCCGACTATCCCACTCACACAAGAAACACATATATTTTGTATATCCTTGCTGCAGTCCCATTAAAATGGCAACTACCTTCAAATCACCGCACAGGTGCCATTTGTACCTGTTATAGTCAATGTAATGCAGTAGCTGTTTTAGGTTATCGTATGTCTCTTTCATGTGGACAGCATGGGCTAATGGAATAGATGGAAGACGGTTTCCATTGTGCAAAAGCACAGCCTTAAGACTCAGTGTCGAAGAGTCTACAAAGAGTCTTCATTCTTGTGGGTCATGAGTGATCTGTAAGGCATTCATGAGGTCGTCAATATCGGAACAGAATACCAGATTACCTTCCTTCAAGAAGAAAGGTTCCAACTGCTGATGGCGCTTTCTATATGAAGTGATTGTGACATTTTCTTCTAGAAGATTCCATTGTTGGAGTCTTGATCCTAGCAACTCTGCCTTGTTTTTGGATAAGTCCAAATCATGAACAAGGTCATTTAGTTCTTCCTGTGTTATTCTGTGTGGGGTTGATGATGCACCACAGTGAAAATCGGGATCACTGCATGTTGACGGACCAGGAGAAGAACATGTCGGCTCACCCTTGTCCTCATCAGATGAATCAACGAAAGTATATTCTGCTGGAGGTTCTGGAATAGGAAGTCCATCACCATGTGGAACTGGTCTCAATGCAGACGGAATGTTTCGGTAGACTATTGTCGACTTCTTTTGCTTCGTTATTCCACCGGAAAGAGGAGGAACCAAGCAGAAGTAACAGTCATCTGAGTGGTTGCTTTGCTCTCTCCACACAATGGGAACTGCAAACGGCATTGATGGTCTTTTGCTATTCAACCACTGTGAAAGCTGAGTTGTACATGTAGCACAGCATATTTGCGGGGCCCATGGCTTGTCTTGTCAACCAAAAAATCAACTGTGCATGATGTGTCAATGATGGGATTATGCAATGAGGTGGAATCTTACATCATTCTAGACTTATTTAGGATATTGTCACAGTTCTACTGCATAAATTTACATGGTGAAACATAACAAATGAACTATATGAAATATTTTCAAAACGAGAGCCAATAAAAACTTTTTATGGTTATATTCCTGTTCAGCACACCAAGATGCTACACATTAGGGCCTTTTCCAGTCAGTAATGATTTCTATGTTGACCAGTGTTATTTAAAAGCCCACGATGAAACTGTTATTAAAATACTGTGTGGCAACATTCTTTGTGTAGTATTTGGTGTAGCTTTAACTAATTTAAATTTTTTACTGAAATACACTAAATTGGAATCTACTCAATGTGAATACAATTAAACGACTACATTACTGTCTGTGACTTGTTTTGTGTCAGTGTGTTTAATGGCAGATTGGAGATGTTTGATGCTCCCCAATGTATAGGAATGAAATGCTTTAGTCATACTAAGTGGATTAGTTTGTACACATTTATTTCGCTGTCAGCTTTTTCATTAATGTGGAAGTTGTTTATTTATGATTTCTTTTGATAGCGTGTTGAATTGTACTTCTGTTTGTCTGGCATCTAATTGCAATGTTACTGGTCTTACCATAATTAAAGTGGTTATCTCCCATTTCATGTATTTGAAATTAGTTTGCTCTCAGCTGAAAACTAGCCTCGTTCTGCTTTTTGTTCATAAACTTTCATCTTGAACGGCATCGAGATCAATTTTTGAGTGACTGAAAAGGCATATTTCTTCAATTTTTAAGTGTACATTTATTTTACAATTATTCTTCCTCTTCTCACATCCATCGTCATTTCAACTCTAAACATCACCTTCCTTGGCCGTCCATCTATCTGCCTGCCTGACTCTCCAAACTTGACCCGCTGCCTATCGATTTTGTTTTGATTAAGCACCTGTGAATAAGCTGGTTCATGCGACTTGACTTTTGTGGGCGCTGTAGAAGTCTTAGAGATTATGATTACGATACAGTTAGAACCGTAATATTGGCCTACAGGCAGCGCTTAAAGTGTAGAAAAACGAGGCTTGGGCAGAGTACAACCAGTGGCAGAGTTTAATCTTGACCTTAATGACACCCTTCTTAAAAGAGTCCTTATATCAGCGCCGCCTCCTTAATCTGACAACAGTACTGAACTCTGACCTTTGGGAAACCTATTTGATGCAGAGGTCGGGAATATGCTGATGCAATGTGCATGGCTTTCAAGTGATCGCTGTAGAAGTTTGAAGTTTAATATTAGAATAGCCTACAGCCAAGGACTCTGAAATTATCATCTTGTATAATTGGTCCTTGTGTAGTAGGATATTGTTTAGGCAACTTTAGGGCCTGGTATGCGGCCTCATTAAAACGTGGTCAATCGCTAGATGGCTTTCCGATTTCTCTATAATAAAGCGAACCTCCTGGATATAAAGTTTTGACTTTTAAATACCCTTATTATCGCGAAGTTTTAAAAAAGTAACAAAACTGGTATATTAGTATTAATGATGATGTTACTCATGAAAATTAATTTGCGTTTAGTAACAAACATTGCCAGTTCGTGAATACCTGTAGGGGCTTTCCGATTAGTCTGTCGCAGCCGCGCACTGTTTGAATGGAAAACACGATTAAAGCAATTAAGTGTAGACCAAGATGTTTTCGAAGTGCGATGAGGGATCAGCTGGACGTAAATCGAAATCGAGACCGCAGCAGGGTTCAGTTAGCGGCCAATGGTGGCTCGGATTGACTTGTGTCGCATGTCTGTCAATTGTAACCAGAATGTTCAAGATACAGGAGCCGCCTCATGTGTGGTAATGGAATTGCTTATGCTTTAAAATTTATATTGTGTAGCTCCTGAACAAACTATTAGTGATAAAAGATGCTCATTATCTACTTGGTCACTTACTTGATTATTTGATTACTGATTTAGTCGTCAGGAAACATTTATGCTCAAAGGTTAAAATGTGGTGACACGAACAGCATCATCACTCCTATGCTCAAATCACCAGTGGCGTACATAGGATTTTTAGTTTAGAGGCTTCAGCCGTGAGTATTCTGATTGCTGTAGCACGAACTTATAGTGGGGCTGATAGGCTTCAGCATATTTTGTAGCTTGGGCTTAACCTCCAACCCCAATTCGATGCCAGTTTAATATGCACTTGCAAATCACTCCACTGGCTAAAATTCCAGGGTGAATCACTTACCTACAACTCGCTGCACTTCTCCCAGTCCAAATATCTTTGCAAACACTTCATCATTGAGCCAACAGGTCTGCTCTACTTGATCTTGGACTTCCTTGACTCCTGGGACTACTGCTTCTCTCAAGTTCTCCAATCGAGCCACATCTCACACTGCACAACATCTGTTAAATGATCAAAGCTCCTGAATTTTGCAAATTCTCCGGTCCTCCACCATCATTGCCAATCACCCATCATCATCAGCCTGAAGCTCCTCTACATAACACTCCATGGACTTTCCACTGAAGTCTTATCTCTTCATGAATTCATACCCAGACTCAAGTGATCTTTCACAGGTCTGAACCTAAATGACCCCCCTTTAACAGCAAAGAATCAGGTCTTCTGACTACTAGTCACTTTTTGGATAACCGATATGACTCGACATAGCGCTCGTGAATCAAGTTGGTGCTCTGCACTTGGCTTTCGAAATGGTGCTTTAGAGTTTAGAGTTTAGATAGATGCAGCTATGAAGTTGCTGTCTTGAGGCATTTACTGGGATTGCACTTCAACCCACGTAACGTTAGAGGTCTTCTGACATCCTGGATAATGGATATAGCAACTTGTGACCAATCTCAACAGTTGTGCTGCAACTGTAGCAGTTTTACCAAAATTCCTGTTAATGTTAATGTACACCACTTCTTATGTATAGCAACCGTATGTCACAAGTGAGATCTTCCTAATTTTTCAATTGATTTTTTCAGTTGGATTCTTTACCACCGCTTCCCATTTGCATGCCATTTAAAACATGTTGCAAAAGGAACTATTTGTGATGCAGAAAGATTTTAAACATGTTGTGACACATTTGTCAATTTTATGTAAATTTCCTGTTTTATCTTTGTTTTAAAGCTGGGATGAGACTCATTTTGGGAAGATGGGCAGCTGGTATATCAACCGTACATTATTCTTTGATGTTCATCCACCACTTGGGAAGGTAACGCTCAAAGAAACTTCATTCAGTTGAGTCAATTGATATTGTAGAGCTGGAGTTGGATATATTTATTTTTAATTTTAGATTGATTTTGCTGGAGCTCTTGATGCTTGTATGTGTGTTTGTATGAGCATTTGCTACTGCACACCTTCAAGATCTCTACTCAGAAGTGCTCCTGACTACAGCACGGACACTGAATCGGAGTTACACGCCAAAGCGCATTCATGAGCAATTGCGAGTGAAGGACTTGCCCAAGGTCCCTACGCGGCGACTTGAGGTGGATTCAAACCTGCAACCCGCCGGCTACAAGGCAATGAACATACCCACTACACTACCGCGTCCCACAATATCTAACGTTACGGTTAGTATAACAGAATTGCAATGTAGCAGCTTCTCTATCTTCTAATGTTAATGGCTTCACTATACAGATGTGAAGTCCACAGTTGAAACAGAAACAGGTTATTTGCTGTTCCCTTCACTTGCGGTAGACCTACCTCTTGTAAGTGAGAGGGTGTAAACCATGTGTGCTTGATGGATCTTTAGCACGAGGTGCATAAAGATTAAACCCTAGATAACAACTGGATGATTTGAAATCAAAACCTAGATGACAGGCCACAGCGGGTTCTACTTTACCATCGTCTGTCTGAGATTTGTTGTTTATCTGTGATTGCAGATGTTGGTTGCTTTAGGTGGAGTTCTTGGTGGTTATAATGGTTCATTTGACTTCAGCAAACCTGGTGTCCCATATCCAGATGACGTTCCTTATGTATTTATGAGAATTGTAAGACATTTGCTGAATTATGCTTCCATATTCGTCAAATTATTGCATATTCATCAAATTATTACATATATAATGGCTTCTCTATTCACTCATCAAATTATTGCATATTCATCAAATTATTGCATGTTCATCAAATTACTACATATTCATCAAATTATTACATATTCATCAAATTATTGCATATTCATCAAATTATTACATATTCATCAAATTATTGCATGTGTATAAAATTATTGCATGTTTATCAAATTATTACATATTCGTCAAATTATTACATATTCATCAAATTATTACATATTCATCAAATTATTGCTTATTCATCAAATTATTGCATATTCATCAAATTATTGCATATTCATCAAATTATTGCATGTTCATCAAATTAGTTTTTTCACTGAAGGATCTGATTCTGTGTTTTATTTTGTGGTAAAGACTGACCTGTTTTAATAATGATTTTAAAGTCAGTCTTGCCATTGTTATCCTTTTAAACAGACAATTTGATTGTAGACACCATATTTCTGGACTGCCAATAAAAGTCAAATGCAGGGTGCCAAGGTTATTCATGAACATTGCATTGAGTTAGAGCAGTCCTCCAGAGATATCCATGTCCAGCCACAATATTTATTTTAAGCTTCAGTGTCTTCACATTTCTTGTCATCTGTATCATCATAATTTGAATAATTTGCTTGCCATCACCAGTGGTGCAACTCATTACTGTTATGTGTTCATCCGTTCTGTCATTAATGGTGCTGCGTTTTTTTTCTTTTGTGACTAGTTTTGTGCGGCTTTTGGTTTGACCGTTGTTCCGCTTTGTTATTGTATCGCGTGGTTTCTGTCGAGATCAGTCCAGGCATCCGTGCTGGCAGCTTCCTTGATTTTGTTCGGTAAGCACCATCAGAGGATAGGATTATTTAACTATTGTTCAGGTTTTTTCATGTGCACATTACATAATTTACTTGTCTTGCTTTGTCTTATTAATACATGTATGCAACTTGCAATTGATGCACATGTTGTTTATTTGCGTAATGTCTTTTGTTGCTTTGTCTTGTCAATACATGCAACTTTCTTTGTCTTGTCAATACATTTATAAATTTACTTAAGTACTCTAAAAGGAAACCAAGACAAGTTAATAGATGCAATTTTCTTTGTCTTGTTAATACCATACGTAGAATTTACATTGTTTTGTTAGTACATGCAACTTACTTTGTCTTGTGAATACATGCAATTTACTTACTCTAAAAGGAAACCAAGACAAGTTAATAGATGCAACTTACTTTGTCTTGTTAATACATGCAACTTACAATTGATGTAAAGGTGGTTTATTAGCATGATGTTTGTTGTCGATGCATTAATTGCAACTTTTTTGGCAGGATCTGACCATTGGAGAAATGTAGCAAATTAATCATTACTGCCAATTGTTCAACCTTGCCTTAGCAAACTTTTCCCGTCAAAATTCAATGCAGGGTCAGATGTAGAGAAGCCAAACGAACCCGGTTTACTGTAGCCCAAGGTGAAATTGTACCTATTAAAGTTAATGGATCTGAAGTTAGCTGCCTTTGTTCTGTGTTTTCTACGAGTTCTTTGGTTTCATTTAGATTTTCGTTAAAATATGTTATCTTTTATTGGATTGCTTATCTTGCATATGAACGTACGTCAACTGACACCTTGTGAGCACAATTGCGAACAAAGCAAGAAATTATGCGAAAACCAATTCAAACAGAATTTGGTACATGACCGATAAAAACTGAAGCCTAAGCATTGGCTTTGCATAGAAATTTAAAAGCTCTGTTTCAGTGCTTTTGAACAGAACATTTCAGTTCTACTGGATATGGTCTACTTCCATGCATCATCCATCTGAACAATCCAGATTGAGATAAACTTTTCATGGATCTTTGTGGATATTTCATGAAAAACAGGACTTTTATCCAACTGATTGCGATTTGAGAATGTGATTTTATTTAGGGAAGACTGAGCTACAAACTGATAATTAATATTTTATTTTTGCAGACACTGGAACATTGACGTTGAGTCAGTATATTCTGCTTGATCCGTTTCTTCTATTTTTCATCACATCATCAACATTTTGCTATCTCAAATTTCAGACTTATGGTAACCAGTGAGTATCACTTGATTGTCTAGTTCCCTGTTGCATGAAAGTCTTACAACTTCACGATTTATACTTTCTTGCATCTTCCGAATACTAATTAGGATTCTGCATTTTCCTTCATTGTGGTGAGTTTGATTACCAACTCAAATTTTAGCAAATTGCAGGTTATTTTTCTGAAGCAATTATAATTAAACTGAGCGATTTTTGCCAGTTTGAAATATAGTTGAAAATATAATTGACTCCGTGACTGAGCATCCAAGCTATCTGTCGGCTGTTGATAGGAATCAATTGGCTGGTTCCACGTGTATGTGTGGGCCTACCACTCGTAGCAGTCTAAATTTACTGTGCATTGCCCAATGCTCATGAGATGCAGATAGCATTTCTGAACAGATATTATCTCGAATAACTGTGATTTAAATGTTCCATTACATTTCATTTTTAAGTAAGTTGCCTATACAATCTTATGAAGGAAACTTAATGCTGTGATTTTAATTTCAGGAGTTTTACATTTCACTGGTGGCTTTGGCTTTCACTCACTGGAATTTGTCTTGCCTGTTCTGTCAGGTAAGTGGCTTTTAGTGTTTGCTTCTGTGCTTTAAAATAAGTTATAAACCCGCTCCTCCCTTCTTTAAGGACACTCCCCTATTCCTTACGCCCCAGGTTGCATGAACGAATTGTCCAACGGGCGAGCAACTTAATGAGAAAAACGTTTTTAACGAGAATGCTTTATTTTGCATAATGTAGACAAAAGTGTGGTTTTTGCTGCTGGATTAATAAAGAATATACTTACTTACTTACTTAGGTTTGCTTCAAGTAATTCTGTTTTAATTGTTTTAGCATAAAGTTTTTTGGGAATATACTTTCTTACTTACTTATGTTTGCTTCAAGTAATTCTGTTTTAATTGTTTCAGCATAAAGTTTGTTGGGTTGTTCGTGATCTTGCTCATAGGTGTCAGCACTGTTGGTGAACTATGGCAAATTCTTGGCGATCTCTCGAAACCAGTTGTAAGTTCCAGTTGATCTTTATTCAGTGTTCTCAATATAAACCACTTAGCATGATCAGAACAGCGAGAAATACGAATCAATTCTTATAAATAGCCTATTGTTCCATTTGTAAATTGCTTTTCTTTTGAGAACTTAATACATGTTGTGCCTCTCTATGATAGAAAAATTCAGTATAGCGTATCAGAATACATTCAAAAGTTGAAGAAAATGAAGTTAGTAAGTATAGTTTTTTATTGAACCAATTGCATTCCCGCACTTTGGTGTCATGCTTCTAGCCAGTACATAGCATTACTATTATGAGCGATTTATGCGTAAGATTGTTTGCCCAAGGGATAAATCAATCCTGTGACCATGGGTGCAGGGACTGAGGAATGACTTGATTGGAGGAGGTAACCCATGTAGAGCAAAGTCTAAGGGAATGAAGTTGGGCCCATTTTATCCTCAAGACCTGGTGTCTGTCTTTTCGTATAATAACCGATCTTAGAGTTGAATCAGTCATTGCAATTTCATGACAGTATCAGAATGGACGACCATCCCTGTTTTTAACAATTTCTTTTACATCAATCACTCCTGCGGTACCTTATCTATGGCAAAATTTGTGAGGTATTCCTTTGTTTACAGATGGAATCTGTGAAGCATTTCTTGGCCCGAGTCATCTGCTTAATGGTGCTACCCGTTCTAGTCTATCTACTCATCTTCCGGATTCACTTTATGATTTTATCCAAAAGGTCAGTTGATTTGGCCAAATAATTTGCCTACTTTTTAGACCACTTGATTTGTTATGTAATAATAATGTGAGAATTCTGGCCCTTTATTTAGTTTTGTTTCAATTTCTTTATAAATTCCCTTGATTTGCTTTTGTTTTCCTTGTAGAGTGCACTACATATAATAGTCTTTGATATAGCTTTATTTTAGTTTCCTTTTAGAATGCACTATGCTAGACTTCTGGTCGTAGATTCATTTGTCTTGGTTTCCTTTTAGAGTGCACTATAATAGGCAGTTTCAGGCTATTCTCTCATTTCTATTATGAGCCTCACATTAGTGTTAAAAATATGCATCTGTTTGCCATCCCAACTGTTCGTTTTGTACAAGATATCAGAGAATAAAACTTAACTATAGTACAATGACAATGATATTGTCTGAAATTGGGCTATCTTGCCATATTGCATTAATGGCTCTGTCGGACCTTGTCGGTGAAATAATTATTTTAGCAAGCTGTATTTTATTATTGCATCCATGGCTCTGTCGGTTAAATAATTATTTTAGCAAGCTGTATTTTATTCTTCACACATTTTATTCCCCCATAGGTTGCCCACTAACATTTTACAAAAGTTTCTGAGCTGATTTTATGTTTCTATGCTCTGAGCAATTCAGTTTGGTTGTCGCTTTCTGTTTTTGAGTTGACCTTACTTCTGATGAGTTGCTCTTTGCACAAACTTACTGTGTAAATTGAAGTGTGTTTAGCACTGTGGCTATTTGAAAATGATATCTGAGGCAGGATGAATATTTGTTTAAAAAAATGCAAGTACTTTAAAACATTGTTTACCAGTTGAATTGGTTTATGTTTTGCATTGTATCAGTGGACCAGGTGATGGATTCTTCAGTTCTGCGTTCCAGTCTCAGCTCAAAGGAAATCCACTTTACAACATCAGTATGCCAAAATGTAAACAGCTTCTTTTGCTCTTACATTGTTATTAACTACACCTTTGTTCTTCTTCTTATTCTTCTTCTTATTATTGTTGTTGTTGTTATTAATGTTTACTGCATAATATCCACTGAATTCATTTGGCAATTGGCACATCTAAAGCGAAACCTGATTGGAGTTACACTAAGCGACTGTACATAACTTCTTTCTGGAATAAGTTGCGTAGCAGTTTCTTTAGCGAACTCCTTGGTCTTGCTTTGCCCCCATTTCTGCAGGCGTTTGAAAACCATCCATTGTGGTTCGTGCTGTCAGGTCAGGAGCGCATCTTAAGAGTTTCTGTTGAAGAGACACTTTGTGATTTTACAATTACGATTATGGTGCTGTGTGAGTAGCAGATAATTATGTCCCTGATTACTCAGTTTGTTTCTTGCAGATGTTGCATATGACTCGGTTGTTACGGTCAAGAATCACCGAACTGGTGGTAACTATCTGCACTCACACTGGCATCTCTACCCAGAAGGCACTGGTGTACAACAACAGCAGGTAACGACAGGAGGAAAATACTCGAGCACACTTGGAACAGCATGCTTGATTTATTATTGTTTGTGTCATCATCTGTGTGGAGGTAACTAGTTCGGTTCATTGTTCATACGGAACAATGCTATCATCAGTCATTTATAGTACCATTTCAAATTTGATAGTGTCTTGGATGATTGATGGTAGCGGTGGTTTGCATAAATTAACTCATAATAACAATTACAGTTTTTAAATATTGCTTTGTATTTGTTAACCTGTATGATGCTGCTCACTGCAGTTGCCATTCAGCAGTGCTTCCAGTGCAGTGAGAAGCCCAAGAGTAGAAGATGCTTTGGAGGAGAGAAAAGGATGTGGGAAGAGATCCAGGAGGAATGTTAACACATAGAGAGGAGGGAAGGCTTGACAACTTATACGAAATTGCAGAGATATGTAGATCTGCCACAGAGAAATAATCATTTCGTGTCGTATCCAAAATTTATTGAGTGCCTTGCAGCAAAGATTATTCTGCGGCACTTTCAGCACGGAGGCCCTGGTTAAAGACACTTCTTGAGATAGCGAGAGGATGCATCCTGGGAAGAATCAAGACATTGAGCTTAGCTCATTGAAGAGGGGAGGCAATTCCAAATGTAGGGATCTATCGCAGCCGAGCCAAGGCACACCGAACACAAGGGACAAAAAGGTCAGACAGTTGGTGGATAATGATAAATAATGGCTTCTGATGCTACTGTTGCTTGATGCACAGGTCACTGCTTATTCGCACAAGGATGAAAACAATGAATGGCGAATTAGACATCGTTTTGAAACATCTAAATCAACTGCAAAAGACGGTGAACTGGTCCGAAATGGTGATTTCATACGTTTGCAGCATGTCATGTAAGTAAGACGGATTGGTATTTACTTTAACTGTTTCGGCAGAGTTTTAAAATGAGGCAATTACAAGTGTGAGAAATAGGTAATTTTTATTTCTGTACGAATTAATACTAATTATAGTATATATCAGATGTTGCTTGTTAATATTCTACTTGCTGTGACAGGGTGTGGTTAAGAATATTGCCTTCAAATGTTTACACAGCACAATCCACTAAAACCTGGGTATTTACAAGTGGAAATTCTGTTGATTAGGTCTAAACATTTTCAAAAGCAGACCCTTAGTTTATAAATTGATTTAGTTTAATGCATAAACTGATTTTTCATACCCGGCATCCTGTCAAAACAGCCCTGTTGATTTGACGTGGCTATTTTGGTCTTGGGCGATTTTGACGGCTGTTTTGACAGGTCACCTTCCTAGGTAGCCATGTTTTCACTTCTAAGGTCTACTGAAAAATTCATTCCTTATGCAGAATCTTGGATATATTCTGATTGCTAATGCTGCTATCACTCGTGTTGTTTCAGAACTGGAAGAAACTTGCACAGCCATAAGGAACATGCCCCTCTCACGCGTCGTCATTATCAAGTCACTTGTTATGGGCAGGTTGGTACAGTATTTTGAAAATAATTGCATGTAAAATAGATAACATTTGATTAATCTCTATGTCGTGCTTTTGACGATCAGATGGAATATTTTATTTCTAAAAGCAGCTATGTGACTGTGAAAGAATTATAACTTGAATGTGGTGGATAATGATTTAGAGTCTTTTTAGACTGACCATTTTATATATAAGTCACTTTTTTATAGCAAAGTGTTTCATAGTTGAAATGCTCGAAAAGAAGTTTTATTAAGAAGGAAGGTCCAATGTATTTTGCAGTTATTTATTGGTGTGCTTTATTCATGGCTTATTTGCAACTTGCAGAATGGAACAGGAGATGCAAACGATGTATTTCAAATCAGCATGCCGGATGTGTCTGCTGGGGAGCCAGTGCAGACGGTACATTCCGTGTTTCGACTCGTTCACCGCAGCATGGGATGTGCTCTTCATTCGCACGATAAACAGCTACCAAAATGGTAATGCTGCTGCATTTTTTGTCTTTTTTTCACTTGTAGGGTGTTCTTGTCAGTTTATTTGCTTTTAGATGCATCATCCGGATTGTTTTGAGAGCTGTATTCGTTTTGACACATTGTGGACGTAACACAATGTCAGTGGTAGACATTTTGACTATTGACGTGTAATGAATGCATATATAAGGTGTACTTTGCTTGCTGCAAGGCTCAGTGATATGGCAGAGGTATTGTATGAATATTCATAATGTTATCAGATTGATGCTCTAAATGTTTAGCATAAACGTATCAAATTATAGTATGTGACATTCTTTTTTTGCTGTAGGGGTTGGGAGCAGCTGGAGGTTACATGCAACCCCAACGTACAGGACTCGAACAATCTGTGGAACATTGAACAAGTCTTTGATTCAAGATGTAGGTATGCCTATCTTGTCTTACCTGCTAGGCAATAACTTTCACAAACATGGATTATAGGATGTCTACTTAAAAGCCGAATTACGAGACCATTATTTTAAATGAGGTCCTTCTAGAAAAACAGAATTGTCCCATTGTAAGATACAGTGATTGAAAACAGATTTTGGCTATAGAGTTTATCCATTTCATTGTACAATACGATGGTAATCTGGTCTAGATGAATGATGTTCATGTGATTTTCCGTGATGAACTGCTACTGAAAGAAGTTTCTGAAAAAGTTTTAACTGGTTCTGTTGTGTTGTTGTTTTTTTTGCAGTAGAGAACAGCAGCTTTGAAGTGTATGGCCTGAGTTTTATCGAGCAGTTTCTGGAGTTTCATGCGGTCATGATTCGGGTAAATATTACAGGCTTTTGGTAATTTTCATTATATATATTGTTACATCTTGTTATCGACACTGTTTCATGGCAAAATAGTAATTTATGAATGTTAACAAAAGTTTAGGTTACGGAATCTAAGAATGAAGAGTGCCGCTTGTGACTGGAGGCAGAGTGGTGTGGCTGATTGTCTAAGGCTTATCCCAATAAGTTGTTTGTGAGTTGCACTTGTGTTATGGTGACCTATAAATCGTTTTTATTATTATTATTATTACTAACTAGAATCACGTTACTTAAGGCAGTTATTTATAAAGTTTGAAGCAGCTGGATGCCAGCGTGTAGTTGATTTGGGTGTTTTAAATTTCCAGTGAATATTTTATGTAGGAATTGTGTGTGAAATTGAATGGAAATTCCAATGCTTGTTTTCAGGGAAACAGAGGTCTCAAGCCTAAAGAGGGTGAATTCACGTCGTTGCCATGGCAGTGGCCTATTAATTACAGGGCAAGTAGCACAGCTGAGTCTGTGATGTTTGTATGATGTGTTTATTTTGTGGTCTTTTTCCTACATGCTCTGCATTTTTAAAGATCTGGATGATTTGTTTTCGGCAGTTCAGTGTTTTGTGAACTCTGATTTGTGGGGGGATACTGTTCAGTGACTATCTCATTGTAATTCTTGTTGTGCTGTAGCTCCTGTACACATACTTTTTTATATATGTACAAGAGTTATGGTAAAAAGTGTTTGTGTAAGCAAAGAACTAACTGTAGCTGATCGTGCACCCTCTTTAGGTGCTACTTAACCCTTTAACAACAGGCATGTATAATAATAATAATAATAATGACGACAATTTCTATGGCGCCGTAACACAGCACATGCCGTTACAAAGGCGCCTCTACAAACTAGTAATATAATATAACATAATAAATTATAATATATTCAGTCACAGGTACGCCTTGGAAAACAAATATGTCTTCAGACGAGTTTTGAAAACCCCAACAGAGTTGGCAGAACGAACTGTAGAAGGCAGACTGTTCCAGCAGCGGGGGCCAGCAGTTGAAAAAGCACGCTCCCCGAAGCGTGTCTTCGTCCTTCGCACATACAGATCTCCTTTCACACTGGATCTCAGTGTAAGACCAGCACCTGACGCCGCCATCTGCACGCAATAGGATTTGAGGTAGTCCGGTGCTAAGCCATGTAGTGACTTGTAGACGAGCAATGAGAGTTTGAATTCAATGCGGTACGGTATTGGAAGCCAATGCAACACGTCACGCAGTAATGAAACCTTTATGGTAAACCAACGCAGGACAGGTGCCTAAAAGTTGGTAACCATTTAAAATTCTGCTGGCAATGTCTTGAGTTCAGGTGTTTCATCTTTTGCACAGGGCCAGCCGTTCTCTGGACCAGATTACCGTGTCTACCTCCTTGGAAACCCTGTCATCTGGTGGAGTAGTCATATAACCATGGTTGTCTTCATTTTTGTCGCCGTTTTTCTATCATGCAGGAATCGCCGACGGGCAGAATGGGAAAATAACTCAGGTAGTTGACTCTTGCAAGGACTTACCGTGCTTATATGATGGTTTTTTGTTGAGTTTTGCATTGTATAAATTATAAGAGAAATTTGTGCCTGTGCTTTACAAGGTTTTCCATCTAGAGATGGATATGGGGTGTTGGTACTACCTAAAATTTGTGGAAACTGGCACATTGCTTTGATCACTTATGACTGAATGGTAATTAAAAGGTTTGTTTACCAAGGAGAACTCTTAGACTATTTCATTAAATTATGAAAAATTGTCTTTTACAGAATTTTAAAATGAAGTAAATGTAAAAAAGTATATTGCAGGAGTTTAAGTTATGAATTGCTCTAATTTTACTGCGTTACGAAATGGGTTTACGAGTAAATGCTTTCACCCAACATATGTGGGTTTGTGGGCTGTTAAAATTTGAGGATCAGGTACACTCAGGGCTGTACTCAGAACTTTTGAGGTGAGTACACGCTGCCGCCGGAAAAAATCGGGTTTTTTGGGGCAAATATTTTCATCGGCCGAAATTCCATGGAAAATTTCCCACTTCCTTCCGCCAAAAAATTCTGAAGACCTTTTTTAGTCATCGAAGTTTTTTGCCGTGATATTTCGCACGGAAAACCTTTAAAACTGCGTAAAACGCTCTACTTTCTTTTTCCCTTCTTAATTTGCGATTTTTGCCTGCGTGTACCCACTTGGTCTTAATGAGGTGGGTATGCGCTGTATACTCGCGTGTACCCTCGCTTTTTGAGGTGAGTATACGCTGTCATTTTTCACCTGAGGTGAGTATACGCCGTATACCTGCGTATGCCCTTGAGTACAGCCCTGGGTACACTACACGTTGATGTTGATTATTTATTGTGTTGCATTGTTTCAGTTGCTGGTGGTTCTGTTTTTTCTACTGCTTGGTGGCTAATGCTAGCATGGGCAATTCACTACTTTCCATTTTGGGCGATGGGTCGAATTCTCTACTTTCACCACTACTTCCCAGCTCTTATCTACTGCCTTATCCTGACTGGTAAGTCTATGCCGATAGTCACTCTCTGATCATTTCATTTTGCATATGATAAAAATTCCCACAGAAAGTTCTCTTGTATTGCTACACACAATTGGAATTATATTAAAGACACAGGTATTAATTACATAACAACAGCTAGAAATTACAATACAATACAACTTGTATTTATAAGGTGCATTATAAAAAGTCTATTCGAATCATAGTGCTTAGAGAAGAGATGTTAAGTTTAGATTTTGACGAATATCTTTGGGATTGGTTCTGGTAAATATTTCTATTCAGCAGGACCAGATACTTCAAACATTCTGTTTCTAAACTAAATTTGATCCAATTTTGACAGAAGTACTGTACAGACCCGGATTACCGTAATCCAGGTCTGTGCAGTACTTCTGTTAAAATTGTCCATACCTTGGATGAGCAGGCACAAGCAGACCTGTCTAAATGTTTACCTATTTCTTATTATATGTGAGATACACTGCAGCACTTGAAAGGTATTCTTCTGTAAAATTGTCCGTGTCCATTGCTAAATAGATCAGGTTTGTGTTAAACGACTTCTGATATTACTTTATGGTGAAGTCAGATATAACAATTTATATGAATGTTCGTCTTATTGGAGTGCTTTTAATGTTTGATGGTATCATTATTAGCTGTACTGTGGGATGCCTTGCTGACCTACATCACTTCAAAGCTAGATGAATTTTCTGGCTGGTGCTTACGACATGCAGTCCTTGGCATTTTGTATTCTGGTATAGTGTTCAGGTAAGCTGACGTTCGGATATAATATTACCTATTTATAATCACCAGATTTTTCTATAATCAATCAGGCATGCAGACACTTCACAATCTGTTGTTAGCGCTTAGCTTTCTCAAAACTAATTCAGTGTATCGAAAGACGTACAATTCTCTTTCTGGTCTATCACTGTATCAAACTGGAGCTGTTGAAAGTACATGTGTATTTCCAAGTGATCTGTAACACGAGATTTGTGGTAGTTGCTCACCTTTGTTTATAGTGGCTGTTTTTGTGTCCGCTCCATGGAAAAGATTTGATTTTAGGTTAATTATATGTAGTAGTATGAATTTTTAAGCTTAAAAAGTAAAATTTGCTTTTATTGGTTGCAATATCAGATGTTTGATGCATAAATTTAAATGATTATCACATCGATACAGCAACAATTAAATTAATACTTGTAGTAGCATTGCATAAATGAGTCCATGCAAAAAACATGGATTAAACTTAATAGCAATTAAATTGACCGTTTATTTTCGATTCCAGTTTCTACTTGTTTTCGCCGCTGTCCTATGGTGCGGAGGGTGACCTTGCGGACGCAGAAGATGCAGTGCTGCACAGACTAAAGTGGATGGATTCATGGGACATTTGAGAACCATGCTTGCCATTTGCTTTGGTTCAGTTCAACAGGTCTGGGTCGAAGTTTGTATTCTACGGAGGATCCAGCCGTAATCAATTGTCTTCTGTTGCTGCTAAGTCATTGTTGGTGCTGCAGTATTAGTGCATCGAAAGCAAGCCTTTTGATGGCCATTATGCTGGCATGTATTAGGAAATTCTGTTAAGTCTCTGAATTTTGTGGATTAGGTACGAAAGAGCTGTTAAGTTTTTTTTACCATTTTAACCTGTCTTTTGAGTTAGATATCGTTTATCTTGGTATTTCTAATTAGTTTCGTTGTGTGTATGTAATCAATTTATGCATGTGTTCAGCTAGTGTGATGGGTGAACTATTAATTTAACGTATTTAAGCTTTGCATACGAGTTGAGTTCACCTTGCAATGGCCCCTCTGACAGCCCAGCGCACATTTATAATACTGCGGTGCCTGTTGCTGCATCATAATTCATTTATTACAAGATTTATTACAAGATATTCCCTTCAAGATTACTACTCAGGAGTGCTCCTGACACAACCTCGGCCAAAGAGGACAGTGTTAAGATTGTGATAGAATGTGTCCGAGGGTCCCCTCTTGGCAGCAAGTGCAGGTATGGAGGTAGCTCATTCCAGACAATAGGAACAGCAACAGAAAGCCTGGTGTGCAGTTTCAAGATATGTGTGAATTGTACTATTATGACGATTATGCTTTTTGATGATCATATGAAGCAACCATTGCATTGCGCTTGAACATCGAGTTATTTGACCACAACTGAACTATTGACTTGACGTATTAAAGCTTTGCATATGAGTTGAGTTACCAGAGTGTTTTCTAATCATGATAGTCATAAGTCACTTGTTATTATGCCTGTAAATTGAGTTAATCTTTTATCTTGTCAGTTATGATTTTTTTTCGAGTTCTGCATGTGTTACAGTATGTCAAAAGTGTTTATAAATATGACTTTAATCTATGTTTTCAAAGTATTAGCATTTGAACTTGTATTAACTAACTGAAACTTGTGTGTATCAAGTGAGATTTATTGTTTTATTATTAAAAGTTTGAGATTCAAATGCGTAATTCGTACTTTTAATTCTATGGTTTGTTAACGAACATTTCTACTTCCAATTTTAGTTTTGATTAACGAAAATATCACTGTTGAGGTCATTTTAGCCAAAGTCAGTTAAGAATGGCCTGTAGGTTGAAAATATAGCCAAGACAACAATTCGCTGAACTCAGATTTGATCATTCTGTGCTTTCGATGCATCTGTGAATTTGCACATATCAGAAATACATTCACTGTCCATCGAGATAACTACATGTTCTTGTTTCTATGCTGCAGCTGTTCCGACGTCCTCCAGTTCCGATTTCTTTTCTTGCTTTGATCCTTCAGAAACTTCTCTCTCAGGTATAACCTAAAAAAGACAATGAAAAATACAAATAGCTGAAACACTTTTGTAGCCTTGCAACAATAATTATTGGTTTAAATATTGTGCATTACTCATTGTAAAGTGCCGATTATAAGGATAAAAGGATAACCGAAATTAAACTTTGATACATGGCCCTTCAAAGTTAAAACACACTTGATCACTTAAATTATCACAGCCCTCTGAAAGTGACTTTTGGGCAGGGGCGGATCCAGAGGGCCAATCCGACCTTGGCCCCATCAGAAATGTGCATGGGATGTGGTCCCGCCATCAGGTTTCAACAAGCTTTCGATCAATGCAGTGGGAAAAGTAGGATACAACTAAAAAACTAATTATTTAGCATTGGTTTGGAAAAAAATGTTGCTTGTCGATGAAACGATTAAAAAGGTCGTCAGCTATTTCTGCAGGGAAATTCGGTATATTTTCAAGACATTTTGACCAGACTAAAAAGTCATAAGATTTTTCGGTCAAAGATCAACGAAATTTTTCCCGACCCAAATAAAAAAATTGTGGCCTCCCCTTCGAAAATTTCTGTATCTGCTTTTGGGTACAGGGTTAAACCTGTAATTCAAGACAAATCCCGACTAGCGAGAGTCAGCGGTTTAAATTCCATGCCAGGACAAGAAAATTTGTTGATATTTCTATTCCTCACGTCTGCCTTGCAAACTTGGCTGTAAAATAATCAATACATGTTCACTACTGAAGGACATATCAAGAAGCAGCATTTTCTACACATGCCTGCCTCCCAGAATTGGCTTTAAGGAAATGCTTATCTACAACTCATTATATTTGTTTGTTTGTTTGTATGTGCACTTGTTATAGCGCCCCTTCAAGCTCTCTCTACTCAGAGGCGCTCCCGAATGCAGAGCGGACACTGCATCGGAGTTTCACGCCGAAGCGCTGAGCAATTGTGAGTGAAGGACTTGCCCAAGGTCCTTACGCGGCGAGGTGGATTCGAACCTCGAACCTTCTGGCTTCAAGGCAACGACGCCACCACTACACCACCGCGCCCCACATAAATAATTTATATGCCTTGGACAAAACAGTGCTAAGCAAATTACTGAACGCTTGTAATAGTACTGTTGATAGTGCATGCAGTTCAAGTTCAAGGATGAGATTTGGATGGCGTTTAAATTCCACTTACTCGATCAATACGATGTTTAAAAACGAGCCCTTGCTGATTAACGGAAAACGTAGATAGACCGTCGACCCATCTGTAAAATCACAAGTGTCAATCAAAACGATCAGAATTTATATACTGCCCTTTAAGATTCCAAATGATCAAGCAAAACAGATAGGTAGCTAAATTTAAAAGTCAGTTAATGTGCTGCAATGTCGAGATAACCAATCACTGGATCATATAAAAATTTGTATTTGCATCAATATTGAAATCATTATAATTTAAATGGTGTCTCTGACTTATTAGACTTTCATCTGACTTCTCTAACAGTCTAATGGTTTTGACTCCACTTGAAGCACATCCATTGATTCATGTCTCGTTCAGTTGATTTTAATGATACTATGAAATTTATAGATAAATCTGAGAAAACTGTACAAAAACTGTACAAGGTTTATAAGCAGACATGACAACAAATTTCCATCAACTGTACACTGTACAATTGTGCACTTATTCGTGTGGACTAAGCAATGAATTAAAAATCTCAGGTTAAAGCAGCCATACTGTATACACCAATCAAGTAACACATTATCATTATAAGATGATCCTAAATAGCTAATCAACAAACATTCCAATTTTAATCGTACTACGGTAAAAAAGTACAGTAATAAAATACTCACTCTAGTTCCTTGTTGGCGGTTTTCCGGATTCTAAATGGCATATACTTCCAGAACATGAAAGCCTTGTGCTGCGGCAGACCACCAACTTGCCAACGAACGCAAACGCAGCCGAGGTCTTCGTGAATTGATGACCCGAGCACGTTCACCTTTACTCGAGCATACTTACAGTGCATGTAAAAGCGTGCTTTTAGCAACTTCACAGCATAGGCAGTTACACCTCTAAAAATGTTAAACAACAAAAACGTTTAACTCGGAAGACCAACGTACAAGAATATCAACAAAATGTTAATAATTTGTTAATTTGTAGCTTCTTTAGAATCTGTAGATATCTTTTGAAATACAGTGCAAAACCATCTGTTTGCGGTGTTGGGAGGCAAACCATTGCCACCGCACGTCAGCGAACCACTGGTCCAGAGAATCGTGCTGAAATACACTGCCGCATGATTTATGCTAATTACCATGGCTAATACGATTTGAACCTTTTTGTTAAATTGCTTTGTTACACATTTATACAATAGTGTAGCCAATAATAATAATAAATGTTCTGTACAACGCCCCTTAAGAACGCACCAGTCTTCCCTTGCGAGAAATTTTTGCACACAGTATTATTTCTTAACAAGTAAACACTAAATATTCTGCACAGAACCCAGTCCTTGGTTGGTCCATGACATGTACAACAAGAAATACTCAGCACAATTCTAAATCAACATTCTTCTCACAAAACTAAAGAGGCAAAATTTAGGATAGAAATTACAGGTAGAGATTGTTTGCACTGTAAAAGAGTTTACCGACACTGTTGTGTATGGTTGACTAATATCCCAGTTATTTTCAAAGATCAGGTCTTTCGTGTAAATTCGATACTCGTGACGAACAGAGAAGATCTTGGAAATCTGTAAGATATTAAACGATAGATGACATATTTCAGATGACCTTTTAAATTTACTGAACATTACTACTTCAATTGATAATAGTATACTGTTTTTATCTTACAATAGCATGCACAATGATCCATGGATATAAATATGCCACCATCATTATCAGGGGAGTATCTGGACTTAAATTCAAGAATAGGCAACTGCAGGAAACATTTCTGATCCAAGCGAGACATCTTTCTGGACCATAATTGGCAAAATCCTAAAATCATGGTCATTGGTAAAAAAACGAGAGGAAGCCACTGGCTCAGGACTCCCGAGTCCATGTAGTTTTGCAAAATGTCATAATTATAATTCCTATTATTTCAATGCATTCGAAATGAAAACATATTCACAGCACAAAACACAGAAAAATATAGTCTATATCCAGTGTGAGAATTGTGGAAAAATAACTTTAAGGGGGGTTAGACTACGATACACATGGAACATGGAATTGTGGTCTGAAAAACATACTTTACTATGGGGCTCTAAGAAAGACTGGGGGGGAGGGTGTAACCCCAAACAATTCCTACCCTGTTAATATCAAATATTCATAAGTAAAAACAAGATTAACCCACAATCAGCTATAAAGACTATTATATAAAAAGACGATGACAAAGATTGATTGTAACTTAGCAGACTAAGCGTCTTTACTTCTCGACAACATCATATCATTCTGTTTTAGATTCGATACTAAATTTTTTCTCACTGCCAAAGCACGACTACTTTAAGAATCAAACTTTGGTATGATACTCTCACCTGCTCAACCATTAGATTTTGAACGTTTCGCAGATAGTCTTGATTCGGCAGATTTCCAGGCTGTCCAGAGTTTGAGCTGGCACTGGCAGCCTGTCTCAGTGGCACCAACATGGTACTTTGTGATAGGCCATCAAAAACCTGTCCCGGATGGTTAAATCTTCCAATGATGCAATCCAGTTTTCCATGTTGAGTAAAAGGAGGGAGGCACCTTCTATTTGAAGTGATGTTTGTGGCAAAGCGTAGGCCGCGAAATTCAGATGAAGGTCTGAGCGGTAGGCGCAGTGAAGCAGATTTCACGCATGAAAGAGAAGATATATTACGTAAACCTAACAGAACATGATCGGCAACTTTGGCTTGCATGTTTATGAAGAATCGATGTTAAACCATGTGAAGAGAGCCTATAATTCGTTTTGCATAAAGGGATGCGATCGTTACACGTTGCCCTACAAATAAGAAATTCCCTGATTACATTTTTTACAGTAACTAACAAGAGTTCCTCTACACTTCCTGCTGAGCCACACATCCAACTAGGATTGTCAACCACCCTGATTCGCATGGACAGTACAAAATCGTCCTTAATTGTCCGGTGTCTCAGATTGATACCAAATCGTCATGGAACTTAATATGCATGTATATATGAATCTGGCTCGTGTTTAGCACAAATGTCTGGTAAGTCACTGGAATCTAATCAACGTTATGCTCCTGAAGCTGATTCTAATTTTACATATAGGTCACTTATCTTTTGATGATTTGTCTGTATATTTTAAAGACTATTATTTTAAGTAAACTGTAGCGTCTACGGTAGGCTGATGCAACATTTGTTACATGCTGTCTAGTGAAGCGGCCAAGGTAAACTGGTAATGGCATATCGAGTGAACCATGTGTGTCAGGACTGCCATGGCCCAATCCAAATGCTTTTCCTGCATAATCAGTGTAGTCGTTGGTCGTTGGTAAAATGGCCGACGATGTGGCCTCTGAGTCGTTACGGCAGATTATTGTGTCTGTAGTGAAAGTCGCCGAAAAATTTGTGAATATTTGTTAGTCTTTTGAAGTCGTGATTGCTTCTCTGACTTTGTCGTCTCCCTTTTCATAATGTTTGGACGGGATTTTGTATCGCAAGTTCGTGCACGTGGACCTAATCAACGGGCGTTCGCCATTGGACGGGTCTACTTCGTCTTCCGCAGGGGATGCCAGGTTGGTCAGAATACCATCATATCCGCCAGCAATCTCTTGGTGTGCGGACGTAAGGAAACCGCGTTCACCAGTGGACGGATCTATTTCGTCCTCCGCAAGGGATGCCAGGTTTGATCCCAATACCATCATATCCGCCAGCCTGCGATTCAATAATTACCGGACTTGCATACTACACGAATGAGACGATGAAACGAGAGAAGGATTTTATGCTTCATTTACTGTCTTTCAGCGAGGATTGTAACGTTGCGGTGCTACGTGTTTGCGATAGTTCTGCTCGTTGCTGTTCTTTGCTTCGACCACCAAGCAGAGACTCAAATATTCCGATCCTAAACTCAACTTAACATCGTACGAGAAACTTTCCGGCTGAACTCTTATGTCTTCATCGGAGTTCATTCGATTGTGACTCGTGTTGTTGTTTTTTGGCTGCGTTATTACTCTCAGATGACTTTGTTTGCTGTAGCGACTGTTAACATCATAGGCCGTGCGCTTTTGTGCAAGACGTGTCTTGTTAAAGCGCGTTAGAAATAATAAATTGTATTGTATTGTATAATTATAGGCTCCATGGCATGAACTTCTACCATCAGTAACTGCTCTATCCGCCTTTCTCTCTGGTAGTCTGTCCTTATCTTTCTCTCGCTTCAAATCAGGCCTTTTCTCTCGGGGTCGATCGCACTAGGAGCGCTTCTGATGAGAGAAGCGCTTTATAAATAATCATATACAATACACGAACGAACGACCTTTACAAACAATACTAATCCACAACCCAATGGCTCCCGGTGAAAATTTGAGACTTGTGACTGAGACTAATACGCACCTACTGCTATATTATGGATTATAGTGGCATGATTTTGGCGATTTAAAAAGGAAATATTTAATTTTTAATCATCTACTCACCGGCATCCTTTCGAAACTTATATAAATCCTCTTTTTATCGCTCACAACCACGAATTAATATGGATGAACTAAATTTCACTTCCAGGTCAAACTTGAGAATATTATATTCTAGCGCCTTGTCTGATAATTTGAAATTACATGTTGGACTTCACTACGCAAAATCTCAACAACATCGCCAAACGTTTATTCCAAACTATCTGCATTTTTGTAAACGTGACACAGTTTGCATCATGGGGGGTCCCGTAGCTCAGTGGAGAGAGCGCTGGCCGTTAAACTGAGAGTCATCCGCGCAACCCGGGTTCAAGCCTCACACGGGGCAAAAATTTATTTGAATTTTCTGTTAGCTGCCATTGGCGCTTTGCTGTTGTGTTGCTTGACTCGGGTTCTGCTAAAAATAAAAGATAGCCCCTCCCACTCCTGGCTTGGCCGAATCAGGAGTGATCCAGTACTTAGGCCATTTATAGTGTTAAGTTACCGAACCTGTTGCAGCCGAACTGCGTGTCGTGCGAAGCAGGCCGTATTTCGTATAACTTGTACATGTAATCGTTCTGCGGTTTGTCAGATTGAATGTCAATAAACGAAGATTATTATTGTTCTGCATATTATATGATTTCAGCCCAAAACTCTAAGATAATATCATTGAGATGTATTTTATATATAATATACACGCTAGAGAGAGTATGACGCATCTGCCCTGCAATAAGATTTGAAGTCACAAAATAATTACGTCGCTCTGATTCAAACGACCAATCACAGGCAATTTGTCATATCGACCAATCACAGACGAGTTCTTATACCGGCCAATCATAAGCGATTTCTCACAAGACCAATTACAGGTGATGTGTCCACGTGTATTCTCAAAATAAACAAGCACATCTCGACAAATTCAATTATTAATTCGTAATTATTTTTAAAGAAAAGTCGGTTCAGATTTATAAGCCTATATGAACTCGTAATTATAATTCGCATTTTAGCGAATTTAATACAGTAGCCTATTTGAAGTATAATTTGACAGCCTTGAATATAGAGAATGTTTTATTTGTAAAATGACAGTCACGTTTGAAATGCAATTTTTTCAGGTTTTGCATCAAGAGTAAAATTTTACACACTGCTGAAAAGTATCACGTTGGGCGGACATGCTCTGTGGACTGCTGCTAATTGTGCTATAGCAGCTATACTGTATCTATCTGTTGGGAGGAGGGTCAGACGGGCTGTACACGAAGGGTGTACGCGGGTATGCAGCGTATACTCGCCTCCGGGGGAAAACGACATCGTATACTCACCTCCCGAAAAGTAGGGTACACGCAGGTACAAGGCAGGGTACATCGTACACGCTAGAAAATCAGGCGCACACGGCTGTTCAAGGTGGTTTTTTGGGGGCCGGATGACTAAAAAAGGGCGTCCGATTTTCCAGACGGGAAAATGGACGAAATTTTCCCGGGAATTTGGTCGGACGACTAAAAAATAAGGTTGTCGGAAAATTTTCTCCCAGTCAGCGTGTACTACTGTACTCACCTCAAAATTTACTAGTGCAGCCCTGGGGTCCGTAGTTGAGAGAGAGCTGGTCGTCGCTTTGCTGTTGTGTTGTTTGACTCGGGTTCTGCTGAAAATAAGATAGCCCCTCCCACTTCTTGCTTGGCCGAACCAGGAGTGATCCAGCACTTAGGTCATTAGTGTTAAGCTATCGAACCCACTGCTGTAAAACCGACCTGCGTGTTTTGCTATATAATAGTGGGCCGTATTTCGTATAACCTGTACCTGTAATCATTCTGCGGTTTTCAGATTGAATCATTAAAAGGAAGATCATTATTATACATTTATATTGAATGGCCAATACATTACATGCTGTACTTCTTACATTATGTGCTAGTAAATGCTTTATTTCATTTTTACATTATTTCATTTTGGGGGTTGTTCAAACACCCAAAATACCCCCTAGCTATGGTGTTGGTCTGTTTAACTGTTGGAAGAAATGTGTATAGTGCAATAACACACATATCGATCATTTGAATAATTTGGCCTCAACTAATTAATTAAAATAACTAATAATTAACTAATTTGATTGTCTACCAACTATCGAGAATATTTGGTTAATACAGATGATTAATAAAAAATAATTTAATTGAAACGTATACATCTGTCCTTGAAACCACTACACTGCAGTCTCCTACACTTTCTGGAGACAGCATGTGTTTGCGATGCAGCTGTGAAATATCCCCATTGGTTTTGTTTTAACTAAGCACCTGTGAATTAATCTCATTTAAAAAACTTCGCTTTTTGAGCATTGCAGAAATCTCCAGATTTCAATAATATATGCTGTTAGTCAGATTAAACAATTAAGAATGGAACAGTTCGTTAAAAAATTCGTTTGTGGAGCACGGTGGTGTAATGAGAATGTTTGTCGCCTTGCAGCCGGAGGGTAGCAGGTTCGAATCCACCTCAAGCCGCCGTGTAGGGACCTTGAGCAAGTCCTTCACTCGCAATTGCTCGGTGCTTCGGCGTGAAATTCAGATGCAGTGTCCACGCCGTAGTCCGGAGCGCTTCTCAATAGATAACTTGAAGGGGCTCTACAGAAATGGAGAAAAATTAAAATAAAACCATTACAAAAGATGTTCAGTAAAATTCAAATATTATAATTCAAATCCAAAACATAAGTAAAAACATAAATTGCAACAATACCATGACAATTATGCAAGCACAATAATCAAATTACAAAGTCACACCGTTAACAAGTTACTACTGAATAGTACAATTTGTGGTGGTGGTAGCATAGTTTCAAGTTTATTTCAAGTTTATCTATTTTCGCAGTGAGGAATTAACACAAGAAAGAATGAAAGGAGGAAGAGTGATTCTGGAAAGGAAAAAAGCTTGAGTGTGCTTATCCTTTACAACAAGTATAATTATGGTAATATAACATGTATATATGTGTTAATGGTGTCACAAAGACTCACAATGTACTCCACAAGGTGCTTTGGTATAAAAAAATATATATGAAATGGCATACACTTTCCTAATCAACAAAAAACTTGCAATACAATATTATATGGAATATCAAGTTTATATCAATAGATTTTCAAAAGGAGCACGTAATTACTTCTTAATTATGTGCCCCAAGATACAGCCACCCAAGGACCATGTAATGTACAGATGGCATCATCAGTGGTTACTCTCTTTAAATACAAGGTATTCTGTTAATAAGTAGTTTTTATTTAAGTCCATTATACAGTGATCTTCATCAATCATGTACTAATTTAGCAGTAGCAGTGCTTTAACTAACTAGTGCAAAGTTCATAGTTCAATGAGAGAATAGAAATTTCTATGCATCAGTGCAGACATTATGTTACCCAAATTTATGCAACATCTTTAGAGCTAAATAATTATGCAGTTCTGAAACACTTTTAGAATAGCTTATAAATACTTACATTAACAGATTACTCTTTTATAGAGGCACATAAACATCCTAATTTGTAAATTTCTATATACACATCAAAAGAAGTAATACTCTTGAACAGAATCTGATATTGTTAAGTACAGCAAATCCTTTGCAGGACTACTAGACAGAAATGAGAAGTATTCGCAGAGACTTCTTTATATAAAGCCACTCTTGACAGCTGTACAGAAACAGGTCAGTGATGGTACTGGACATTCTACTGGCCACTAAAGATGACAGTTTTGTTGAGTTTTGATCTCTTGCTTTCTTCATGAATACTCCTTGTAAAGCTCTTGCCCTGGTGATGCAGACGACAGGTAAGGTATTCATCTATGACTCTCTTCATGAGCAAAACTCTGTGATCTCTTAATGGCTCAGTTCCAGAGGAATGGTCCATCAAGGCTGAAAAGATGTTGCTTCCAACAAAACAGCCAAGGACATCTGTAATTAGGGTAGTTTTAAGACATGCAGCCATTACTGGTGGCTCGAAAGGACCCATCTTACTTCTGAAGTGTGACTCACTAGCTTTGCAAAGTTGCACAACATCGTGAGAAGGTCGCAAGAGACCTCCACGATCTTTGATCTCCAGCAGTCCGAAATCTCTTGGAAGTAGTTCATTACGGGCCTCGTTCCAAAATAGGACAGTTGCACAGTCATTGCAAGTCAGATGTGTCTTCAACTTGTGAATAACGAGTCCAGCAATATACACTACCACATTTTCTACAAAGTTCGACAAAATACTAATATCGATCTGTGGTCCATGATGTTCAGATTCTGCACTTTCATCTCTTAATTTGTCCATAGTATCGGTAAGTCGTAGAGCTGCGACAGTGGCTATGCAGCCATACCAATTTGTCAATGTCTTTGGATGTGGAAGACAGTTCTCAAACTGGCTTCGAACAAAATCGTATGCTTTGGCAGAATGAAAGTTCAGAGACAAAGCAAAGTCACGTATCTCACGAGGATATTGAGCTCTAACATTCCCAGAAACAGAACTTCTCATTCGTCTACCTATATGAGCAAACGCAGAATCACCAAATGATGACAAATTCTGCTCAGCACGTTCTGTTATGAGCTGCTTCTTCTGCATTTCTGATAGTTGATCTTTAACATGCTTTAGTTTCTGTTTTAATCGTCGATTACACTGTTGTGCAAATTTCAGCTTTCTCTTAGCAGCTTTCTCTTAGCAGCAATCAAAGCACTCAATGCTGTATCGAGCTTACGTTTAATTTGTATTGGTGACTGAAGACAGTATGAATGGTCACCTGTTTTGGGATTTTTGCTGCAAAGGAGTTGTGATCGTTGAGCAGAAGTTTTTCCTAACAATTCAGTAGTTGCGCAGTGTTCAGTGTCGTGTGACGTACATTCCAGCACACGTTGGATTGGATGCTTCTTCGGCTGTATACGAGCTGGAAAGTTGAAGAGCGTCGTCGGTTCAGCTCCCAACTGTTCAGTGTCGTGTGACGTACATTCCAGTACACGTTGGATTGGATGCTTCTTCGGCTGTATACGAGCTGGAAAGTTGAAGAGCGTCGTCGGTTCAGCTCCCAACCGTTCAGTGTCGTGTGACGTACATTCCAGTACACGTTGGATTGGATGCTTCTTCGGCTGTATACGAGCTGGAAAGTTGAAGAGCGTCGTCGGTTCAGCTCCCAACCGTTCAGTGTCGTGTGACGTACATTCCAGTACACGTTGGATTGGATGCTTCTTCGGCTGTATACGAGCTGGAAAGTTGAAGAGCGTCGTCGGTTCAGCTCCCAACCGTTCAGTGTCGTGTGACGTACATTCCAGTACACGTTGGATTGGATGCTTCTTCGGCTGTATACGAGCTGGAAAGTTGAAGAGCGTCGTCGGTTCAGCTCCCAACCGTTCAGTGTCGTGTGACGTACATTCCAGTACACGTTGGATTGGATGCTTCTTCGGCTGTATACGAGCTGGAAAGTTGAAGAGCGTCGTCGGTTCAGCTCCCAACCGTTCAGTGTCGTGTGACGTACATTCCAGTACACGTTGGATTGGATGCTTCTTCGGCTGTATACGAGCTGGAAAGTTGAAGAGCGTCGTCGGTTCAGCTCCCAACCGTTCAGTGTCGTGTGACGTACATTCCAGTACACGTTGGATTGGATGCTTCTTCGGCTGTATACGAGCTGGAAAGTTGAAGAGCGTCGTCGGTTCAGCTCCCAACCGTTCAGTGTCGTGTGACGTACATTCCAGTACACGTTGGATTGGATGCTTCTTCGGCTGTATACGAGCTGGAAAGCTGAAGAGCGTCGTCGGTTCAGCTCCTTAAAAGAAAAGTAGAGGAATAATCAATAATTGCTTGTCATGACATAATATAGCAATTGCTGATTCAATGAGTAACAGATTAAATGAATGCACCACCAAAAATTACATCATGACCATGAATGCAAGATTTCCACCAGTGTAATGAAATGGCTGGTACATGCATACACTCAAGCTTAAATTCAGCTGGATCCAACCAGATCATTCACATAATTATGGATGAGCAATGTATAACCACTGATAAAATGCAATAACATTTAACTAATTAACCTATTCCTGTATTCAAAGTCAGTTCCGCAAACCTAGTAATTGCACATGCAACTGTCATAGAAACTTTTATGCAAAGTTGGTACTTGTTTTTTATCCGACCACCAAAATTTAGTTATGGCAAAAAATTCACAGAAAATCACACTGGAGAGACAAAATAATATTTATTTATATTTCTCTAATTCAAGCTGAAATTGACAAACCACGACTTTTGAAAGTATGTTTTTGAAAAATATAGCCTGAATGTCATGCGATGAGGAATAATTGGCGTAATAATTGCAGTAGGCTATCGGGGACCTTGTGTGTCGGTTAGGAGAAGGGTTTGATTGGGCTGAGCGGATGGTAGCATTTCTAACATTCAACGTCAACCGGGTGATAAATAATGTGGTAGTGGTAATGTTGTGGTAATGAAAACTAATTTCGGGTATCCGGCCGAAATTATTTTAAGGGATTTGAGTTTCGTGGATTCGGGTCGCACCCTTACGGTTACAAGGTAGGCCTAAAGAACATACCGCTAAAACACCGCCTGAAAGCTTACCAGTAAAATTTTCGAACTGGAAAGCTGTTATTTCACTTTTCCTTCGCTCTTCGGAATCGGTTTGTTCATGTTTCCGCTTTCGGTGATAGGCCAGTGCTTTTTTGTTGACCTGTTTCTTATCGCAAATTTCGCAGGTAACAAACGTATCATTAGCAGTGGGCTTCGACTTTCGACCTAGAGGTCGGGCTTCTGGAAGTTCAGCATCTTTGTGAAATTGACGAACATGACGCCTCAACGTATAGTTCGCAAGAAACTGTTTGTTGCAAAATTCACAAGTAAACATCGACATGTTCGTTTTAAATTTATTTACTTTTCCAGCTGATCGAAGCTGTAAGACTGTGATTGGTCGGTATAAGAACTCGTCTGTGATTGGTCGACATGACTTTAGACAGATATGATATGATGTGATTGGTCGACATGACTTTAGACAGATATGATATGATGTGATTGGTCGACATGACTTTAGACAGATATGATATGATGTGATTGGTCGACATGACTTTAGACGATGATTCAATATAGAGACGTGATACTCCCTCTAGTGATATATTTATTATATAATACACCTCTATGGATAATATAGCTAAGTATTTCTGAAACTTGTCTAAAAATAATATCGTATGTTCTTTCCTTCAGACATTGTGCTTTTTCTGCTGTATGCATTGCTGTTGTACAGTCGGACATTAATTTTGTCTCGCCATAATAAAGATAGCCTATAGGCCTACGTCTACGTTATTTACATGCTCAATCAATTCATGCTGAAACAATCAGTTTAGTAGCCTACGCTTAAGTTAGGCCTACAATTTCCTTCTTCGTGTAAATAGGCTTTCATTGCAGTGTCAACTTAATTTTCTTGAATAACCGCGTATAATATACGCGGTTATAGGAATTTGAATATTATTCAAATTCCTATACCCGCAGTCGATCGATCGAGTCGATCGCAACTTGATCAGGTCGAGTCGATCGGTTTGCAAGTCGATTCCATCATTCATTTAATTCCCAAGTCGAGTCGATCGTTGTAGTCGAGTCGATCGTTGTTTCATCGCCTCAACTTAGAAATATTATTTACTATTTCTTGAAGTCTCAAAGTGACCTACGTGATATAATGACGTAATTCAGTATTTGCACATAAGTGCAACTATAAATTAATGAACCTTTTGGCAGCTGGTGATTTCGTGTTAGTACGTGGATCAACTGTGAAAGTTTTATAATATATAGATCTATACATATAGGCCACGTTTTCGATATGATTTGAACGATTATGATACTGATCTACTATTAAAAATGTTCATTTTGAGAATATAAAACGGAGCTTTTGTGACGTCACTTCGATTGATAGGCTACAGTACGTTCTACCATTAAATAAGTTTACTGTGAAAACGAAATTCGACCTATTGTGACGTCACATCGATCGACACGATACAGATCTATCACATAATTTCATTTTGAGAATACAAAGCTAGCGTAACGGCATCTGATCCTGATCCTATGGTAACTCGACCCGGACCACCACGGACTACTCTCACGGACAACCCTTCTAACTCAACGCAGCACTCGTGAATAAGCCGGTGCCCCGCGCTTGGCTTTCCAGTGGCGCTTTAGAAATTTCGAGATTACGATTACGACAACACCACTATTATTAGGCCTAGGTCTATATAAGTTCACTTCGAGAATTAAAAAACTGGACCTATTGTGACGTCACTTCAAGAATGACACAAATCTAATAATTATTACGAAAGTACATTTTGAGAATATAAACAAGGCCAATTGTGATGTCACGATTATACAAATCTACTATTTTAGATCTTCATATTGAAAATAAACAAGGGCAATGCGTTTCCACAGGTCACACAAACCCTAGTTGCATACTCGCATGTTGATTGCCCGTTAGTATTCAGACCCATTGGTCGGAACAATTCAAGTAGACTTGATTTCATACAACTTTGGTCTCCCATATGCAGCCAAGGAGTAAAGCTTGCCATTGTGGCCCTTCTATGTGGAATGACCTACCTCCCACTATCGATAATCAGATCTTATTGGGGTGTCGTCTTCAGCTCTTCGCTACGTGGTCCTTTTTATTTCGTCGGGCTGTCACGCTGAGCAGCTAGTCTGTAAGAGGCGCTTAATAAGAATCGTTCGTTACTAAACTTAAAACTGTTCTTTTTGGGCACTGGATTCCAGAGCACCTCCGAGTAGTTTTTCTTTCTTGAAGGAGCCCTATATAAATGTTCGAATGGATGAATAAATGCTTATATACAATACAACCAGCCCGCAAGGCCTAGCTACACCAATTAGTGAAGGTTTTGCATAGGCATCTCTGTAGATGAAGGTGTCGTTTTCCTTAGTCATGAGACTCATGACATCTTATTTCGGATTTGAGTCTCGGAATAGCATGACAAATACGTGGGGATCGACAATCAATTTTTGGTACCCATTAAAACGGGCTAGGTTGAGTTGACAGATCTCATCCGGTGAATTCATTGAAAAGTGAGCAGGGTCAAGGCCACACGACTAGTAGGTAAAAACGTGTACATCTGAAGATACTTTCTTATGATGAGCCCACTAGCAGCACATGGAACTGTGGAAATTACAGTACGATAGGCAAACGTTTTTGCACTTGGGCTAGAAAAAATGGTCATCAAAGCACCTATCTTTTCCAATTTAAAATCCGTGTCAGGAATGAATATCTAAAACTAGATTGCACTTTTGTTTCAACCACACAACAGGTGACAATGGTTAAATGAGGAAGAAAAGTGTCAACACACGGTTCCAGATGTTCTATATCTAGATGAAGCAAAACTAAGCAGAAAAACGTCAACAAGCATCCACATCTCGGAGAGAAAAAAATGGTAGAATGTCATTTGTCATTTCCCCTAACTCGGCAGTTCTGTTCATTTCAATCACCAAAACAAACCGCAATCAACTCAATCATAGCGACACAACCATCAACTCCACCCGGTCGTAGAATCGATCGATTGAAACCCAAATGCAAATCGAAACCAGTTCTAAACAAAACCCTGAAAACCAGAAAAATGAAGGAATACAAACTATTCAACTAAATCCATTGGAAAAGAATCATTTCAATTTTGTTAGTCTAAGTAATAGAGTTCTAGGCAAATTAGCATCGACTTTACTAAATTCTGGTGTAAAATTATTTCTCTATCTTAGACAAAGTAAACCCCAAAGCGCTACAAGGCTACAGATTCAACGATTTAAAAACAACCAGAAACCGATCATTACGTATTGCAAAGTTTAAAAATTGCACCCACTTGACGATAAACGTTACAAGCAGTAGAACTTGGGTAAATGAGAAACTGTAGTTGGTTTAATGCAATAACCTCACAACTTCTGAAAGGAAAATTTAGTAATATGAATTTCCACGTCTGTAATAATTATAGAAGAAACATTGCCGAATCTAGGAGTTAAGTTAGATGGATAAGGGTCCAACTGTCCATCCAGTCTAAAGAAAGAAGACATATATTTAAATAAGCAATACACATTATGTATACAGTGAATACAGATATAAATCTGAATGTCCACAAAACAAGAATAATAACCACAGCTTAATGGGTCGCTGTACGAACACCGTAGCATCTACACGACAACCAATATACGTAACAGAAAGTGACAAATCCTGCATACCAGCGTGTTAAGTAGACAGCCGTTGCAATGCATGCATGCATCATGTACTTTAAACTGTTAGTGCATGACTACTCACGATGCGCAAATCTGTGCACATGGCCAATGCACACAAGACATGTTTTAAATGCTTGCATTGATTAGTATAATGAATATATTTACATAAACGTATATAGACATCTCAGAGACGCGCAGTTCTAACACCTGTGGCACACACACACGACTTGCAAACGATTTCTAAACAGTGAACAACACTTAGTGCATCTAAATCACTTTCGATTAATGTCATTTAATTGACAAAATATACAAGCTTTTTCCGACGAAATTGATTCAAGAAATTCATAAAATCCGAAGCTACTGCAGGAAGTTTTGAGAAATTCTGTCAATCCTTGACAGAAGAATGTGACCACTGAGTTTGAAGCAGTTGCTCAATAAAAGCTGGGCACATGGTCACGTATCAGTTAAGTTACTTAACAATTGTATATTTTGAAAGATTATAATCAACAGGTGATCAAATCATTCTTTTGCAACTTCCATAATAAAAGCCATCTACGCATGACTGGAAAAATCCAACAGTGCTTCTCAAAACAATTAAGGAAACTAAAAACAAAATGAGTTATGCATGAATAATTTATTTTTTCCAAAGTGTTGATTCGAAATAGGATCAAAAAACAATATTGAGATTGGCAAAGTACATTGGCAGTGTCAACAGATCATCATTTCAGCACAACTGACTATTTGATTTTCGAGTTTTCAGGTAATATGCAAAAATTATAACCCAACATCAATATAAAGAGATGATACGGATCAACAGGAAATCAAGTCAAAAAGTTCTTCATGCTTTTGAAACCACTATCTGAGATGTTAGGCATAAACATCAAAATCTATTACCCTTTAAAAAGTAAAATCAGTGTGCTAAGCAGTGCTACTTAGCTTCACATTACATTTTACAAGCTCCTTCCTTCCGATGAGATATTTTAACTCAGGAAAAGCCGAGAAGCACAGAATGAAGATTGAAATGCATAATAAATAATACCAATATTGTGATTACTGTGTAGGAACTGATAATCAATCACTCATTGAACTTTCAGAACAGTCAAACTAGATATAAGCCCTTGTAGATATATATTGAACGATTAAAACTCTGTAAAGATGAGAATTTATGTTAGTTTAAGAAGCTATGTAACCAGAGACATGCAAATAGGAACAGATAAACACAGATTCGGTTTATATATTTTATATATATAATATATAGTTCTGTATGCAAATCAAAATGACATCACCTGCACAACAGCGAGAGATTTCAAAGTAAAAAGCTGGAACAAATCACACACGGAAGAAGCCACAATCAGAAAACAGAGCACAAAGTAGAGAATGGAATCCGAAAACTTTTGAAGTCACAAAAAAAGAAAACTAAAGCCAGAGGCACAATAAATGCTTTTGAATAACGTGTCCGATTGCTATGTGTCTCCTCAAGATTCACCCAGCACCCAAACCTTGAAGAATTTAATTTACAACAATGCTTTGCTAACTGTATAATATTATTATTAATCATAAGAAGTATTTTACAAACCCCCAGTTCAGCGAAACTTAAGTGTCAGCAGCTTATCCGCAAAATTCCGTCTACAGTGCAAAGCGAACTTCACACAATTAAAACTAAATTTTAAAATGGTTGAGGCCACAACAGGACAAAACACGAAATCCGAACACCGCTAAAATCCCACATCGGGCAATCGGAACCCTCATGAAAGAAGAAATTTCTGAAAAGAAAAAACGACTCCACATCCTCGTCCGTCGTTACCAGTCTGTCCCCATACATTGTAGTTCAACAGCACACGACAGATCCCATCCAAATTGACAACACAGAAACTGGATTGCAAAGCAGTGGCACAACTATCAAAGTCCAGATGTCCTTGCGAAGTTGAGACACAAGCGCTCGTTGATTGCTACAGGATGGGACGAGAATGGACGACAGCTGCTACTCCAACTTTGATGCATCCAAGCGCTTCTTCAGAGCATCCGAAACAGCTTCGTTGGTCGTGCTCTTGGCTGGCAAAATCAAAACATCAGTCAGTAAGACCTTTGAGATGTTCTTTTATTCGTTAAAACTGACAAGCATGCAGCAAAATTTTAAACAGGAGTTTAACAGTAGTCAACATTAACTGCAAGGTCTCCTGCAAGACACCTTCTGCCCTACCATTCATTTACAGTCGACCTTGGGGAGTGGAAGACTAAGTGAACCTTTTGGGGCCAGTGGGTATTGAACTCATGTCCTTCTGATCTTCATGCCAGTATGTTACCATTCAACTTTTATCCCGCAGTGATTCACGCAATAAATTAAAATCCAATGACACAACAACCATAACATAATAACTGCCTATTATTATCTATCATCGTATCTTTATAACATGTAAAGAAAAACTATTCTACTAAACAACCTGTTGCACTGTCAAGTCATCTAGTGGCCATCATCGCCTTCGCTTAAACAGTGCAAAGGCCATTGATCAGTAACAACAATCAATTAACCATGAAACAGCAATAGTCACTTTCCTACATGGGAAAACAAGTCCACTTAGCACATACCACACACTAAGCTTCACCACATCCAAGCATGAAAACAATAGATGAACATTGTATACATAAGATTTGAAAATAATACACGCCAATAATTTTCTAACCTTCATCGAAAATGGCACGGCCAGCGTCAACTGCTCTGTCAAGTCCTGAATCAATTTTCTTCTCGTGTCTGAGAGCAAGCGGACGAATGATTTTGTAGTAGATGGTGATGGAACCGTTCCAGGATGTTGGCGCCATCAGGTACATCAGGAAAACGCACTATTTAAATCCAAGTACAATCACGTGTTCTTAATCCTCCACAAACAGTATTGGCAAGAATTCAATTATTACCAGCAAGAACAACGATAAATTTAGTCAATGGCCACTTCAACTTCAGAAAAACAAGCTCACTTGTTACAAAGCCTGCCCTCAGATGCTCTTAAAATACTTAACAACAATAAATTATATACAAATACTGCACCATCTGCATATGACTGTCTATAAGTGCACCTCAAACACTTAGCAACAATAAATTATATTCAAATACTGCATGTGACTGTCTATATATAAGTGCACGTCAACCTTTGCATTGCAACAGATTGATCTAAACAGTCAAGCACAATGCAATACAACAAGGCGCCCTTATCACTGTGCTACGGCATAATATAAATTGCCGTAATCATCATCATCATCATCATCATTATTATGAACCAAGCGAAGACCTTTAATAACTGTTTTAGGCGGATGGGGACATCAAACTTACAGTAAAGGAACAAAGAGTGAAAGAACTGTGTTTTAAAATTCAGAAACACACCACAGTCATCCAAAAGCATTAGCATGAAGGAATGAATAAAGGTTATAGTACGTAGTAACTAACAACAGACTGCATTTGCAGAGTGAGTCAATATCAGAAAAACAGCCAAGCCCTTTAATTGCAGGTGATTAAGAAATGAGGCATAATTAATATTAATTAACCTTCAGGAACCAGTAGAGTGGAATCCAGAAGAGGAATATATCCGTGAAGTATTCCACGAGGCTGAACACAGCGTACACCACCCAGTAGGTCAACCATTTCGTATCATCATCCTTCTCTTTTGTCTCAATTGCTTTGAAGCTAGGAACCATAAAGCATTTTCTATAGCAGCAAAATCGTCAATTAACCAGAAGACTTCTAGACTTCAGCATCAGTTCTTAAAAGACAATATTTACGTCAAGCATATACCGTAATTCACTAAAGAGCAGAAATCTGTTGGTAATTTTAACTGAATGCTGAAAGAAATGCTGTCTTAGTCATAATATGCATGTAGTTCTAAAGACGTTTGACACAAATCTGGAACTGTTTGTTTTCAAGTACTCACTCACATGTATACTGCATCAAACACTGTCCAACAGCACAGATTTGGCAAACTGGATGCACATCTTCTACAGATCTACCGGGCACTGAGCAATGTTTAGGTTTCTGTGTTGTGAGCTCGTTGCTCATCATAGCTCCTTGTATTTGATGCTGTGTAGTCCATGAACTCTGAGCAAGGCTCTGGATTGGAATACATTAGTGGGGCTCAGCATGTCTGCAAAAGCTCACCAGTGGTGATTTTAATCGCAATACCTTTAGAAGTACTGTTTACTCGTAGGTTAACTTTCATTCTTAGCGACTTCAGCATTGTTGGGGTCAGTCCAGGTAGCATTTTTGCACTACAAAAGTGTCTAGATGCAACACATCATATATATATATATATATATATATATAATATATATATATATATATATAATTAATATATATAATTTATATATATATATATATCCATTAGTTTATGATTAAATAGCAATTTATCTTAGGTACTCACGATGCATAAGCTGGATAGAGGAAACCAATAAAGTTGCAGAGGAAGTCCGATCCATAGCCAATCATCAGGTAAATGCCAATGAGAGCAATAAATCCTAAAAAGACAATTATATACAGTTGTTTTGTGTTTATACATTTATATAGCTCCTCTCACAGTGCACACCAATCAGAGTTGCATCAGATACACAGGCTCTGATAATAGTCATAGGTGATTTGGAAGGAAATTTTCGTCAAATTACTAAATTATTCCATACACGCTGGTAATTTGCTACACTCATTTGCTTTTAGACCTAAAGTTAACAGCGAGTCCAGTTGCTTTTCTGCACAAGCCTACACAATTTAACCCTCTTACCCCGATAGCCCCCCAGCAAGCGGAACGCCCACCCGATGGCCCTGTATATATAATATATACATAATATATATAAAATATATATATAAAATATATATATATTATATATATATTATATATATATATAATATATATAATATATATAATATATATATATAATATATAATATAAATATATAAAATATATATAATATATATATTATATATTATATATATATATTATATATAAATGTGGGAGTAGAGATAACCACTGGGTATTATATATATAATATGTATATATTATATATATAATATAATATATAATATATATATATATAATATATATACATATTATATATATATTATATATATATTAGATATATATATAATGTATATATATATTATATATATAATATATATTATATATATATTATATATATTATATTATATATAATATATATAATATATATATAATATATATATATTATAATATATATATATATATATAATGGCCTTATATATATATTTATATATATATATATAAATATATATATAAATATATATATATATATATAATAGCCTTACGGGGATACGGTTTATATGTTGAAACCTCTATAGCGGCCTTGCGGGTATTTGTCAAAGACCACCAAGCCGCTATAGCGGCCATTCGGGGTAAGAGGGTTAAGTAAACTGCACTTGCAGCCTTCAGCACTTAATTTGAAACGGACAATTCAGTTTAATGTGTGTCCATAAACTCCTTCTGGATTGACTTAGGAGTATTGATTATCACATCAAATCTGTAAACCTTCGTTATGTCAAAGTTCAAAAGATGATCATCAACAGAATGATTTATCCATTGTTGTTTTAAACACGTGTGATTCTCAAGCAATGCCTTGGATTAGCTTGTTTCTTTTTAAGCGGTGTCGTAAAAATCTGTAATTACACTTTGCAAAGCCATTAGACCTTAGTCCTTGTCGCACAGGCCTTAACTTTTAAGCTATAGAATATAGATAGATGTAAATGATAACTTCATGAGATCTAAAACTGTCATACACTCCAAATATATCTTGGGGATCTGCTAAAAAAATAAAGCTGAATATATTACACATAAATGATAAATTAAATCTGCAAATGTAACAACAAACTCTGCAATATTCCTTACAACTATAGACCTGAATTAGAATTTGTTCTAAAAATAGAATACTATATCAAGCCTAGTACACAGTACTTATTTGCAATGTCAGTGCTAAGAATATCTCAATTTGTACAATCGTACACCCCTATTCAAATTCTAAATATGCCTCAATATGCTTCATTATTCATTATGTAAAGCAATGTCTGTCATTCTCATTCACAGTGCCATAGTTATAAAATGCACACATTCCTGCATCAGGTAGCTGCAATGAAGACCAAGTACTTATAGGTCTGTGGTCTTCATAAAGTTCATGGAATGCTGGTCTTTAGTAGACAACAGGATTTAGGTCAGTAATACAAGGCTATGGTACACCGTCTATTGTTGAGTCAGCTATTTAGTCACAGAGTGGTCATGTAACTAATATACTCTGCTAGTCAATAGTTTTGATATAGGGACTGAAACTTTGAAATTTGCAAGAATATAGATTCTGTATGAAAGCTGCAATCTATGATTAGCACATTCTGTCGTATAGTAAAACCGAATGTTTGTATGCTGAGTGTCAACATCACTATCTAAATTAATCTGTTTTTCTGTATATAAACAGGATACTGCACATATAATAGCTTAACAGCAGTGATGAAATGTTAAACGCAATAGGAAATGTAAAATCAAAAGCTCCCCTTCAGAAATGAAAACAAGATTTTAAGGTACCTAACAACTTAGACAATGAAATGTTAAAAGAATCACAAAAATACTATTATCACCAACACCAAACTATGAACAGCAGTGTGAAAAAATTCCAATATTACTAAAATGATGTTCACCAAATTTTATTTCATAATGATGCATAAAACACGGATGACCTTAAGGAAAACTGACAAGTCAAACAACAATCAAATTAAGAAACAAAAAATGCATGAAAAATTGAGAAAAAATGCAAAATATCGAATCCAAACAGCAGAATGACTTCTGAAATGTGACAAAATATGCTGACAATTGTTCTGAAATTCTTAGAACTGTATCTCTAATACAAATGTTGGTTTTTAACTGTTGTCCCTCTATGGCCCAGGTCTTCACAGAAGCAGTGTGGTGTCTCACTACAATATTCTTCACAAACTAGACTAGAATCAGGGCTGTACTCAAGGGTATACGCGGGTAAACGGCGTATACTCACCTCCGGAAAAAATGACAGCATATACCCACCTCAGTAAGACCAAGTGTGTACACGCAGGCAAAAATCGCGAATTACGAAGGCAAAAAATCTTGAAAGTAGACCGTTTTACGCTGTTTGAAAGGGCCAAAAACTTCGATGACTAAAAAAGGTCGTCAGAAATTTTTGAGCCAAAAAGTCGATTTTTTCCGGCGGCAGCGTGTACTCACCTCAAAAGTTCTGAGTACAGCCCTGACTAGAATCTATTAAAGTCCAAGTCCTATAATTATTGGCATTCCTAATTGTTCACATATGCTCATTAGTCATAATGAATCAGCCAAAATGACTTGCAGTCTGAACTTCACTTGCAACAGCAGATAATGAAAGGCCTCACGCAATTACGCCGGTTTTTACAGAACGAGTTGATCGATGTGTATGCCAGAAAGCACACAAACGTTAAATCTTGATTTACAACAGCCACAAATAAGCGCCTAATTGCCACGCCTCCTGTCTGCAATGTTCCAGAAATGAACAAATGTCTAACACGATTACCTTTTTACCGCAATTTCGCATAAAATTACTCATGAAGAATTATATTCATTTATTCGCAAGCGCCATGAATTGCACACTGCAAGCAGTAACAATCAACGAATAGTGAGCAATGACAAATCGCTTCCCGTCACCTCTTCTGAATCAAAATCTAAATCGAAATGTCAAGCACACCACCCGAAAAGACAATACCTTTGTATTTATTAAAACCACTCCGATTAGCATCACTATTTTACATTTCCATGAGTTTATCCCCAAAAAGCCAATCGCCATTACGAGAGATTGATAATCGTTTACCCAGGGCTATGTGCAAGCGCTTGACGCCCGTTTTCGATTCGATCTTTTCTAGTACATCATTCACACGATTCTTTTCGTGCAGGGCTTCGTCCAGCTTGTTCTTCCACTCCTCCAAACTCTGCTTAAAACCAGCCGCCATTTTCACGAAACAAAATCAAACGTAAAGAAGAATGAACTCGAATCGACGATGATCTTTAATGTCCGCAGAGCTACTCAGAGGAACGATGGCGGCTGGACCATGCACGAATAATTATTAACGACATGCAAACCGGAAATGCGCTTTGTAAGTCAGTGAGTTAGTGGGCGTAATTGCAGAACACGGGACGCTAGTTTTTCTAGTTTTTCTTAGCGATTTCAAAAACAAACCGTATTGTAGGCGTGGTTTATAATTATGATTGATGTAATTACGGAAGCAAAGAACATATAGCACAAGAGTTAACAAGTCATATTCAATTGAAAGTCTTTTCATTTGAACGTATTAATTAACTAAAAATGTACTTATTACTTATGGGAATTAATTTATATTTGCAATATTGAATAAAATGTTGTCTCTAACGATTTGAGTCAATTTTGAGAGAAAGTTATTCTTTAACACGGACTCTTTTCGTTTACAAACTAGGCCTACTACAACGCCACGAGAATCCTGACAGTTTAGACTTTTCCTGTATTAACGCATAGTCTTTTCGACATGTTTCGCAGCAAACATGATTATGAAGTATTTAATGAGCCTGTAAATACTCCAAAGAGACTAATTTGTCTCTACAAACGTCGTTTATATGGAATATTCATTTTAACTTCAACGACATAAATAACGCGTATCTATCTATAACAGGTATCCATTTATAAATCATCCATATTTATTTTTATTCAACCAATCACAGCGCGACAGAGATCATCACTAAGGATAATAAATATAACGCTAAAAAGCATAAAAACTAGAAAAACTAGCGTCCCGTGTTCTGCAATTACGCCAGTTAGTGGTCTGTCTGGCTAACCAAATCCAGATGGGTCAGATATTAAATTTAAAATAATCTATAAAAATCTTTTCTTTAATGAAGCGCCTGCAAGACGCACTGCGCTTTGCATTTACAAGTTATGCAGAAATCTTAATTAAACTTAACTACTAACAGAACAGACAGCTTTACAATCAAACAAATTCAAACAAATTCGCAGCGTCGAGCCTACAACATAGGCCTATCGTTATAGAAAATCGAGTATAGGCCTAATTAAGTTTACATACACATCTACATTTACACATAAACAGCATTAAATTGTGGGCCGGCAAAAAATTAGATCCACACACATCAATTTTCGATAAAACATTGATAGACAGCAGGGTTTAAAATGGGTTGGAACGCGTGGGAACGACGTTCCTACTGCTCTCGAATTTCTCTGCTTTTTCCCAATAAAACTTAGTCAGCGCTTAGCTGGATCGGTACACAGCAACTTGATGGAAGGGTGGAGAACACCTTGATCTACGAGTGCACAGCACCTTGATGGACCAATGTGCTGTGCACCGATCGGTGCACAGCACCGTGGTTGAAGGATGCACAGCACCCTGGGGACCGGTTATCGGCACCTTGGTGGAAGAGTGCACAGCACCTTAGGGTGCACAGCACTTTGGTGGACCGGTGCACAGCACCTTGGTGTATCGGTGCTAAGCACCTTAGTGGAAGGGTGCACAGCACCATGGGAGACCGGTGCACAGCACCTTGGTGCAAACTTGCCTTCATTCTTGTTTCTTGCACTTCATACATCTGCAGAACGTACACCAATTCGTCTTCAAAGTATTGTCATCTTGCTTTAGAATGGTTTCCAGGTCTAAATGAAATGTGACAGAGCAACGCATGGTCAAGACACGGCATGCTAGATCAGCTGACTCTAAAATGGTCGAATGGTACAAACGCCATAATGGACTTCTTCGTCTATAACATGGTGTAAGAAGGGATGGTGTGCGCACTTGGCTGAAATTTATGGCTAAAGTCGCTAGATGGCGATGGCGTTCGTAGTTGACGGACCTCGCCTATAAACCTAATTCATGATATTGTATGGCATACATACTTATACTCCTTCACTGCAAGTCCGTTCCTTAGTGCCAGTCTCATGTCTGGGCAAAGGAGGAGGGCGACACAAATTATCTTTGCCATGTTCCGTTCCTTTTGATCTTTGTTTTCTTTTCTTCTGTGTTCCGTGTTCTCTGTTCCATGTGATGCTATGTGTTCCCTGTGTTCCAATGTTCTCTATGTCCTCTGACCCTGATGTTCCTATCGATGTTCCGTGTTCCATTGTTCTCTGTGATGCGCCTTCTGTTCCCTGTTAATTGATGTTCCGTGTTCGCTGTGTTCCTTTTTCCCTGATGTTCTCTGTGATATACCAGGTTCCTTATGTTCCATGGGCCTTAATTGTTTATATCCCTTATGTTCCACGGACCTTGTTGCTATTTCGCGCCCTTTGTTTTCTAATATCGCAGGCGTTCAATGTGATGTTCCATGTTCCTTGTGTTCCCTGGTTTCCCCTGTTTCCTATGTCCCACAGACCTTGCTACAAATTCCGCGTTCCATATGTTCCTTAATATTTCTGATGTTTATCCTGGTGATTCATGTTCCTTAATTATGTTTCGCGTTCCTTGTTCCTTAATGTTTCTGATGTTCCCTCAGGTGTTCGATGTTCCTTATGCTCCACGATCTTTGTTGCGTGTTCCGCGTTTCGTATTTTTAATACCTCTGAAGCTCCCGCGATGTTCCTTGTTTCTTATGTTCCCTGATGTTCCTTGTATTCCTCATTCCTTGTTGAACATTCCGGGTTCCTTGTTCATTAATGTTTCTTGTGTTCTCTCTTATGTTCCTTGTTCCCTGCGTTCCACGGACCTTGTTGCGTATTCCACATTCCGTGTTCTGTTTTCCAGTGATGATCCATGTTCCTTACGTTCCCTGATGATCCATGTTCCTTGTGTTCCACATTCCTTGTTCCACATTCCGTGTTCCATGTATCTTAATGGTTCTGATCTTCCCTCTTATGTTCCATGTTCCTTACGTTCCACAGACCCTGTTGCGTGTTCCACATTCCGTGTTCTTATATGTTTCTCATTTCTCGTGATGTTCCAGGTTCCTTATGTTCCATGGTCCTTGTTGTATATTGTTTATGTTCAACGGCCCTTGTTGTTTGTTCCGCGTCTTTTGTTTTCTGATGTCTCTGGTGTTCCATGTGATGTTTCATGTTCCTTATGTTCCGTGATGTTCCCTGTTCTTTGTGTTCCGCATTCCTTGTTCTTCACTGATTCTGATTTTCCCTGAAGTTCCATGTTCCTTATGTCACCTGATGGTCCATGTTCCTTGTGTTCCAATTCCTTGTTGCACTTTCCATATTCCATGTTCCTTAATGTTTCCGATGTTTCCCCTGATGTTCCATGTTCCTTACGTTCTGCAGTCCTTGTGGCATGTTCCGTAATGCATGCATGTTCCGTCTTCCTCGTCCTATATATTCTCTGAACAATGTTCTCTGTGATGCTTCATGTTCTTTACGTTCCATGCTCTTTGTTGTATATTCCCGTACGCCTATATTTCCTGGTGTTCCGTATGACGTTCCATGTTCCCTGCAATGTTACCTGATCCTCATCGCCCCTTATATGTTCCAAGTGATACTCCCTGCTATGTTCCTGCCCTCTCCTTGTCTATATGTTCCATGTTTCGAACGTTTCTTATATTTCTTGCTCTATATTGTATATGCTGCCAACCATCAACTGGGGACAGCAGCGCCACCTGCTGAAATGCCAAAAACAATGTATGGCCAGTATAAGAAGTGCGCACACCATCCCCTCTTACACCATGGTCTATAATAATGACGCAATAATGATAACAGAAATACTGGCCAATATGACGTCAGTTGAACTTCTTTAGAGTTGTCTAGTGTCTACATCTAAGAAATGACGTCATAATTATAACTGCGGTCTTTAGACATGGGAAAAGTAGGTATAGAGACAGACACGCTGTTGTCCATTTATACATCGCCTGTTTGTTTGCGTTTTTATGTCCCTGCCGTCAATAATAATTATGCATCTCTCTACAGTCTGTCCGACAGTCACTGTCGACTCTTAGCTCTATGGTCGTCTGTCAATATGGCGGACAATCTTGGGTAAAAGTACTTAATAGGATACTAGGCCCGAACGCTAAATTTTTTGATATATTCCGGTAACTAAGACAGTAAGTATTCAAACGCACCTATTCCCGTTATCCGGAGACGTTCCGTTGATTTTATATTAATTTTATAAATGTATAGGAAATCCCATGTTAAATCGCAGCCCACGCTCGACCGCCATTATTTACACACATAATTTTAACGTCGTGTGTGCTCATGACGTCACGTCATTTGTGTGTAAATATGGCGGCCGGGAGGCAGTTGCGATATTTAGCATTGGATTTCCTATACATTTTATAAAATTAATATAAAATCAACGGAACGTCTCCGGATAACGGGAATAGGTGCGTTTGAATACTTACTGTCTTAGTTACCGGAATATATCAAAAAATTTAGCGTTCGGGCCTAGTATCCTATTAAGTACTTTTACCCAATCTTGCCTTTCTGTTGTTATGGCAGATTTTTACGTCTGTTGCGAAACTCGCTCGTTCTTTTCCGGATTTTCAGATGTTTACTGATGTCAAGTATCGAGTTTCTGACTTTTCCTCATCTGTGTTGTAAGCGTTTGGACGGTATTTGGAGTGTAAATTTTGACATTCAACCCTCGCCTTGCGTCTTTCCTTTTTGGACCGGTCCATTATGCTCAACATCAAGGGGTTCGAGGTTCGTCATTATTTCTTCGTCCTTATCGATAGCCGAACGATTGCCAACATGAATGGGAAAAGAAAGGATCTTATTATCATCAATCGAAAACCGTGCCGTAGTAGAGCCACGTTTCCAGCGTTGTGCTGTCCGTCGCTGTTCTTCGCTCCTCGGCTCTGTAGACACTGAAAATGCTGTTAAACTACCATCATCGTGAATCGGTACTAGAAACTGTCGGCTGGACTCTTCGTGTAGCCAACGTGTAGGAGTTCGACGGTGGTTTACTTGTGCTTCTCGAGCGACGTTTTGCCTAAAGATGACTCTGTCGTGACGTTACCATCAATAGGCTTGAGCTATATGATAGGAGCCGTTGATGGCTGCCAGATTTGTCTTGTATTTGTTTTTTATGTGTCATGTTTTTGTTTTATATATTCTTGTAAACCAGAGTGCGTTTTGCAGCTGGTACTTTAAAGATATACTTACTTATTATTACTAAGCTTTATTATTACTTCTGTGTATAATTTTACATCTCTGACCTGTAGCCTAAACTTGGTGCGGTATGTCACCCTGATTGTCTTTGAAATTAAAACGAATATACACTCTTGAGTGTGTGACATATTAATTATGATGCATGCAGGGCAGAAACAGACAGAATAACCATATAAATTTTACTTTGACTGTGAGGCGATTTATACATTTTATAATTTTATGTAGAACGGTTCTACTCGTGTAGGCTATGCGGTAAATAAATATTTATCAAAACAAAAGCATGAACAACAAATGCAGAATATAAACAAGGGGAAGCAGGCCATAAAATTATCTTATTTTTCATGTAATGCATCGTTTCTCACATTCGCTTCCTACTTGCATCAGATTAATCTTTTAGGTCAAAATTCCATGTCGATCTATAAACATAGACTACAATATATTGTAATTTGTACTTAATTCCTTACTTAATAACCGGTAATGTTAATTTTTTAATGATGTGATAACTTCTTATACATACATTTTACGAGTAACTTCACTTCGATGATCGACTTCCGCCCAGTTCGGTAACTGCTTATATATTTAGCCTAGTGGGTCTATTATAGGCTATATATGTCGCTTTCTTCGTCATCTATGATCGTCGTATTTTGTCGTCGTTTAAATCGTTTTCGTCGTTAATTTCAACATAATTTTTCATCTTCTGTTTTGTCAACTTCTGCTCTGTTTGTTGCATACGACAGAAAACATTAATCGAATGTTCCGAATCAGCTTAGAGAACAAGTGTAAATGATGTCATTTTCCGATGACGTCATATTGAGGATTGTGACATCAAGCGACTTGCGGCGAAAAAAGGCAATCGCAACGGGTATATTGTAATGTGTAATAGCCTACAATCCCTACATCTTCAATGCCGCTCTTCTATATTAAGCTTTATATAAACTCCACTATAAAATTATATTTAAACTGCGTATTCCATCTTATATAGGCCAGTAGGTTTCACATCAAACGGAATTGCAATAAGCCCTGGAGTAGATCTACTTGTGGGAATATACGTAGAACCAAGGGCGGATACAGAAATTTTCGAAGGGGGGGCCAAAGTCCTATGGAACTACTTTTGGGGGGGGCCACGTCTACTTTCCGAGCAAAATAGCTGGTCAAAAAAAGAAATTTTTGAAATGGGGGGGGCCATGGCCGGATTGGCCCCCCCTGGATCCGCCCCTGCGTAGAACTTAAACTCGAAACGCAAACTTCAATTTATCTCGGTTTATAAAACTGTTACAACAGCATTCCGTTTGCGTCGCATGCTGCTAAGATGCGGTGTACTTTGACCAAATAAACAGAGGCGTGGTGTGCTTAGAGAACATGCGCATCGAGTGGCGCTATAGAAGTTCTGGGGTCAGCTTACACTGGAGTCCGTAAACCACATATTAAGCCTCTTTAAGTCTAATTATAAGAATTTTTATTATGGATCCCTATCTTTGAGATGTTAAGTGACTTAAGTCTACATATTACTGCATGGCGTACGTTATAATATTGCTGATGTCTTAGCATTTTATTAGAGTTATATTGCACCTAACATGAGTAGCTTCAACTCTCTGGAGACGAAGGTGTTTGATGGACTGTCGCCATCGAAAAGATTCGGTCACGCATGGATAGATTACGAAGAGCAGACTCTACAGGCCTTGTCGATAATAATTAAAGAACGTCGGTGAATTATAAATAATATTTATAATGCATATTGAAATGAACTTGAAAATGCTGCTATTCATTACCAGTTATGGACATCATCATCGTCGTCGTCGTCGTCACCACCACCACCACCACCACATCATCATCATCATCATCATCATCATCATCATCATCATCATCATCATCATCATCATCATCATCATCATCATCATCATCATCATCATCATCATCATCACCACCACCACCACCACCATCATCATCATCATCATCATCATCATCATCATCATCATCATCATCATCATCATCATCATCACCACCACCCCCAGCACCATCATCATCATCATCATCATGTGATGCCCGTCGGTGTCCAGTATCAGTTTCGTCTTCTTTGTCCATCCGTGCATGTTCTGCGTCAGGTATATACGACAGTTTTTGTATATAGTGAACCTCCGCAGTCCACACAATCCTCTATGTGTTGCAGACCCGCATTAAGGTAGGAGCTAAGGGTGCTGCAGCACCCGGGCCCACAGTTTTGAGGGGTCCCCAGTTTCGGAAATGATGAAATTTCTTATATAGTAAGAATTCTGCAACAATAATAAATACTCGGAGGCGACTCCATCCTGTCCATCCAATTGACTGAAACAGACACGATGAGAAGTGTAATTGTTCGCACCAAAAAATGCATTGTGTATGGCATAGGCCTATACTATATAACAAATTAACAACAAGCAAGGCCATATATCCAGTATTTTGTTACCGGGGCGTTTACTTGATCTTGAGCATGATGTAAGAAATACGTATTTCTTACATCATGATCTTGAGCAAGTTGACAAGCAACCGAATCAGATGGTTTGGAGAAATGTCGTAAGTTCTCATACAGTGGCGGCGCTAGTGGGGATGGGGGGGCTAAGTTCCCCTTTAAAAAGGTCATCCGCTTTTTTTACATGTAAAACTGAAATATTTCCACTTTTTCCACCGGATGACTAAACAAAAACAAAACCAAAAAGGTCGTCAGAAATTTTGGCGGAAGAAAATGGAAAATTTCCTCGAGGATTCAGCCCCCAAACTGAAATCATGCAGCCGCCACTGTTCTCATATATAGAGGATCCCTGTCGGCCATTACATATACACGCTGTACTATAGCCTACAGTTATTATTGTACCATTCCAGAACCTCAATTGCAGTACATCATCGTCATGATTAGATCATCGTCGTTATCTAATCTATTGTAAAATCATGGCTTAAAGTGTGTCAGGACGGTCATGGACAGCGTCCTGGCACTTATTTTCAAATCCCTATGCCGTCCTGCCACTTATTTGGCCAGCACACCTGAAAATGCAAGGGTGTCCTGGCACTTCTTTTGGAAAGGTAAGGGGCGTCCAGGCACTTCTTTTTGTTACAGTTTTAGCACTGTGTAAAATCACACTGTTCACACATAGAAATAAGAGCTACAAAATTAAATCCCCTCTTCGTTCCTACATCTGGTTAGTAAATGCATGATTTTATTTTACATTTGACCTATCTGATCTCGGAGGTGTTCAAGCACCCAAAACATCCATTATAAACGACCTGGGACAACACCAAGAATAGGCCTATATGTACCTAAAGCGGAAATACAGTGATCATTTAACAAAGACATATGTAATTTAAGTCATTAGACCTATAATCTAACCCAATGTATTATAATTATTTATCATCATTTACAAAGACGACGACAGTTGATGCTCGCTTCAAGTAAAATCACATCCTAAACTCAGTAGACAAGAAAACCTCAACAGAATGAAGAAAAAAGAAGTCAGGCGACCGTGGGAAAGCAAGTTTAGATAGATTAGACTTAAGTTAAAACAGTGATCGATAAGAAGGATAAAACAGAGAAAACAATTGGGCAAACAGAACTAGAAGTGAATAAGAAAGTGCAAAAGCAGAATAATTTGTCTGATTGATATCACGATCTCCATTCTGATACTTAGCATCCTTAAACGACATGACGATTTTATCAGCTGCAGCCAATTGATAGCAATTTGATAGGCATACATCGGATACGTTTCACATTCAGAGAAAGTCAAACAAACCTAGGTGCTTCCTCGAGAGTCGGTCAACTGGATCGTCTTTGTCGCTCCTGTCCGGAAATGCAGTCATCCTTAATTCCCGGGACTTGCTTCGGGCAGCATTCGACCGTTTGGTCGATTGCTGCCCGAAACAAGTCCCGGCCAACAGCCAGCGCCTCATGTCAGATGCCAGAGCCGACAGAGCTGACAGGGGGCCAGGACGGACGGTGCCAAAACTGCCGGACAAGTGATGGCCGCCAGGACGGACGGTGCCAAAACTGCCGGACAAGTCTCTGGCCTCTGTAATTTATCAACACGTTCAAGTTTTTAAATAACTTCTAAGCATTAATTTTAAGTATGGCTTTAAGAGAACTCAGTTTGGTTTTCAATTTTCTTATTAATACCATATAGTTACACTTAAAATATATTATGTGTTTTTCAGGATTGTGTCATCATTACAATATTGCATGCTGCAATGACACGTAACAAATTCTATAGTTTCACGTGCACGATAACATTTTATGTTGCGGCCCGCGAGTCGTTATAAATTTCCAAATGCGGCCCACATGCTGACTTGAGTTTGAGACCTCTGGTTTAGTGCATGCATGGGAGGGGGTTCCAGGACTACTGCTTTGTCTTAAACTGATTGTGCTGAACAATATATCGATATGATTAATTGAGTCTCACCAGGATGATGACATTGTGTAGGCTTATACGCTGACAAAACAATCAAAGTCGATCAATTTAGGTCACATTTGTTAATCGTAAGTTTGGTTTTAATAACTTACAGCTCTTGCAAGGTGTCGCTCGTCATTCCAGTCACGAAAAGCTCCATCTGTCGACGGATGTAGAATCTTCATGAAGGATCTTTGCGGCTCCAACGACGACGATAGTGAACGGCAACATCAACACAACTACACAATACAACCAGTGCCGACGCCAGGATTTCAGTTTTGGAGGGGCTGAAGCCCGCGGCCAAATTTTCCATTTTCGCCGCCAAAATTTCTGACGACCTTTTTTTTTTTTTAGTCATCGACCAAAATCGTGGATATTTCAATGTAAAATAATTCCGATGGTCATTTTTTTAGGGGGGGCTGAGCCTCTTGTAGGGGGAGCTTAGCCCCCCCAGCCCCCCTAGCGCCGCCACTGAATACAACATAAAAGTTTAGCATAGCCATGCATATGGTATAGTAGAATGCAACAAGACATAATATGAATGACTTAACTAACGTCTTTGTTAAATGATCACTGTATTTCCGTTTTAGGGATATTTCCATAAGAACCTTCTAGATATTCTTACGCAGCAACACCATCTGGAATTCTGCCACTCCTCGAGCTTTGGCAGTGCCAGTCCCAAACCTGGAGAGTGTAGGAGGGCGACACTAATCATCCTTGATACGACAGTGTCGTTATGCAGCAACAACTTCGTAGTTGCACCACATTCAACAGATGTCGTTGCTGTCGAAAGAACCGCCATCTGTCGATTGAAGACGATTTGCTTGACGATTCCTTTTACCAATCCCCGAAGACGGACGATCTTGAAAGGAAATGCTTCAGCGATCGCTTCACCGACAACGAAAGCAACAAACAGATTAACAAACCTCTAGTACAGGGGCTCCATGGGCCTTTTTAGTGCGGCGACACCTTGGTAACATTTCTAAAGTTTTGACGACCGAACAAAACAATTGATTGCGTTACTACTCTTCTGCCCTTCACTGCATTTTTTTTATTAGGCCTACCATTCTTAGGCTTACACATCACTGTCACCTCATTATTCGAAAACTGCTTTTGACATCTGTGTGAGGCTTCCTTCCCCTTGCGATTCTGAGAGTTACCTATTAATTTGAAGTTGAAGTTTCATAAGTCTATTCGGTTTGTGACCATATGCGTAGGGGACATTTCTCGTCCGAAAAATCTGATGACCTTTTTTTATTCAATTCCTGTAATAAATCTTCAGAAATTTAGCTTTTTCCAAAAAAAATTCCAGTCCGTGTCTCTTTTGCTCGAAAAACACATTCACCCGAAATTTGGGGGCATTTTCCCCCTGGGCCCCCACCTCCTACGCCTATGTTTGTGACACCTCGACACTAGAGTCAACAGCTGTCAGTTTCTGCTGTTGGAACACCCAAAAACCTTTGTCTCACGTGTGAATTCTTGGCGTCATCAGCTTTGTTCTTATAAGTACAGGTGTCATCTTTCCCTGCATAGTTAAGATGAGCCAACGACGACAACACGTGATCGATCATTTTTTCAGAAGACCTTTTTTAGTCATTAAATCGGTCAAAAATGTACGAAAATCATACAATTTTCGAATCAAAAAGCCGTTGCGCTTTTTTTTAAATGCAAGTATGCAAGGCCTGTCGATTTCTGGATTTGTTACAAGCTAGTTTTTCTGGGGGGAAACATATGTATTTACACAGGGCTTAAAGTGTGGCTGGACGGTCATGGACGGCGTCCATGCACTTATTTTAAACCTGAATGCCGTCCTGCCACTTACTGGCCAGCACTGCAGACTGGACAGGTAAGGGGCGTTCAGGCATTTCTTTTGGAAGGGTATAAGGGCGACCAGGCACTTATTTTTCCACGCTTTAGGCACTGTATTTACATTATACGCAACCGTCGTGATTTTCCCGAGGTGGGGAAATTCATTTCTGGGGAATTTCTCCCCAAAGACGTCTAGATTAAACACTGGCTTAAAATAGCCTATATATCTGACTCAACCTTAGCGAATAGAATTCAAAGTCCATTTACTCACCTACAAATATACACAGGTCAGGCGTCGTCAGCATCGGTTATGGTCAGGTTGGGTGTCGTGAGGGTCAGCTATTGAGCTATCGGGTTAGTGTCGTCATCACTCATCAGATAGGCTATACTATAGCTGTTAAAAGATACTGTATGCTGTTCCTCGATATATACTATATATAGGCGTACAGTTATGCCAGAGTGCAGTCATGGCAGACTGAGTTATTTCCCAAAGATCTATGGTATGTATACACGGGTGATTAAATTTAGTTGAAATTCGTGGCAGACCTGTTGTATACTTCTGTGCGATATTTTTCTGACAGTCGGTTTCAACATCATGTCTCGCTTGCAATCGGTGCCTTCTGATGACTTCATAGTTCCCTACATGACATCGTATATAGCTTAAATTCGGCAAATTTAAGTCATCCTGAAAATATAATCTTTTTATCGAAAAATGTCAAAAAACGTAGACCAAAATGAAAAATTGGCGTTGAATAGCGAGATCCTTTGTGAAAGCTCAACTCTAACGCGCTATGGCAACTTGCAGTTGGAAAGATGACGTATAGCCTAACATTAGCTTAACTTGCTTAAGTTCAGATTACGTCATATTTTTAAAATAATATATGATTCGTCACAAGAATTAAGCTTATAGGCAATTGCTTTTAATTGTAGCATATTAATATTGTAATTTGACTTTTGTTTAAACATAATTAATTTTTATAAAAATTTGGTACAACCGGGGAATCTTAATTTCTAAAGCGCCACTACAATTGAACTCAATTTCACTTCCTTCCTTCAAAAAGCGGCTAAAAACTTACTATTTCTCCTTGGCTTTCAAGCATATGGATCTTTAATTGCATCTTCCTCTGGCGGCTGACTATCCGCGCCTCAGATTCACATTTCGGTGTGACATTGCGCGCGTTACAAATTTATTTAATAATAATAATAATAATAATAATAATAATAATAATAATAATAATAATAATAATAATAATAATAATAATAATAATAATAATAAATATAATAATAATAATAATAATAATATTAATAATAATAATAATAATAATAATAATAATAATAATAATAATAATAATGCTGTGGCTTTCACAGGTTCATTTATTAAGCCCTTAATTGACATGGATGAGGGTGGTTGGACTCGCCCAAATGCACACAGCTGTTGCACTGTTTGACTGTTTGATTGTTTGCAATATTTGTTGAAACAATAAAGATGTATAATAATAATAATAATAATAATAATAATAATAATAATAATAATAATAATAATAATAATAATAATAATAATAATAATAATAATAATAATAATAATAATAATAATAATAATAATAATAATAATAATAATAATAATAATAATAATAATACATTTTAAGTAATATTAGTCGATGGTTGCTGAAATGATTAACGTTTATGCAAGCAAGAATCCAAGAAATGGCTTGGCTCCGGGTCCCGATGAATATAGGATATAGCCGATATAGGCCTGTTGCTTTCCTCTCGCTCTCTTAGGACTCTGCTGCATGCTGGCTCTTTCCATCGTCTTCTCAAGACATTTCCTTTTTTACCATTCAGATGATGCAGACCTGGGTTGGGACTTGGGAGTGCTTCTGAGTAGAGACCTGGAAGGAGTGCTATATAAATTTATGTGATTCATCATTGATTGGTTGTCCATGGTTCAATCATGCATGCGTGGTGCCCTATATAGCTGCATGCATGGAGTCGCTCTAAAGATAAAACCCTAAAGATATATACCTATAATTCTACAGTATATATAGAAAGGACAACGGGAAGGCATATATATATATATATATATATATATATATATATATATATATATATATATATATATATATATATATATATACATACATGTATAATATACTGAGTACCACCGTCGCCCATCGATGTCCTGAGTCCTGACATGAGGTGGACTTGCAGATGAACGTATATATATATAAATACGCATGCCTGCAGTCTGCAACCATGCATGCATGAACGCACCAATGCTGGATAACTCTTTACTTTACATGTAAAAGCAGCTTCATTCTTCATTTTTCTGGGTATACGGGTATATAATTATAATATCGTATATGTTTTTCCCGGGGGGGGGTGAGAACTTCCCCCCAGAGGCGTCGAGATTTAACGGTGTATTTATGCTATATATAGGCCTACAGTATACCATGCAAATCGCGATATCCGGCTCCATGCTTGCACTCATTCACGGTGTATTCAACAGGTCTCAATCAATTATATGTAGGCCTATAATATGTTAAGGAAAATAGCTGTATGTAGCTGCTGTACATGCAGCGATGGTTTGTGATATAAGTTTCTGAATGAAAGCAGAAAAATCTCATGCGATTAACGTCTGTTTATTCTCCAATGCAATGCAAGAAATCCTGATACGATTGAGGGAGATATAATTTCCAGTGTTATAAGGCGGTATAGACGGACAGGCAGAGATACTGTTAGAAAGACAGCCTGATAAAAAAAACCGGACACACAGATGGACATAATATAGCTATACACAGACAAAGAGCAGGCATATAAATCTGCAGAGGCATGCAGACAAGCAAACGGACACGTACGGTGAGTAAGAGAGAGAGAGAGAGAGAGAGAGAGAGAGAGAGAGAGAGAGAGAGAGAGAGAGAGAGAGAGAGAGAGAGAGAGAGAGAGAGAGAGAGAGAGAGAGAAGAGAGAGAGAGAGAGAGAGAGAGAGAGAGAGAGAGAGAGAGAGAGAGAGAGAGAAGAGAGAGAGAGAGAGAGACAGACAGACAGACAGACAGACAGACAGAGAAACACAGAGAGAGGAACAGACAGACAAAGACAGCGACAGAGAGATAGAGATACACACACAGAGACAGAGAGAGACAAAAAGAGATACATACAGACAAACGCAGAGATAGACACACACAGGGAAACACACACTTAGATAGACAGACAGACAGACAGACACAGAGAGAGGGACAAACAGACAAAGACGCAGAGATAGACATACACAGAGACACACACACACACATAGATAGACAGACAGACAGGAAACCAGATGGACACACACACACACACACACACAGCCCGACACATGCCCGACTTCATATAGACACATGCACCATTTAAGAGTAAACATTGGATCCGTGGCACGAGCGTATACATACATAGAGTGTATAATATAAGAAAGACATCAAAAGACATGGACATGCATGGGGGGGAAGTGTGGAGGTTCGTCCGTTTAGGGGAAGAGTGGACGAGATGGATAATGCGTTCACGTTATCACCTGTAGAATATATGCAGATGAAAGGAAGACGCACGTAAACACAGCGAGCGAGTGAGTGAGCGCGCGCGCGGGTGTGTGTGAGACAGACAGACAGACAGACAGACAGACACACAGACACACAGACACACAGACAGACACACACAGACAAACAGACAAACAGACACACAGACAGACAGACAGACAGGCAGGCAGGCAGACATACATTTAGAGAGAGAAAGACAGACAGACGGAGGCAGAGAGAGACACACAGAGACAGACAGAGGCATACAGAGATAGACAGAGGGTGACAGAGAGAGAGAAAGAGAGAGACAGAGAGAGACAGAGACAGAGACAGAAACAGAGACAGAGACAGAGACAGAGACAGAGACAGAGACAGAGACAGGCAGAGGGAGACAGAGAGAGACAGAGAGAAAGACACACACAGTGAAAGACACAGATATAGAGACAGACAGAGACAGACCAACATTAGGAAACTTCAAGGGCAACTATTCCTCCATCGCGATGATGGACATTGTTGTTAATGGCGACGATGATGATGAGGCTGTTGTTGATGCTCGCTGCTGGTGATGATAGATGAATAGAGGCAGTGGTGGCGGTTGGGTGGAGGTATAGGCAGGAGGAGGACAAGGCGATCATGCTATCGTTTCTGCTGTGGCCAGTGCTTAAAGTGTGGAGAAATAAGTGCCTGGACGCCCCTTACCTTTCCAAAAGAAGTGCCCATGGACGCCCTTACCTTTTGAAGCCGTGCTGGCCAATAAGTGGCAGGACGGCATTCATATATTTTAAAATAAGCGCATGGACGCCGTTCATGACCGTCCAATCACACTTTAATCCCTGGCTGTGGCTATTGCTGCTGTTGCTGGTATACTGATGATGATGATAGTGATGATGATGATGATGATGATGATGATGATGATGATGATGATGATGATGATGATGATGATGATGATGATGATGATGATGATGATGATGATGATGATGATGATGATGATGATGATGATGATGATGATGATGATGATGATGATGATGATGATGATGATGATGATGATGATGATGATGATGATGATGATGATGATGATGATGATGATGATGATGATGATGATGATGATGATGATGATGATGATGATGATGATGATGATGATGATGATGATGATGAAAATGATGATGATGATGAGGATGATGATGACGATGATGATGATGATGATGATGATGATGATGATGATGATGATGATGATGTGATGATGGTGATGATGGTAATGATGATGAACGAATAAATGAGAACATACTTAAATGTATTTATGTATGTGTGTATGTATGTATGTATGTATGTATGTATGCATGCATGCATGTATGTATGTATGTATGCATGCATGCATGCATGTATGTATGTATGTATGTATGTATGTATGTATGTATGTATGTATGTATGTATGTATGCATGTATGTGTGTGTGTATTAATGCATGCATGCATGCATGTATGTATGTATGTATGTATGTATGTATGTATGTATGTATGTATGTATGTATGTATGTATGCATGCATGTATGTGTGTATGCATGCATGCATGCATGCATGCATGTATGTACTATTCAGGCAGTCAGATGTGTATGCATCCATGTATGCATGCATGTGCAACATTGTTCATCTAGAAACCTGATAGTTTCACACAGATATATGTATAGACCTATGTATATTAAATCTCAATTCGTCTTTCATCGAACAACATCGGAACAAGACGAGGTGGTCCGTTGCCAGTTGCAGCAGCTAACGCACCATTGGTCGCTCTAGCTTTTCCAGGATCCGTTGCCCCGCCCACTGCGCTGTCAACAGCTTTTTCTCGGCCCCGCCCACTCGCTGCCTTCGCCAGCCAATCGGCGTCGATCGGCTGTCACGCGTACGATAAAATAGACACATGTCCACCGGTGGCTCGTGCGCTGGTCAGCCGTGGGCAGCAGCAGCAATTCATCCACCTTCGATGGATGGATGACCACAGAGAAGTGGATTTTCCATACAATAGACCCCCGTCGAGTGTACACGTGTTGTGCGGCGGCATTGGCGGCCTTGTCTTCTTTATTCAGTTGTTTTCCAGCGTCGTCTGCGAACGGAGAACAACACATATTTTAATCGCAGGATATAAACTGTGTAGATCGAGAGACGGAACGGATTTATAACGGGATAAAAGCACACTAGCGCCACCCCGCAATGAACAACGACGACGCGCAAAACACAAGTAAGTCATGATTTAGTAGACTGACATCTATGGGTGGGTGAGGACGTTCGGGCTAATGTAAACTACTTTCAGTAACGAGGATCCCTCCTCCAAATCCCCCATTCCTCGCGAAGGAGTGTATATATCCTCGAATTAACCAGCGCTTTTATCTCCACTTCCGATGTCTGATTTATGATGATGCCCACGTGACTTTTGAGGCCCAACTTAGTAGATATAGACACACAGCTTCCAAGCTCTCATCCTGAACGTTGTAACCATGTCCATAATTATGGGTGTGACCGTGTGGGTCTGACTGAAGTGTGGCATGAGGGCACACAAGATCTTTATCCTCTTGAGTGGAGGAATTTGGGGGGGGGGGCTCGGGTATGTGCATGCAGTGGCATTGCAACATGAGGTTGTGGTGGGCATAGGTCTGCATAAGCTTATGTTTATGGCAGCAACATAGAGATGTGCAGCTGCAATCTGATGCTATATGCAGTTGTAACATTATAGGCTATGCAGTTGTAACATGAGCCTATATGCAGCGGCAAAATAAGCTTATAGGACTATGTGTTGTTGTATCATGAGACTATGCAGCTGTAACATGAGCCTATGCAGTTGTACGCGTGAGCCTATGCATGCAATTGCAACAGGAGGTGGGCATTGGCAGCTTTAAAGTTGACACCATAAGGACACGACGATATGCAGTTGTAGATCCTATGACATGAGACAACTGAACACGACTTGAAACAACTTAATAGGACATGAGACAACTCAACAGGACACGAGACAACTTAACAGGACATGAGACAACTCAACAGGACACGAGACAACTTAATAGGACACGAGACAACTTAACAGGACATGAGACAACTGAACACGACTTGAGACAACTTAATAGGACATGAGACAACTCAACAGGACACGAGACAACTTAACAGGACATGAGACAACTCAACAGGACACGAGACAACTTAACAGGACACGAGACAACTCAACAGGACACGAGACAACTTAATAGGACATGAGACAACTGAACAGGACATGAGACAACTGAACAGGGCATGAGACAACTCAACAGGACACGAGACAACCTAACAGGACATGAGACAACTCAACAGGACACGAGACAACTTAACAGGACACGAGACAACTTAGCAGGGCATGAGACAACTCAACAGGACACGAGACAACTCAACAGGACATGAGACAACTGAGCAGGGCATGAGACAACTCAACAGGACACGAGACAACCTAACAGGACATGAGACAACTCAACAGGACACGAGACAACCTAACAGGACATGAGACAACTCAACAGGACACGAGACAACCTAACAGGACATGAGACAACTCAACAGGACATGAGACAACTCAACAGGACACGAGACAACTTAACAAGACACGAGACAACTCAACAGGACATGAGACAACTTAACTGGACACGAGTCAACTCAACAGGACATGAGACAACTTAACTGGACACAAGTCAACTTAACAGGACATGAGACAACTGAACACGACTTGAGACAACTTAACAGGACACGAGACAACCTAACAGGACATGAGACAACTCAACAGGACACGAGACAACCTAACAGGACATGAGACAACTCAACAGGACACGAGACAACCTAACAGGACATGAGACAACTCAACAGGACATGAGACAACTCAACAGGACACGAGACAACTTAACAAGACACGAGACAACTCAACAGGACATGAGACAACTTAACTGGACACGAGTCAACTCAACAGGACACGAAACAACTTAACAGGACATGAGACAACTCAACAGGACATGAGACAACTCAATAGGACACGAGACAACTCAACAGGACATGAGAACAACTCAACAGCACACGAGATAACTTGACAGGACATTAGGCAACACAACAGAACACGAGGGTTCAAAGTACAGATTTGTATATATCACACATTGCAAGGACTCAAAGTATGAGCATGTGCACGTGAGTGCTACAGAAATGACATGTGTGTGCACAGTGGCGACAAAAATGTTTACGGTATATGACACATAAGAATATAGTGGCAACACGTGCTTAATTATACACTGTACAGTCGGGGTGCAATGGCTTCGAAGGTGAAGGCACAATAAATATTATTGCACATATCCTATAATTTATTATAATCAGCAGAAGTAATATGTTGAAACTTGCCATTCAGTGTATATAGCCTATATAGCCTATCTGTTATATAGATATTCTACTACACATATACGGGCGAGTAAGTACAAAGACTTTGACGTGTGTACGTAATTGTAATGGCGTGGTGCAAATTTATATGGCGCCAAGTCAAGAGTTGCTCACTACACGGAGATGCTCCAGAATGGTCTTCAAGCGCTTCAAGGCATATACATAATTTTGTTCTGCACGTGCTATAGTTTTAGATTAATGACACCGTGTGATAACAAAGATCATTAGCGTCGCCTCCTCCTTTATCCAGGCTTTGGACTGGCACTACCAATGTGCGATCATGCAGCGAGACGTGGTTGATGCATATAATTATGAACTATGGAAGAATTAAAATGTCTATAAATCAAGAGTTTCGTGCTGTTTTTTAGAAGTAGGACATAATAATTATTTTTTACGTCTGTAATAATTAATTGATATGAATGTCGCCTGGCGAATGTTGGTGAAGGTGTGCACGACTCCACGTATCTTCGTATATAGAAACTTAGCATCATGAATGAATGGACGCCATCCATAGTCTTCACTCTGGCAAAGAGAGATCAACGCTCAACAGCCGATGCAGCCCAGCGCAGTAACACAGGACATGCATCGATGCGCGTCATGTCGTGAATTGACCTCACTCATAATAATTTATAAGAAACTGATGTACCCAGAACTTACCATTTAGAATAGACATATTGTAAAAGTCATCCCACGAATATTCTGAAGGGTTGGATGTGTAGAGTCAGAGGGGGAGAGAGAGAGAGAGAGACAGACAGACAGAGACAGACAGACAGACAGACAGAGGCAGACAGACAGACAGAGACAAAGACAGAGAGAGACAGAGACAGAGAGACAGAGACAGAGACAAAAAAAACAGAAAGAGACATAGAGAAACAGAGGCAGACAGACAGAGACAAAAGACTGAGAGAGACAGAGACAGACAGATACAGAGACAAAGAATACCACTTGACAGGATCCCACAAAAGGCACAATATGCAAGATTCTGTATACGGGGAAAAAGAGAAAGCATGCATGATGCATGATGCATGCATGGCCTAACAAGACAAGTTTACACGCCAGATGGCCTGAGACAGGTTAAACTACTAATAACCAATGATGACATCACATCACTTGGACTGACACTAAGGGTCAAGGGTCTTTCAGTGGACTTGACAAATGCATGCTAGGTCGAGGACAATGAAGATCACTTATTCGTACCCACTACCCATCACCGTCATATGGCTGCCGTCAAGAACTTATAAATGATGGTGGTGACGATAAAGATGACGACGACGACGATAACGATGACAATGATGATGATGATGATTGCGACGATATTGATGATGATGATGATGGTGATGATGATGACGATGACGACAACGATCACGACGACGATGATAATGGTGATGATGATGATGATAATCCCGACGATGATAATGACGACGATGATAATGAAAGTGCAACCAGATAATTCACTGCAGCTCTTTCGCAGAGAGTGAAGCACACACATACACGATGGTCCCCCAAAAGTAATACCCTTAAGAATTTTCCAATATTTTGCCAAAAGTAAAAAATCTCAAATTGGTTTTTGGCCCACCCTGTACATGCGCGAACTCTATATAGAATTTCACCGACCGCGAGATAGAAAGAGGTGAGGTCTTAGTGCGTTCGTATGTGGGGCGCGGTGGTGTAGTGGTGGCCTTGAAGCCATAAGGTTCGAGGTTCGAATCCACCTCAAGTCGCCGCGTATATATGGACCTTGGGCAAGTCCTTCACTCGCAATTGCTCAGCGCTTCGGCGTGAAACTCCGATGCAGTGCCCGTTCTGCAGTCGGGAGCGCCTCTGAGTAGAGTGCTTGAAGGGGCGCTATAGCAAGCGCGCATACAGAAACAAAACACTATTATATGATGGATCGGATATATTTGAGCCTTAAGGCAATGCTGCATGGCGGTAATTTGCTCCAGAGATCGAGGCGGAACAGGTATGGCTAAAATTAATTATGATATGCGATGTTCAAATGTGAGTGTATGCATTTAGAGTTGGTTGTTGGTCGGTCGTGTCGCTGTTCCGGGTGTGGTTCAGTCATCCTCGACCAGTACATCCTTCGAGTGTCTCCGGACCTCGAGTGGCACGCGTCCTGTCTCAAGTGCGCCGAGTGTGGTCAGTTCCTCGACGAAATGCGGACGTGCTTCGTGCGAGATGGAAAGACCTTCTGCAAATCAGACTACCTCAGGTAATTATTATTAGCACACTGCATGCAAGAAATCAATGCTTCACTGCAGCCTCTGTTCACCTCTGTACCTTGATGATGATGATGATGATGATGATGTTGATGATGATGACGACGATGATGATAGTGATGGTGGTGGTGGTGGTGATGGTGATGATGATGATGACGATGACGATGACGATGAAGACGACGACGACGATGAAGGTGGTGGTGATGGTGATGGTGATGGTGATGATGGTGATGATAGTGATGGTGACAACAATGATAACAACGATGATGATGATAATAATAATAATAATCTCAATAACAATGATAATAATAAGGATAATAAAGATCATCGTCGGTTTCTGGCTCAGGTTGCCATCCGCCCAAAACGGCCATTGATCCGCTCCCCGAAACGTGAATTCATCTCGAAAGCAGAGACTATATAGATTAAACACTGGTGGCCGATGGGCTTCAGCATAATTTTGGTGGCTTCAAAATCGTTTGGGACCCTAAGCCACCAAGTCCCAAAGACCAACGCTATAGCCACTAAGCCACATCCCTGCATCTCTGTCTGCCTGCAGCTTGAGATGCATGCTGAAGTTGAAGTATCGTTTATACAAAGGCTGCGTTTGTTTCATGATTTCCGGCTTCCCTTTCGCTCGTAAGCCTGCATTCACGCATGCACTGCAGTGCTCTTTAGCTAATGTATACTATTGCACGACAGTTATATAGCGCCTTTTCAGCGCCTTCCGAATGAGCTTGCCTATAGTTATGTAGCTGCAAGCTTTCAAGCAAACCAATCTCAACAACAAGTGCGACTTGAGATAGACAGAAAATGTGTGCTGAGCTGGATCAAGTGAACCGTGTATACTACATGCACACGTATACACCTAAATCAAAGGACGATTGTTCCAAGAACAAGGTGGGTAATTGCGCAAGTGTATAGAGGAAGTTCGCTGAGCAGCCATGGCGCAGCATCGATGTGCAGAAGTGAGAAAGCAGTAAATCTGCGAAGGCAGAAGAACAAGAAGAGAGTGTTGTATACGATGGTTGTATACTATGTTCACGCGTGCATAATGCATGGGTGACGTATACAATACAATTGCAGGAACGCTAATCTCTTTGATGCATTCCGACCCAGTGCATGCATGCATGTATGTATGCGCACTAGCGCCCCTTCAAGCTCTCTATCTACTCAGAGGCGCTCCCGACTGCAGAGCGGACACTGCATCGGAGTTTCACGCCGAAGCGCTGAGCAATTGCGAGTGAAGGACTTGCCCAAGGTTCCTACGCGACGACGTGAGGTGGATTCGAACCTCGAACCTTCCGGCTTCAAGGCAACGACGCCACCACTACACCACCGCGCCCCACATGCATGCCATGGCATCACGGACTGCCTAAATTTAATTCAGTTGTTGAGAAAATTGTCTTTTTGACACTACAGAACGGCAACTCCGCCATTGGTTGTTCTCTGCGAGTGCCAGTCCCAGGTCTGGATAAAGGAGGAGGGCGACACTAATCATCCTTGATATGGCAGTGTCGTTAAACATGTAACACGGCTTTGACGGCGATTTCTATTAAACGCCAATGTATCTACTGATGGCTTGAGCAATCGCACAGTGGCGCTTTAGAAGTTCTTAGATTAGTAATGCACTGATAAGGCTGTTAAGATTAGGCTTGTTGACCCCGTATACGATTGTTCGTATACCTCAAATGTAAACTATATATATAACAGGTCGATGAAGTCAATGAAGCAAAGCGTTAATTTGCTCACAGGCGCATGCATGTACTGCATAGAATAATGTATTGTATTGCATATAATTATGACCATTTATGTATACATGTGACTGTCAAATACAATGAATAAATTGGTGTCTTGATCTCTTGACGTAGAGAATTAGGTCCATATGTATATAATACGCGTCGTCTATATTCCATGCACTGTGTTAGACCAAAAAGGCCAATAAAAATGGCTCTGCAGGAAAGAATATCACAAGAATATCTTCATAATAATTTGCTACACATCTCATTGCGTGTATACATGACAGTATTTTACAGCGGGTCATACCGACCAGAACTTACAGGCCTAGAGTATTTATCCGATGAAATCAGTCGGTGGACTTGGCTGCATGATGATGCGAGCAGCTTGCTATCATGCAGAGTCCATGCATTGCGTCTGCAGAAGCGCGTGCCGAATAAACAAAAGCAGTTCGAATGGTTTTAGGTGGAGTGCTGCTGCATGGTACGTAACGCCGCCCGCTTTAGCCTCTTTCAAGTCAGCGGCAGCAGCAGCAGCAGCAGCAGCAGCAGCAGCAGCAGCAGCAGCAGAAGCAGCAGCAGCAGCAGCAGAAGCAGCAGCAGCAGCAGCGGCGCAATCTCTATGGGCAACGGTTCAAGCAGCTGCGTATATAATTATATGTATACCATGCATGCAGCGTTGCTCTGCTTTCGCCTTTGTTTTCTTAGCCGGAATTTGTATATCAAGACGTGGGGTGTGTATACGGTTGATTGCTGCAGTTGTAGAATCGCATGCATGTGAAGAGGGGTCAGCGAAGTAAAATGCAGGCGTCAATGCATGTTAAGCACATGTAATCACCATACAGCAATAGCGAAAGTGGTTCGGCTTCTCGCAGGATGCAAAGGATTGTCTATAAAAAAGATAAAATTATTGTGCATGGGACGCGGTGGTGTAGTGTTGGTGTCGTTGCCTTTACTTGGAGCCGGAGGGTTCCAGGTTCAAATCCACCTCAAGCCGCCGCGTATTCTGGCCTTGAGCAAGTCCTTCACTCGCGATTGCTCGCCGCTTCGGCGTGAAACTCCGACACCGTGTACGCGATGTAGTCGGTAGCGCTTCTGAGTAGCGAGCTTCAAGGGGCGCTATATAAATGGAGAAATAAAAATTGTCCGGATGTCAGAGGATGATGAAAAGAAGAAAATTTTTCCCGAAAACCAAAATTTCACGGGTGGCTTACCGGTGGAGGTCGGAGTATGGTGGGGTGTTGTGGGGTGTGGTGGAGGGTGGGAGTGGGGAGAAAGTTGAGATGGGGGTGGGGTGGGAGAAGAATTTTTTCCCCGAAAACCCTAATTTCACGGGTGGCGTACCGGTGGAGATCGGAGTGTGGTGGGGTGTCGTGGGGTGCGGTGGGGGAGGGTTGAGGGATAAGGGGGTGGGGTGGAGAAGAAATTTTTCCCGAAAATCAAAATTTTGAGTGTGGTGGGGTGTCGTGGGGTGTGGTGGGGTGGGGTGGAGTGGGAGAAGAAATTTTTTGGAAAACCAAAATTTCATGAGTCGCTTACCGGTCGAGGTCAAAGTGTGGTGGAGTGTGGTGGGGAGTGGGGGCGGATGGGAGAAGAAAATTTTTCCCAAAAGAGGTCGGGGTGTGGTGGGGTGTCATGGGGTGTGGTGGGGAAGGGTTTGGGATGGGGGGAGGTGGGGGAAGAATTTTTTTCGGAAAAACAAAATTTCACAAGTCGCTTACCGGTCAAGGTCGGAGTGTGGTGGGGTGTGGTGGGGGGGGGGGGGGTGGTGGGGCTGGGGATGGGTGGAAGTACAAAATTCGCGAGGGAAGGAGGGATTTGCCGGGAACGAAGTGAGTCATAAAATTCACGGGCAACGCCGGGTACCCCAGCTAGTAGCATATAAATGAGAGTTTCTGATTTTCGTATTTTTGTGTCGCATATGTCTTTGTAAGACGAATGAAGATTGGATGCGTCTGGGTCTAACTAATTCTCTCTTCCTCTTCTTTTCCTTCCAGCTGGAATCAATTCTTCGCTGCTGGGGAGGGGTCAGCCACGTGGATGCTCTCCTTCCATCTGCCATGGCTCTATATCTCCAGCGTCGTCCGGTTTCAGTTTGAGAAATTTGAGGTCCTGCCGCATGGTGGATCAGGTCCATCATTTCCTGTCCCGCCTCTATTTCTCTCCACGTTATATATAACCCAAATGATTATGTGAGCAGATAGGTAAATAAGCATTGTTCGGATAACTGAAATAATAGTCACATGCAAGTAAGCGGACTTTTCCAAATTCGTACAGGCCTAACTATGCCCAACGGGCCAACTAAAGGAACGTATTATGCTTAGCACGGCGGTATTCTATACAGTATAGCCTATACTTCTACAATATACAGCTTACAATATACAATATAAAAATTATATAATAATATATAATAATGATATAATATAATAATAATAATAATAATAAAAATAGGCCTAATAATTGATTTCAGCGACGGCTATAGATGCCGTTCCAGATGTTTCTATTTTAGTAATTAGGGGCACGTGTACGTCCACGAGGGATCATAATTAAATACCTCGGGACAATTAAAAAATAATAATTAATTAATTAATTAAATTTAATTTTAAAATAATAACAATAGCACCAATATAATATAATATAATATACAATCACCTTTCGCATGCATGTGATCAGTCATAGTTTGGATGATGCCATAGTCTGTATCTGAATCGCGTCATATACGGTAATCTTTCTTGCAGGTTATACGGTACGAAGTGTTCACGGTGCGGTCTCGGCTTCAACACGAACGACCTGGTGATGAGGGCAAGGACCCAGGTCTACCACGTCGACTGCTTCCGGTGTGTCGCCTGCAGTCGCCCTCTCGTGCCAG
>OX457047.1:21314935-21324935 GCA_949752735.1 Lumbricus terrestris | reverse complement strand
ATAATAGTAATAATGGTAATAATAATAATAATGGTAATAATAATAATAATAATAGTAATGATAATAATAATAATAATAATAATAATAATAATAATAATAATAATAATAATAATAATATGTCGCTTTTAGGGGTACCTTTTCCAACTGGGACCTTGACGATTAGGGTCCATTCCAGACAAATCTGCTTTTATCGAGAGCGTTGAAGTCCCCGAGGGATCGTGTTTATCTCGAGGCAAAAAAAAATAATAATAATTTTGTCTATCATTATTCAGCGCTTCAATGCTGTTGCCTTCCACAGCACTTTTGTTCTCCCTGATCTTGACTCGGATGGCCACTCCAGAGTTAAAATTGCATATTAATATCTGACACCTGAGGGATTATAGATACCTCGGTTTACAAAAAAAAAATAATAGTAACGTTTCTGTCTCCGGACAATTTTTACCGCCTGAGGGATCACGCGTAAGCTTATAATTATATGCTACGTCGGGGAATAATTGTAGTAATGTGCTTTGATATAACAGAAGTATTACCGCTATAATATATGCCGGAGATTAACTGGAAGTTGGAAGTGATCTGGGGCCACATGAACCGGTATAGACGCAGCAGACTATATAAGCTTATTGTATTTGGCCCCTCACACAGGTCTGCGTTGCAAGTGTATACAATACTACTTCTCACCGGTGCATGTCGTAAAACGCACCCAATAAAGTTTTACACGGCGCTATAATAGAACATCCTGGCTTTATGGCGGCTTCCCGTGAAACGACGTCACGGTTCTGCAGTTCTCGTTTTCAGTTGTTAGTCCGTGCATCAAACGGGGGGGGGGGGGAAATTCATATGAAACATGAAACCAGGCTTGTGTTTTATGTGGCACCCTTCTAGTTCCCTGTATACTCAGATTGTATTCCATTGCAGGGTGAGAATTGCAGGGGGGTTTGGGGGGGGGGGGGGTTTCAACCCCCAGTCTTTCTTAGAGCCCCATAGTAAAGTCTGTTTTTCATATAACCCAATTCCAAGCCGATAATGGTTCAACCCCCAAGTTATTTCTCCACAATTCTCACGCTGTTCCATTGTTTCATAGGGAGCGACAACTCGCACGGAACCGGCGGAACGACAGTAGCCGGAACCGGTTCGAGTGGCGCGGGTGCAACGGGAACGCGTTCCGGATCTCGCGTGCACAAGTCCGACCAGAAGACGACCCGGGTGCGAACGGTGCTGAACGAGAAGCAGCTGCACACCTTGCGAACGTGCTATGGAGCGAACCCTCGACCGGACGCCTTGATGAAGGAGCAACTGGTCGAGATGACGAGTCTCAGTCCGCGGGTCATTAGGGTCTGGTTCCAGAACAAACGCTGCAAGGACAAGAAGAGATCGATGCTCATGAAGCAGCTTCAGCAGCAGCAACAGCAACAGGACAAGGTATGTATACACACGATGCATGCACTGTGTATATTATACATGCGCTATAATAATGCACCTGCGTGGCAGATGTATAATTGTGCACGTGACCTGATACGAGGTCAAATGCCACTTATCACATCTGTCACTAATCATCTGGCGCATCAATCATATATAGGCTACATGCAATGCTTTCTTATATATATATATATATATATATATATATGTGTGTGTGTGTGTGTGTATGTGTATATATATAACATAACTGTAGTCATGTATGTATTTGTGTATGGTGTATGCTTGTGTTTATAAGATGATTGCTGCCAGTTTATCTTCTTCTTGATCCTCCTCCTCCTTTCCTGCTCCTCCCCTTCTTCTTCTTCTTTTGTTCTTCTTCCTCTTCCTCCTCATCCTCATCCTATTCCTTATTATGTGCCAACATACTCTTCCTCCACTTCTTCATCCTCTTCTTCCTCCTCTTCTTCTTAATCTTCCCCATTGTCTTTCTCTTCTTGCTCCTCCTCCTCCTCCTCCGCTTCTTTCTCCTCCACTTCTTTTCACCGTCTTTCTCTTTGTCCTCCTCCTCTTCCTCTTCCATTTCATTTTCTCGTCTTTTTCTTTTACTCCTCTTCTTCTTCCTCCTCATCCTCGTCCTATTCCTTTCTTTGTGCATGCCTACTCTTTCTCCTCTTACTCCTCGTCCCCCACGTCCTCTTATTCTCCTTTTCTTTCTCCTCCTCTTCTTCCTCCTCCTCCTCCTCCTCTTCATCCTCACCCTCTTCCTTATTTTTTGCCTCCTTCTACTATGCACCTCTCTTTAATATCCCTTTCCACTGCCTCCTCCTCCTCCTCCTCCTCCTCCTCCTCCTCCTCCTCCTCCTCCTCCTCCTCCTGTTCCTCTACCTCTTTCTCGTATATTATACTAATTCATTTCTTAACGTTTCTTCCCTCCACGGGTTCCCATGCGGTGTCCTCCTCGTCGTCATTATCTGTCGAATGGGGTTTGTCCAAAACAGAGTCCACCTATAATACCCATGCCTGCTCTGAATCGGTGCATGCACACAGAATAGAGCAAAGGCCAGGGCTTAAAGTGTGGCTGGACGGTCATGGACGGCGTCCATGCACTTATTTTAAAATATGAATGCCGTCCTGCCACTTATTGGCCAGCACAGCCTGTAGGTGTAAGGGGCGTCCATGCAGGCACTTCTTTTGGAAAGGTAAGGGGCGTCCATGCACTTATTTTCCCACACTTTAAGCACTGGCAAAGGCACCGTGTTGTCAAAGTGCCAAGAAGTGGATGATACCATGGATGCATGAATGAAGCATGTTTGTTTTTCTTTTTGTGTACACTTCAGAACGACGTGTGCGCACTGGACGACATCTGGATGTGTCACAAGGTATGTGCATGCATCAGTTTACACACACACACACACACACACACACACACACACACACACACACACACACACACACACGTGCATGGCTCTCTCTATAGAAGATTTCATTATAAGTAGTTCATTGCCATGCAGTATCTATTTCAATTCATTGCTCTTTAAATCATCTCGATCTGTCGCTTCTTTATTCGCCCATGCACTATTATACATCTCTCCACCGTTACATCAACGCTATTTCTTTTTTCCACGATTAATTGAGGCAAACAAATATACACAATAGCAGCCTATAATTATATCATTTATGTGGGCGTGGACTCTTTTGAATCTTTGTGCTAAAAACACAATTGTCCCCTATATATATAGGGCTTTTCCCAGGACTGTTTTAAAGGATTTTCCAGAGCTGCACAGCCCCTTCTTTTCTTTCCCATCCTCCATGGTAAATTGCTTCCAAGCGGAAGACAATGGCCTGTTTTTACTATAGTTTCAACTGCACGGAAACTTGTGCTTCTGCAATAATATAATTGCACAAAACTATTTAGAACCATTGCACGTTTTGTGGACAACTGCGCACTAAAAAAGCCCTGACTTTTCCCGCCTCTCAGTAGGCCTATATAGCTGCTTTGTAAGGCGCTCTTGTATAACGGCATGGTCGCGTTACAGAGCCATATAAAATGTATGTATACTATACAATCAATTATGATCAATTATTATTTTCTTATCGGATCGATAAGTTCAGTTGTTGCATTGTTTACAGGGCGTTCCGATGGTCGCCTCGAGTCCGGTCCGTCACGAGTCACCCGGGGGAGGCGGGGGTCTCCAGCCCTCAACCGTCGAAGTCCACGCTTACCAGGCGCCGTGGAAGGCCCTCACGGAGTTCGCCCTTCAGAACGAGATCCACGTCGACCAGGCTCCATTCCAGCAGCTGGTCAGCTCGTTCGGAGGGGGCGGAGGTGGTGGACCTGGCGGAATGGAATCAACAGACGAGGACGATGACACGGTCGTCAGCATAGAGGAAAGGTCACGGGGCAGCGGTGGACACAGACATTGTATCAAAGTCCAGCATCAGCAGCAGCATCCGCTCTATGCCCACCATCTCGTCTCACCACCGCAGTCTATCCCACCACCGCCACCACAACACGCACACTTCGCAAGCAGCACGAATTAGGAGAATTTTCGAGAGACAAAATGGAGTCAACGTGAACCGTAGCGTATACCTATATCCAATGCAGCGAACCGTGACGTATACGATGTATTCCTGAAAGAAATGAATATTCATGATTGATCATGAATATTCATGAATGATAATGAATATTCATGACTGATAATGAATATTAATGAATGATCATAAATATTCATGAATGATCATAAATATTCATGACGGATCATAAATATTCATGAATGATCATGAATATTCATGAAGTACGTCTATCGACGATTTAGACCCGAAACATTAAGGCCTCCATATTTTTTCCAACTTTCCATGGGAGACATTTTCTGCCGACAAACAACTGATGAAGGACAAAATTGGACATATGCACAATTATTTGCACGGCGTTTCTTTGACTGAATCAGTGGATTAGGAGAGATGGCATTGTTGTCTTATAGCAGTCATCTAATGCGAAATCCCATCCCAAGTCATTGCATATCTAATGATGACGATGACGATGCTGATGATGACGATGATGATGATGATGATGATGATGAAGACGATGACGATGATGATGATGATGATGATGATGATAATGATGATGGTTGGGTCCAGCAACCATTCAGTTGCATAGAAACAGAAAGATATAGAAGCACGGTTTCTCAAGTGGAGAGGGAGGGTAAAAGCGTGGTCACGGACACTTTGGGTCACTCGTGATAGTAGGCTAAACAATGAAATGAGGATCTTATACACCACAGACTCAGAGCTATTTTTGTCATATTAACCTAAAGCTGAATTGAAATCTTCTTTTCGACAAAAACTGTCTCCAGTTAGGTCTAATTGGCGAAGTTCAGAGCTGTCGTTTTTTTAGTATATACACCGCATAGACTCATGGGAGCACTTGAAGTTATGTCTCAGTTGATTCTTGTGCCAAAATGACGTCATCGCTTGTGTTCGTCTGACTGAGAAATGTTTCGTCTCCAAACGATGTTTCTTCTGTATGCTGGTTATTTTTTTTATCTGTATCATATATGAGGGATTGAGTGGGGAGAGAGAGAGAGAGAGAGAGAGAGAGAGAGAGAGAGAGAGAGAGAGAGAGAGAGAGAGAGAGAGAGAGAGAGAGAGAGAGAGACAGAGACAGAGACAGAGACAGAGACAGAGACAGAGACAGAGAGAGAAAGAGAGAGAGAGAAAGAGAGAGAGAGACAGACAGACAGACAGACAGAGAGGGAGAGAGAGACAGACAGACAGACTAACTTAAAAGAGCAGACTGACACAAACAGGCAGACATAGACAGACATATAGACAGATATGGAGGCAGAGAAGCAAAGACAAACAGCAGTATTGAAAGAGAGGAAGACATGACTTGTGCCGAATGAATGAATTGCAGTTGAGATGTATGCGCTGCAGTGTATACTTATTATAATATTATGGACGTGGGAACAGACAATGACGGACAACAATGACGGAACAACAATGACGGACAACAATGACGGACAACAATGACGGACAACAATGACGGACAACAATGACGGACAACAATGACGGACAACAATGACGGACAACAATGACGGACAACAATGACGGACAACAATGACGGAACAGCAATGACGGACAACAATGACGGACAACAATGACGGACAACAAAGAAGTATGGGAATAATAATAATATACTCAGAGACAAAAGAGAAGAGACACAAGCATGAAGATTGAGCTGCATATAACTTCTAATTATACATATCGAAAACTTCATTATAACGTTGGTCTGGATAAATTGCTATGAACTTGAACTTATTTATGAACGATTCCTGTTTCCAAGTCATTGTGAAGTTTCATGTCATGAAGAAAGGAAATTTTAAACACATCTACTTTAACAGATTGTTGAACCTGTGACAGTTTTATTATTATCTGTGCTTGGTTAAAATACGGAGTGAGGGTATAGCCCTGCATACCTGCATGCAGATACTGCAATCAATTTACTGTGACAAATATTTCTTATAAGATTGTTCACATTTCATCGCTCCACGCAGTGATGAGTTGTTTGCTCATTGTAAACTCGCGACAAGACTTTGTGACTTATAACATAAATTGTCTGATTTTCATGTATCAGAATTCAAGCGATGTCTGGTTCGTATATACATGCATACTATATGTAAAGTGTAAACTAAATTCTGAAAAAATACGCTGATTATTTTTCTGTCATTTTCTCGATTTTATGCATAAGATATACGACTCAGTCAGAATCACGGACCAAATAGTCTCTCAGGCAAAGGCCATAATAAGTAGGTTCCGACTTCTATGTTGCCTAGCTATATAGCACTTGTCAGTTCAGCTAATCAGCTATCGGTTCACGAACTCATGATTCCCAAACCGCTCAGAACAACAGTTCGGTCGACCTGTTATGAAGTATTATCAACCTGACTCCTGTGTTTCTATCAATAGACCATATATATACATATTATATATACATATTATATATATATATATATATATACGCGCAAGTGCACGCCCCTTGTAAACCTCGATGCATGTTCAACATCACTTGCATGGTACCGCCAGGCGCTGCAGCTTATCAAACCCCTTGAAACTCCGATGCATGCAGCTGGTCGTCTGAATATCGACCATCTGTACACGTGGTGTCCTCGACACTGCAGGGAAAGGCTATCTGGATATATTTGGCCCTATATAAGTCATGTAACTGATGTGGTGCATGCATAACAAATGGAGTCTGAACTCTGAAGTGAATTTCTCATGCATAAATGTATATCCTATAACCATAAAGGTTATATCGACCTGGCCTGTGTACTGTATATATATATACTGCATAAAAAGAGTGTTTCATATTTAATATATAGGCTTTGGAGAAGAATTAACCTGGAAATGAAATTGAATTCTTTGTAGACAACAAAGACCAGCATACCGTAATTACTCTGTACAGGAGCTCGTAATTGGGTTGCGAAGATATCAATATCGCTAATATATATATATATATATATATATATATATATGACATTAATTTTATGTAATATATATGATTATATATGTATAATATATATGTATATGCACTCATATATACAGACATGGACAACAGGTGCATTTTTCAACGATGAATCAGTCACTCGGTCAAGGGGTCCCACTTTATGTATGCTAGCGCTAAATAAATCACAGGATGAAAGACTGCAGATTAAGAAGGAATGCAAATGGCGGTGGAGGAGGATGCGTCTTAATCGTGGCGGAAATTATGCAATTATATCGGATGGTTCGACTAATTAACCGTTGTTCAACCCTTTTGCGGAGAAATATTCCTCAGGGCAATTGAAGGACGAGTTTTGCCTCTTCTATGTCGCAGGAGGGTTAATTAGAGTCGAGTTTGTTTGCTGCCGACGACGACGCATAAACATCTGCCTCGCATTGTCATCTGAATGCATGGAGCTTCTTGTGTTTTTTTCTGTGTGACCACCTTGCATATATGGGGCATATATGGGGCATATAGGACATATAGGGCATATATGGCATATAGGTAATTGGTCTACTACAAAGAATGCTTTCGTTTAAGTCACTGATGATGCTGAGTATTGAAGGGTGACGCTTTAGGCTACATGTGAGCAAAATATGAACTCATAATAAATCGCCTCTTTGTGTACTGCAGGCCACCTTCTGCGATTTGTCAACTCGCGTTATAAGATTAAGCTGTATAATATTATGTCTCACTCTATAATCATGTAGACCTGCAGTCTGTTCGTCTATATAGATGTCTCTTTTTCTTTGTCTATCTGCATGGCTCTGTCTGGCTGTGCCTATATGTCTTGCTCTGTCCCTCCTTCTCTCTCTGTCTCTCTCTGTCTTTGTCTCCGTCTGTCTGTCTCTCTGGATCTCTGTCTATATATATACACCTGTCTTTCAGTCTCTGTCTCGGTCTGTCCCTCTGTCTGTCTGTATTTCTCTGTCTGTATCCCTCTGTCTCTGTCTGTATGTCTTTCTCTGTCTCTGTTTGTCTCTCTGTCTCTGTCTGTCTGTCTCTCTCTCATGCACTCTCTGTCTCTGTCTGTCTGTCTGTCTCTCTCTTTCTGTAATAAGTTTATTACGCTTTTGTAAGATAAAAAATGAGCTATATCAAGTGCATGGATACACAATACAAAACACATCAATTCATAAAAACAAAACAATTCTGATTCGGTGAGCCATGAAGTATACAGTAGGCCTAAACGTCACATCTATAATGCGCCTTAGTTACTTGTTATAAGCTGAGAAGAATAATGATCTGAAGTCGATATATCACGTCGCATGAAATTCAACGTGTTGCTCAGCAATCATAACGATCTACTAATCGAGTTGCAAAAGCCATGGATAAATATCTGCTTACAGTTGTTACACCAAAGACCAAAATAGCAAAGTATACGAGGAACAATTTTTCTCCTACAGACGGAACCCACGCATGCGCCGTGAAGTCTAAACATCTCAACGAGTATTATACCTCTGCAGTCTTTATTATGCAGCCATGTTCTTTGAATTGATTTTATGATCAGCCACGTCATATATAGTCTTCTATTGGAAATCACATGCACAGAATAAGAACTCGGTGTGTGTGCGTGCGTGTGTGTGTGTGTGCGTGCGTGTGTGTGTGTGTGAGTGTGTGTGTGTGTGTGTGCGTGTAGGCCGTCAATGTCTCGTCCAAGCACTTGTCAAATTCGCGCCCCGCTGGACTTCGATCGCGTGCACTTGTGCGTCGCAGACGACGGAGAGACGACGACTTCCGGTGCGCGGAAGGGGACTTCCGGTGTAAAGAAATCAGTCCATGAACTGACCTCCGCCATCCATGGGCGCACTTCGACCATCGACCATATAAATATATGTATATATATCGCAATATGAGCTCGCGATGAAAATTCAAAGACACGAGTATAGGCACACACACACAGGCATATATACATATACACGCATACAGAACTGTGCTGATACAAATGTATACGCCAAGGCACACAAAGCACCATGCACCGAGCACACAAATGAGACATATATATATAGAGAGAGATGGTACTTTCTATGAGGAATATGAAGACGTCTTCATGAGCTGCAGTCAATGTTGCCGTCCATGCACTGGTCAATTGTTTGTCTTGATCACATTCATGCAGCTATAGATAATAGTTATATTATAGTCTGCCTTTGCTTTCTGCTTCACTGTTCTGTGACATCTCCTGCAGCCATTCAGCATCCATTGCAACTTTTGCAATATTTTGTATGCTCTTCAATGACCGAGTCTGTATCTATATGTCTCATGTCACTCGCATCTTTTCTTGCTTCTCAGCTTTCTCCTTTTGTATATAAGGTTACCTGCATGCTCGTCGACGAGTCTTTCGACCCTTTGACCATGCATGCTGCTGTCAATATAGACCATGCATGGCATATAGCTTTATATCGCCGAGTTCTGCTTGGATCTGTGACATGTATTTGGTGCCAGTTTAAATTTGACGTTTTTTGAATAGGTCTGTAACTCTGTATACATGTACTTTATATAGGAGTCAACAAGCGTCTGAAAGGGTTAAAGTGCATGGTGGTTATAGATGCATCATGGCATCATGCAAAAACGTTTACGAATGATAGATAATATATTCAGTTTGCCAGTGAGTTAACCAATCTGTCAGTCAGAGGGATTGGTATAGGGGATATATATATATATATATATATATATATATATATATATATATATAGATGGATGGATGAATGGATGGATGAATGGATGGATGGTTGGATGGATGAATGAATGGATGCGCATATGGATGGATGGATAGATGGATGAATGTGTAGTTGGATGGATGGATGAACGTATGTATGGATGGATTGATGGATGGACAGATGGATGGATGGATGAATGTGTAGTTGGATGGATGGATAAATGGATGGATTGATTGATGGATGAACGTGTAGTTGAATGGATGGATGAATGGATGGATGGATGGATTGATTGATGGATGGATGGACGGATGGATGAATGTATGGATGGATGGATGGGTATAGGTAGTTGGATGGATGTATGGATGAAAAGATGGATGGGTGGATTGAT
>OX457047.1:21273670-21314735 GCA_949752735.1 Lumbricus terrestris | reverse complement strand
AAGGGAAAGAGGAAGGGGAGGTATATTTAGACAGGGAGGAAATATTTCATCCAGTCTTCTTCGCTGCAGTCTGACGTTTTGTGACGTCGTAATTGAACAATCGGATGAGTTTACTGCAGGTGTCAGCAGAACCCCGTAATCAGATACATTGATGCTCATTCGACTGAATATATGCCAGACAAAAGACCATGCGGTGACACAGACAGACAGACAACGTTCCCTCTAAGGCTGCAGAAGGTCGCTGCGCGCGGAGCAGATTGTACTGAGCAACCTAAAATATTATCGGAGCATAAAATTTTGATCAGGACTTTATTTTCAGCTGCTTCTAATTTTTATTATGGCGTAACATGAGGTATTTTATTATCGAATAAAACCACGTAGACTGATGATAGGCTACCGATAAAACTTTATTTACAAGCAATCAAATTTCAAATATTTTTAACTAGGCCTATAGGTTCCAGAAAAGGGTAGGGTGATCTAAACAATAGGCCACCACATTTAATTTCTGAAATAAATGTCTATAATGAGTATGACATTTCATATGAAGTTTGCAATGATTCGAAAAATAAACAATTGATAAATTGAAAAATTATTTAGAAAATGTAAGAAAACTTTTAATTAAGTTATAAATTTAAAATGTTCTAATTAGTTACAAGTGCAAAGTAGACTAGCCTTTTTTAGTTCAAGTCCTCTCTCGGATTCTCTCCTCTCTCAAACAAGATCAAATAAACGTATCGCCTCTTATGAAAACCTTATAATTATTTTTCTCTTCAGATTTTGTTGTTTTTCCGATAATTGTATCCAGGTCAAATGTTTGTCCACCTCCACTCGTCAGATAAAATTAATCCTCATCAACATGCCAAAGGGATTCGCTTCAAGTCGATTTAGTTGTTTCAAGGCTATGAATAATCTACAGGCAGCTCTTTTCCTCGGCATGATTTTTCCGCTTAGATGGCTTAGACAATGACATTTTTTACTGACTGACATTTCTTGCTTTTACTGACTGACATTTCTTGCTGACTGCTAGGAAACTGAGCCAGCAATGAGAAATATGATCTTTCAAGACAGACTAACGCTGCGCAGAACAAGTAGCCTACGAATGGAGAGAGAAGACGAGGCTTACACTGGACACCTACGAGCATGGTGATGATGATGGTGAGGGGGACAGCGAGGGATGCAGATTCTGCGGCCCAGCAAATCTACAGAGGAGGGATTGGTGAATGAGATTCAGAGTTGGTAATTAATCCTTCGAGCTACTGATAAGGATCAGTGAGGAGCATAGATTATATACATCCTAACACGGCCAGTCAAACCTACTGTAACAGAAGAGGGGTCTGAGAATGCGATTTGGAGTTTGGCTGAGCCAAAGATTCTTAATTACACCAATGCTTGAATGATCATAGGCTGAGTCTCACAGGACATTCACCCAGTGACACTTGTAGTCTTGTATATATATATGTATATATATATATATATATATATATCGTGTAAGACAGGTGCCAACAGAGAGCTAGTCGGGAGGGGGTGTCAACTCAATTGCTGGATTTGTACACAAGCTGAACGAATGCCAAATAATCATGTCGTTAAGACAAGCATTCAACCATTACCACCTGTTTAGAACTGGGTCTTCGTACTTTGTAGCAATACGAAATCGTGTCCTAGTAGTTAGAATTATCAAGTACAATTGCAAGAATGAACGAATGAAATTATCTGCGCTGGTAAAAAACTGTGTGCGCCGAACGATTAAAGCAACTGCGCGCGCGCGCACGCATGGGCGTCCGCAGGAATTTTTCTAGGGGGGCGCAAACTTGCAAATAATTGTCACAGAGGCTAAATAGGTTATTGAAAGCAACAGATCACTCCACCTTCGACGTTGGCTCCCTGTCGATCAGCTGTCACGGAACCCAGCATGCGAAAATCATAGACATTCATTGTCGCTTTGTAATAATCAAAACCAAATAATCAACATTTATCTGCAATTATGCGAAAAATCCAGAGGGGCGCAAGTGCGCCCCCTTGCGCCCCGCTGCGGACGCCCATGCGCGCACGCGCGCACCTTACAGGGAACGTTGCAGACAGACATACGGACAGACAGGCAGACAGACAGACAGACAGACAAGCAGACAGACAGAAGAGAGAGACAACATAGACACACCTGAACTATGTCTGTCTGTCCGCATGTCTGTCTGTCTGTCTGTCTGTCTGCCTCTGACTTGCATTTCCTCTCACCAGAAATCCCGATGTATACTGCTGTCACTTAATAGATGATGACGAACTGTAGGTCTATACATGCAGTATAACTGCAGAGGGCACAGCACACGTGGACACACTTGGACTCTGTCTGTCTGCATGCCTGTCTGTCCGCTGTCCTCTGTTTGTCTATCTGTCAGTTTCCGTCAGTCTAACCATGCAAACCTCAGAATTGGCCATCGAATATCCAAACCTCTCGGCTATATATACTCACACTCTTCATATATATATATATATATATATATATATATATATATATAGTTAGTCACGCAAACAATATCCTTCATCAGCTTGAATTGCTTAATCTGTGTATACGACACATAAGCTTATGTTTACATCATATTATAGTCGCATGTATTAAAATATATATATGTGAATATATACAAATATAAATATAAATTGGACGCGCTTTCACATTTTATACTCATATACGCGCAAGTTGTTCGTAAGCAACACTTCCCTCCCATGTGTGTATATCCTATACACGAACAATTGGATTTACGCATTGCCACCTGTATTTAAGGACCGCGTGTCTTCCATTGTATTCGGATCAACTGCAGAATCGAAAAAACCGATTTACTTGATTCTTGAGGGTATACTATATGCGAAGACGACGACGACTGGTTTTCTCCGCGGTCGGTTTTGACGCCTTGAGGGGATAAATAATTACGAGGCCTTTAAAGCATGACACCTAACTAAATATTGGTTCAGTGGGTTACAATAGGAACCGGTGCTCTATCCGTTTTCGCAGCTCAATGGTCGATTATGACGGGCGACGGGTTCTGCAAATCCTCGTATAATTATTTATGCCTATAGAGTGTGCCATGCATGACCGTATGTTGTGAGACAGGGGGAGAGAGAGAGTGAGAAAGAGAGAGTGTGAGAGAGAGGGAGGGAGAGGGAGATGAGAGAGGAGTGAGGGAGTGAGTGCGGGAGAGAGAGGCAGACAGAGAGATGGAGTGAAGGAGTGAGGAAGAGAGAGACAAATAGAGAGACAAAGAGAGAGAGAGAGAAATAGATAGAACGAGAGAGATAGAGAGACAGACAGACAGACAAACAAACAGAAAATAGAGAGAGGGGGGAGAGAGAAAGGGAAAGAGAGAGTGAGAATGAAGATCTGAAAATTCTGCGCAAACTTTCACCGGCAATCTGTATGATGGACTTTACAGAAGACCAAATATTTCGTCGGTGAAGAGATGAAGAATTGAAGATGTCTGTATAATTATTGTATATAGAAGTTGTGTATACATTCATATATGCAGCCATTGAAATGACTTGTCTTGTATAACCTCATCATAATCTTAACTTCTGCATGCATGTGTATGATAGAGGTTGAGACATTAATGTCAACTGCATACGAATTATTCGGTTGAAATAAAATAAGATTTCTGACAGTTTATTGCGCTCCTCTACAATTATATGGGGCACGGTGGCCGATAGCTTAGTCTTAGAGCGTCTGGTCTGCCACGAGCATGCAGTGCAGTGCATGGCAGCGACATAAAGCAAGGCAAGCCAAGTCAAATGCCCTGATAAGATATAGCCATTGCCCTGTCAGTGTTTTTGCCCTGCATGCCGAGTATTCAGTGGCGTAGGCAAGGGGGGGTTTCCGGGGTTAAAACCCCCCCATTGGCTCCGGAAAAAAGGTTTTTTTAAGGTTATTTTTCCATTTAAGTTAGAAAAATAGCAAAAAAACAGGGTTTCCGGCCATAAAACCCCCCCCATGAAAAATTCCTGGCTACGCCACTGCGAGTATTTATGTGGAGCATAAAATCGTCCTCTGTCCGGCGTTGTTACTTGAATGACTGCTTTATGTGCATGCCTTGGTTACAGAAATGTCTGGCGCCGCCTATACATATATGTATATATATATATGCTATATACCGCCGAGGGTAAATATGGGTTCGAAACTTCGAACCCCACCCTATATAACTATATGTATACGCTGAACTTCTGCATAGTTAGGCCTACCCCGCTTGCGGACTGCTATCCGACAGCGTCGTTCATTCTCTGTCGCTGGTCATACAGATTGGAATGGTCTGCTTGTTACACTGCGCATAGAGCCCTGCAGGAGTAACTCCAAACTGTCCTATTTAGCCGTGGTTGGGCCTGGGCGCTTCTGAGTATAGCCTACCTTGAAGAGGCGCTATATAAAATTTCCGAATAAATAAAAATAAATATAGATATTGTGTAGGCTGCCTGTGTATACAGAGACCCTGTACATGTTTCACTAAATATATCCATTTCTATAAATATAATAAACATATGATCTGGACATCTGTATATAACTGTATATCTATACATAATATGCAGACGCCTATAATTTTATGTATGTATATATATATATATATATATATATATATATATATGTTCGGCTTGTGGTTGAAGGTGTTTGTTCATATATACCCGTGCGTTTGTCTGTTTGTCCGTCATCGGCCATTGTCTGTCTGTCTGTCTGTCTGTTTGTCTGTCTGTCTGTCTTTATGTATGTATATCTGTCTTTCTGTCTGTCTGTCTGTCTGTGGCTCAGTTGTCTCTGGTTACGATGATGTCTTCTGTCTCGATTCCATCGAAGGGATGCGCATCTGAGACGACCACCTGCTGCAACGCACCAGCTGCATTCCTCCTTTTCATGTCGCCGACAAACGCCCCCACCAGCACTCACAGACAAACAGACCGACAGACAAACAGACCGACAGAAGGACGGACACGGACAGACGGCAAGGCAAGCAGGCTGACAGGCAGATGGACAGACAAGCAGACAGGCAATTGGACAGGCAGACAGGCAGATGGACAGACAGATAGACAGACAGGCAGACATGTAAGGAGATGGACAGAAAGACAGATAGGTAGATGGACAGACACGGACAGACGGCAGGCATGCAGGCAGAAGGCAAGAAGATGAACAGACAGAAAGATAGGGAGATGGACAGAAAGACAGACAAGTAGATAGAAAGACAGACAGATGGACAGATAGACACAGACAGGCAAATTAGCAGAAATACAGACAGGCAGATGGACAGAAAGACAGAGAGGTAGACAGACAGACAGACTGACAGAGAGGCGGATAATCGTCGACTGCCGATGTCTAGCGTTGAGATCTTGGACACCTGTCCTCCTCTCATCCATCCACCCATCCACCCATCCATCCATCCGTCCATCCTTTCTTCGTTCATTCCATCCCTCTGCCCCTCCCTCCATTCTTCCTCTCTTCCTCTGTCGCCTCTAATCAGTCCTCGCGTGTCCGATAATCCCCTCCCTCCAGCAGACAATGCCCCTGTTACATCGTCCCCTCCCACTCACCTTCCCTCCTCCCCCACTTCCCTGCAGCAGCAACCAGCCAGACGTTCTCTTTCCCCATCAACCTATAAGTCTACCGCTGCCCCATCGTTGCCATCTGCAGTCGCGGTGGCTGAGCCCCTTGCGAAGGGATTACGGTGGCTACACTGCTGATACAGCTGCTGCTGCTACTGCTGCTTGTAGACCGCTTTTGAGTCTGCGATATATATATATATTTATATTATATTCATACATATATATATACACATACATATAAATAATATATTTTTGTGCAATAGCTAAATATAACTTTTCTTTATATAATAACTAAATATAAATCTCTCAATTCTTTTTTTTCCGCCGTGACTATAGGTTTGGAGCGCCCCTGAGCGGATTTCTTGAAGAGGCCCCATATAAATCCATATAATGAATGAATGAATGAATGAACAAATGAATGAATGACTGAATGACTGACTGAATGAATGAATGAATGAATGAATGAATGAATGAATGAATGAATGAATGAATGAATGAATGAATGACACATATATGTTTAGATTGACCTACTGACATATGAAATCCATTTTACAATTACGATGTATAGGTTCAAAGACAATGATTGTGAGAAGACGTATTTTTAGTTTCAGAACTTCCGGTACTTCAAATGAACTCACTAAGGAATTTCCTTGTCATTAATAATACTATGGATCATAGAAATAAGTGATCTGTTCTCGCCTCTATAGGAATCAACATATGCAATGCTTTTGTAAGGCATATGTAATAATGGGCGCTATTAAAAGTGTTCGTGTATCGGGTATAATATAGGCCTACATAGCCTACATTTCATGGACCACCTCAATTTCAAGGACTGTTGACATCCGTGCTCCACGGTTTCATAACTTGCAATTGGCTCAATTTTCTCTTTTGCCGTCTTGACTGCTGAAACTCACTTCTCATAAAGATTATTAAATGGGAAATGAACCACATATATATTTTCCCATTGGTTAAAATAATATCTCCCCTTGTTATAGATAGACTCTGCTATAGATATAATTTTATCATACGCGGACAGCATGCAGACTTCACATTGAGCTGGAAATGTTGACATGCTCCAGTAAGCTTATAGTACATATATCTTATATCTATGCGCTGGCAGCCTGGTACGTTAAATGAAATCAAAGCTCTTGTCGTTTTAAGTCATTTTAAACATGATATCCTCTGTTCTGTGTTTTAAACATGTGCCAAAAGTAACTATAGCAAATGGCATTTTTTAACGTGCAGTTGTACACAAAATGTGCAATATTATTGTAGAAACACTTATGTGCAGCCAAAACCAGCAAAAAAGGTCATTGTCCTCCGATTGGAAGTAATTTTACCATGGATGATGCCATGGGAAGGAAAGAAGGAGTTGTGCAGTTTTAAAAATTCCTTTAAAACAGTCCTGCTATAGCATAAAAATAGATATTATAGGTTGGAGTCTAGATTATGACCAGCAGCTTATCTTGTTGTTGTTCTCATCATAACGATTTCTAAAGACTTAAGGAAATCTCAAAGAGAACTAAACGCATAATCGTACACATTGTTGTAATCCTAAAATTCAAAGCGCAACCGGTACTTTAAAGCTAGGGCACCAGGTTATTCATGAGCGCTGCGTCTTACCATAGGAGTCATCGACAGATCGATGTCCATTTGGGCACAGCGACCAGGAAGAAGAGCCAGAGGTGCTGCTGAGGAGGGTTTCGTCGAGGGCGAGTCAGCTTCGAGGGCAGAGGTCGGATGGATTAGGGTAGACACTCTGGAAGAGGTCAGAGATATAAGACTGTAGTTTGGATTGGAACATCTATGATGCGGCGGGGTGCATAAAGTCAAGGTGCGTTGCTATGGCGACGACGGCGGTTTAGAAGTGGGTTTTGAGAGACAGCGAGCGCTTTTGAACATCAACGTTGGCCGTGGAAGAAGACGGGTTCTTCAATCGCAAGTGGACCTCGGGCAGTTTTTATCTGCAGTTCTTTTCACCGTCGTCCCTGGGGGCGAGACCACGAGAGCCACCGCTCCCGATAAAGCGGGATTATGCTGCGGTGGCGGCGGCAGTGGCGGCGGCGGCGGCCGTGTGGATGAACGGACGGGAAGGGGGCCTGAAGGAGGGAGTTAGGCAGGGAGGGGCTGGCAGGGGCAGGGAGGGAGAGGAGCGTGAATGGCGGAGAAACAGATGCCCAAGGGCAGTTTATCTTACGGAATCGTCTCCATCCATCTCGTCTCTGTGAAGTTTCCTGATGCAACGGAGCGTAAGTTTACAAACAGATTGTAGCATCCTCACCATAACCGACCGACCGACCGACCGACCGACCGACCGACCGGTCTGATGCCGCAGCCGAGGCCGCCCTCCCTCCCGCCCGTCCGCCAGCCGTTGGGACCCGTGCCCCATTCACCTCCTCGTCCCGCTTGCCTCCTCTGCCTCCCTCCATCCTTCCCACCCGCCTCCTCCGTCTCCCTCTTCCACATCCCTTTCCACTCAGGTGGGCTCCATGCAGGGACATCGGAGGACGAAACGCATGCCTGTCATTAGCGATGGAGACGCCCCACGCACGCACGTAGCCCCCGGGGCTAGGCATGCGCCCGACCACTTCAACTCCTCCTCCAGTTCCTCCTCTCCCTCTTCCTCCGCCGCCTCCTCTTCTTCCACGTTCACGCACTCCTCTCCATTCCAGATCCTCCTCCTCCTCCCATTCAACCAGTTCTCTTTCATTCTCCAGCTTTTCGTCTTTCCTAGGATTTCCTTGGGTTCATATTATACCAAGTCGGCTCTTGCTCTTCATCTAACAACAACGTCCGAATATTCTCTTCTTCCATGCAAACTGCTATTCCTCCTCTCGCTTCCTCGTCCTTCTATTATTCCATCCTCCGCCTCCTTCATCTTATCCTCATCATCTTGTCCTCATCCTCAGCCTTTTCCTGCTCCTCCTTCTCTTCCCTTTCCTCGTCCTGCTCCTCAATCTTTTCGCCCTCATCTCTGCAACCTACCATTCGAAAGACATTTCTCTCCTCCATTGTTCTCTCTTCTCTCTTCAATCAGTGCGTGCAAAAATGGTCATGGATGCGGTGATGGCGGTGGTGGTGGTGGTGGTAGTGGTGGTGGTGGTGGTGGCGGTGGTGGGGGTGATGATAGCAGCTGTGATAATGGTGTTGGAAGCGATGAAAGTGGTGAAATCTGAAGGTGGTGCTTTCATTGTGGTGAGAATGATGGGTTTTGGTGGCACAGACGGCTTGAACGGGAGGCAACTAAAGATGAGAAACAGGAGAAAATCGAATATGAATTTAGAAAGAGGAGAAAATTGTATTGTATTGTTGTAAAACATCTACACCGTGGTTCAAACAAGTGAGCCAAACTGTTTTTCATATATCTCCAACCCCTGATTATTAATCATTCTAATTTTTTCCCAATATTTAGATAGTTGAACCAAGAATATGATTCCAAAATATCATTTCATAAATTTGAACGGATAGAAAGATATGAATCTTTCAACTTCAACTGCCGAAATTTCAGTTTACCAGCAATTCTCTGCTGAGTTTTGTAACAAAGTACTTCAAAATGAAAATAGTCTTTAATATTTTTATGAAGAAACTTTAAGTAGTTATTTTTTGATTATTTACATAAGGGAGATGTTATACAGGGTGCGCCAAAAAAAAAGACCCCCTAGGTTTTTTGCCAATATTTTTACCAAAAGTAAGAATTTACAAATGAAATTTTACAGGCTTATAGACAATTCATATTTACACATTATGGCCAGATTTCAACAAAATATTTCAAACGGAACAATAGTTACATCACTTTTAGTGAGGTCACCCACCTTTTTTGACTATTCGAAAACGAAGCGCAACAAAAATTAGGTTTTTTTGCCAATATCTTGGCCAAAAGAGAGAATATCGAAATAAAATTTTACAGGCTTAAAGACAAATCATATCTGCACATGGTGGTCAGATTTCATCAAAATATTTCAAACAGGGCAAAAGTTATATCACTTTTAGTGAGACCACCCTCGGTTTTTTGGATGATTCAAAAACGTCAAAAAGGTGGGTGTCCTCACTAAAAGTGATATAACTTTTGTTCTGTTTGAAATATTTTAATGAAATTTCGGTCATCATGTGTAAGTATGAATTGTCTATCAACCTGTAAAAGTTTCATTTTGAAATTCTTACTTTTGGCCAAAATATTGGCAAAAACCTACTTTTTGTTGCGTTACGTTTTTGAATCGTCAAAAAACGGTGGGTGGCCTCCCTAAAAGTGACGTAACTTTTGTTCCGTTTGAAATATTTTAATGAAATCTGGTCATAATGTGTAAATATGAATTGTCTATAAGCCTGTAAAATTTCATTTGGAAATTCTTACTTTTGGTAAAAATATTGGCAAAAAACCTAGGGGTATTTTTTTGGCGCACCCTGTAGATGACAGGATTTAAATCTGGACTGTTCGGATGCCATAATGTGGGAGAAATGAGGTATATACTATAGTGTCTCTCTTGATAGCATTTCGATGGTTTATCTGGCTCTGTGGGCTGGCACTGTTCTTTAGAAAAAGAAAATAGCCTTAAGGGGCTATAGATTTCTGATAGCAGGTGGAAGATGTTGTGACTGCAGTTTGTTACTATAATATATACATCGTGAATTTTTACTCCAGGATCACTTAAAACCAAAATTGGAAACTATCAAGCGTCGAAACTGCAACGAACCCCTTATAATAGACTTGTTGAAAACTGAAATTTCGGGAGATTTCGTTTCTATCCGTTCAAATTTATGACATGATATTTTGGAATCCTATATAATATTCTTGGTTAAATTCGCTAAATATCGGAAAAAATTTAGTATGATTAATCATCAGGCATTAGAGATTTATGAAAAACAGTTTCGCTTACTTTTTATTGAAACACGGTGTATATAAAGGCGCTTCTATTTAGCAGGGTTAACAGTTCGGAGGCGCTCCGTGCAGTGCGCAAAGCCACGAGAGAAATAGGGTTTGAGAAGCACAAAGGAGCTAGATGCACGGTTCACCAGTATGAATTTGCGATCGAGAGATTGGCGCAGCGTATTCTAAAAGATGGATCAATTTAGGTAAAGGACCGAGACTCATGAGCCGCAGCTGTTCTATATGGCGAGGAAATGCCTTAGACGAAAATATGAAGAACGTGAAAGGTTATAGTGACATGATCCTTAAAAGCAAGTGGAGGAGAAGAAGAATGATGATGAGGAAGAGGAGGAGGAAAAGGAGGAGGAGGAGAAGGAGGAGGAGAAGGAGGAGGAGAAAGAGGAGGAGAAAGAGGAGGAGAAAGAGGAGGAGAAAGAGGAGGAGAGAGAGGAGGAGGAGAAGGAGGAGGAGGAGGAGAAGGAGGAGGAGAAGGAGGAGGAAAAGGAGGTGAAGAAGGAGAAGGAGGAGAAGGAGGAGGAGGAAAGGGAGGAGGACAAGGAGAAGGAGGAGAGAAGAAGAATGATGATGATGACGAGGAGGAGAAGGAGGAGGATAATGACGCTGAGAACAGGAAAAGGAGGAGGGAAAAGGAGGAGGAGTAGTAGAAGGAGATGAAGAAGGAGGAGGAGGAATAGGAAGAGGAGAATGAGGTGGCGGAGGAGGAGAGAGAGGAGGAAGATAATTACGAGAAGGAGGACAGGAAGAGGAAGAAGGAGAGGAGGAGAAGAGTGAATGAGTAGTGGAGGTGAAGGGGAGGAGGAGAATGAAGATATAAGGAGAATGGCGCAAAGAAATATCAAGAAGAGGAGAGTGAGGATAATAAGGAAGATGATGAGAGTGAGGATTATGCGATGAAGACATTGAAGAGCGATGTGAAACAGTGAAAGAGGAGGATAAGAAGAGTGAGAAGAAAGAGGAGAATGAGATTAGTGAAGGGAAGGAGGAGGAGGAAGAAGAGGAGGAGAATGAGAATGGTGAAGAGGAGGAGGAGAATGAGAATGGTGAAGAGGAGGAGGAGAATGAGAATTGTGAAGAGGAAGAGGAGGACAAGAGTGGAGAGAAAGGGAGAAGGAGATGGAGAAGGAGAAGGAGGAGGTGGACGAGGAGGAGTGATGCCATTCGTGCGCTGGCACGCTCCCGTTTAGCGCAAATGGAAGAGGGACCGGTGGATTGCCAAAGGCGGGAAAAGAAAGGCGGATCTGGAGGAGGAGGAGGAGATGGAGGTGGAGAAGGTCTTCACATGGAGAGCGAGATGTAAAGCTTCGGGGCTATAGAGCGGCTCTTAAAACGCCACGTGGTCAAAATGCAGCATATACACATAAGCACACGCACACTATGTGCATATGCATGTATACATGTGCATATAATCATGAAGTGTATTGTCCTATGTATACAAACATTTATATATAGCATATACGACGAATAAGATAAGGCTCAGAGATAAGTTATCGTATATATATATACACATAGTATAGTACATGCATATGTAAATCTTTATACATATACATATATACATGTATATATATATTTATTATGTCCTATTTCAACACACCCTCTTAATCCATCCAATAAACTTAAATATTTAATATGCCACCGATTTTATACCCGACTCTCGATATGTATATGCATGGCCCACGCTTCACTATATATATATAATTATATATATATAATTTTATATATATATATGTATATATGAAGCTCCTTCCTCTTCCTCCTCCTCCTCTTCCTTCTCTCTTCCTCCACCCATTCTTCTCCTCTTCCTCCCTTGTCTATTCCTCCTCCTCCTCCTCCTCCTCCTCCTCCTCCTCCTCCTCCTCCTCCACCTCCTTCTCCTCCTCCTCGATCCTCCTTCAACTACTTACCTATATAGACATCAGCTGTATACGATCGCTTGTTGTTTATCAGCCATAGCAAGAGTATACGGAAGAACAAGGACCAAGCGTGCATGGGAGGCGGATGGGGAGAGGATTATGGGGAAGCGGAGGGGGACGAGAAGAAGAAAGAGTAGGGGAGTAGGGGAAGGAGGGGCAAGGCGGAGGAGCATCTGTTTATGCTCAGCGTCAAGTGCCTTGATTAGGGGACTTAACAGTCGTCGTCGTGTGTCTCGTAACGTCAGCGTAGCGTAAAGCCACCTGCAGCATACCCACGCCACATTCCCTCGACCGACCCACCCTCTGCCTCCCCCCACCCCCCCAATTCTCTCACGACGCCCCGCTCCGCCTCTTGGGAACGGAGTTTCAACGGAACAGAAGCAGCAGCAGCAGCAGCAGCAGCAGCAGTAGCATCACGCTGGAGGCAGATGAAATCTCCGTCTGCAGCAGCAGGTATATATATATGGTCGCTGGAATTAACGCCATGTTAACCAAGTATAGAAGCTTTGGCGCAACATAATTGTTCTTCGAAGACAGCGAGGAAGTGCACAGATCTACTAAATAATGGAAAGCGAAATGCCATCATGTGCACCAGAGATTCACGGTTTTATTATCAACTGATGCAGTCGACACTGATTCTTTTCCACCTCCGAGTTAATACTCGGATAACAATAATAATTAATCGGTCGGTGCTCGGTTTTTCGTTACCGGTGCGTACTTGGGGATGACGTTGGATGCACCCTTGTCTCGTTCAGGTTTTTCGATGATGCCATGGGACAGATCGACTTTGCTGTATAGCCTATATATGCGTCAACTAAGGATCACTTTCTCCAACGTCACTTCTTAATAAGACTTAATTTGATGACCTGCACGACAGTGCACGTTCCTTTTGTTCAACTTTTTCCTTTTGGTCAACTTTTGGTCTTTTTGGTCAACTTTTGGTCTTTTTGGTCAACTTCTGGTCAACTTTTGGTTCTTTTGGTCAACTTTTGGTCTTTTTGGTCAACTTTTTACTGCTATTATTATCATCATCATTATCATTATCATTATCATTATTATTATTATTATTATGCCCTGAAGTGCTATGATCCCTCGAGGGCGCAAAAATTAATTAAGAACAGAATAAATTATTATTATTATTATTATTATTTTAGATCTTTATTATTTTAGATCTCTATTATATTTAGAGACCTTCTATACATAGTATAAGAGTGCAATTGATGGCCACGTACGGTTGTACCAGCTAACGGTGGTTGTGGTGGTAATGGTGGGGGTGTAATTGCTGCGGTGTTATATATATATATAAATTATATATATATATATACATACATATATATATACGCATCTATAGTGACCGTGTCGCTGTCCACGGGATCTGCATGAGGAGAGAGACAGTGTGCAATTGTCGCGATCTACAAATGGCGATCACCGGAAGTCGCCGACCGGAAACCGGTGACCGGAAGTCGGTGGCGGGATTTATGAGACCCGTTAGCGCGAATTTCGATCTAATAAACACGTCCCAGTGGGGACCGTCAAGTGCCGCGGCTCTCATGCACGGCACCCTCTCCCACCGACCGATAATTGCAGGGTAGCGCAGACGATTCTCGAAGGGAGAGATAGAGAGATACAGGCAGAGAGACAGACAGACACGCAGACAGACATATAGTGGTGGAGAGAAAGATAATGAAATGGACAGTTATATACACATTAACAGTAAAGACAAAGGCAGAGAGAGAGAGAGAGAGAGAGAGAGAGAGAGAGAGAGAGAGAGAGAGAGAGAGAGACAGAGACAGAGACAGAGACAGAGACAGAGACAGAGACAGAGACAGAGACAGAGACAGAGACAGAGACAGAGACAGAGACAGACAGAGACAGAGACAGAGACAGAGAGAGAGAGAGAAAGAGAGAGAGAGAGAGAGAGAGAGAGAGAGAGAGAGGCAGACAGACAGGCAGAGTGGCACCCAGACAGGCATCCATGGATGACAGGTAGACAAACAGACAGAGATGCAGACAGGCAGGCAGAGGTATAGGAAAGGTATAAGACGCAGCCAAACTGATTATATACTTGACGGCCATGTATGTACACTTGTACAGCCATGGCATGCAGACAGAGATATTGAAATGCGGAATGAATTCGATGGAGAAGGAGATAATATATGAAGAGATTCCATTTCTCAATGCTAAGCATGCAGGTCATCATGAGGCTGAGTGTCATAGTTAGGAATAAGCAAATACAAGACAGGCTAGAGTTGGAAGACATAACTAAGACAGTGTTGCAATAAGAGAAAGGCATTGTGGGATTTGATACGCATGACAGACAGAAACAGCAAGGAAACACAGGTTGAAAATAAACCCAGTGAGTTCGCCATAGTCCAACATGAACTATATTGGGCTAAATAGGGAACCAATAGAGGGAAGACAAATGAGAAAGAGACATAGACAGACAGAGGAAATTGAGAGAGAGAGAGAGAGAGAGAGAGAGAGAGAGAGAGAGAGAGAGAGAGAGAGAGAGAGAGGGAGAGAGAGAGAGAGAGGGAGAGAGAGAGAGAGATAGAGAGAGAGAGAGAGAGAGAGAGAGAGAGACAGACAGACAGACAGACAGACAGAGACAGAGACAGGGACAGACAGACAGAGAGAGATGCAGGCATACACAGCAAAAGAGAGACATATATAGAGACACACAGAGAGAGATTGAAGAAGGGATAAAGGCGGGGCATATAAACCGAAATGGCGCTACAGCATTAAGTGTCGTCATGTTTATTGCCATCCGACTCCGTTTCTCGTGCAAGATCACTTCCACGTCCTTCCTTCCGCCCTTCCGTCCCCCCTCCTGGTCCCGATGGATGAGGAGGGGCTTGACCAACAGGCACCATGGTCACGGACCGTCAAGGAACCTCTGGCAAACATCCCCCCTATCATCGACGACTGTGCAAGCCCGTTAAGTAGCGGCCACCTATCGAGCGGTCCTTGTATCAACGCAGTCGAAAGCGAACTGATGCAGCAGCGACTCGACCACGGCGCACATGTCTGCGGCGTCGCCTACGGAACCGCGGCGCACACATCTGAGACGCGGCGACCGTTCCATTAGGAGACGCGCGGTTGTCATGGCGACAGAGTGCGCGATGCATTTAGGCCGGAAGTTGCGAGTGAGTAATGGGACGACGAGATTAATACGCGCGTCTCGATGGTCGATATTCGAATCCAGTCGCGATTACATGACAGAGATAGAAACCACGGACTTCTTCGCTATAGCAGATGGACGCAAAACTACGTTGACGCATGACTGTTAGATAAGTATGTATGTGCCTTTGCGCAGAACACTCATGACGATGATGATTATGAAGATGCTGACGATGGCGATGATGATGATGATGATGATGATGATGATGATGATGATGATGATGACGATGACGATGACGATGATGATGATGATGATGATGATGATAATGGTGATGGTGATGGTGATGGTGATGGTGATGTTGTTGATGATGATGATGATGATGACGATGATGATGACGACGACAACGATGAAGTTGATGATGATGATAATGATGATGACGATGATGACGATGACGATAATGATGATGACGACGACGACGACGACGATGATGATGATGATGAAACATCTGCGTGCGAAATTAAGGCTGGTGAAAAGTGGCATCAAAATGTAATATATAACTTTAGGATGGCGTGTATACATACAATACACGATTGAGTAAGTTATAAATAAGGTAGAAGAGTCTTGTAAAAAAATCCATAATGTCTTTTTAGCAGTGCACAGACCGATATATACGCCAGACAGCGGCCATGACAGCAACGGATCCGGCTTCTTGTCCACATACTACTACGCAGCAGTGCAGGAAGAGCGGCGACAAAAGTTGGAGGAAAGGAAGGAGGGAGGGAGAAAGGACGAGGTTGACGTCGTCGTTGCAAGGACACGGATCATGGAGTAGGGAGTGTCCGTTGGGATCGGAGGGAATGGAGCCAGCGGCGTGATGCGGTGAATGGACGATGCGACGGCTGCTGCTGCTGCGGCTGCGGAGGCAGGAAGTGAGCCAGTGTCCGATCCGTCGCCGCAAAGTTTCCTGCAGCGATGGATGAATCCGTCGAGCGATGAAGCGACGCAAAGAGAGGACGATGAATGACTACGACGACGACGACCGAGTTGACTGCAGCAGCGGTGCATTATACGCTCAGACCTACTCACCCCACCCTACCCCACCCAGCGGTGCATTACATGCTCAGACCCATCTCACCCCACCCTACCCCACCCAGCGGTGCATTATATGCTCAGTCCCTACTCACCCCACCCTACCCCACCCATCCATCGACGCTGCTGCTGCTGCTGCTATATGCGGCTACATTTACGCTGTGATGCCGATCACCTTTCGCTTCTTCTTCTTCTGCTTCAGCAACATAATATTCTCACATCCCTCCTCCACCTCACCCCGTCTTCCCCCCTCTCCGTCCACCCTCCCCTCCCACCCAATGCACCAGGGACCGCGGTGATCTCAACAGGTTCTTTTCACTGGAATATTTGCTGTGGCCATGCAAATAGACAGACGAACCAACAGAGACAGACAGACAAACAGGCAGACAGACAGACAGACAGACAAACAGACAGACAGACAGAGGCAGACAAACAGTAAATCTGACGGATAAAATACATAGGCAGATGGATGCGCAGATAGATAGACAGACAGACAGATATATACTATAGCGTATATATATATACTATGAACAAGCAGACGACCATTATAATATAATTTATAGTCTTTATATACGCTGAGTTGGCCGATACAGCAGCTAACTTGTCGGTTCTTTAATAAACTGTGTTACACCCGGATTCGAATCTTGAGTAACTTCGATGGGTTATCATAATTATCGTTTTGGTACTGTTGGAAACTATTAATAGCACGTATACGAATATAGAATTAGCGAAGTCAAGCAGCTATCATCACAATTCTGAGGTATACTATGCATCCTCATAATATACCAAATAAACTGATTTGATCCGAATATTCTCTCTGTCGAATATTCTTTCATATTTTATCAACGACTCTCTGACCAAATCTCAAGCGATTCAACACGAAACAACTCTCCAACTATTATCGCAGCGCGTGCATCCATGGCCTCACATCCCTTTCCGCTTTAAGCACTGCATTAAGCCATGCAATGCAGTGCAGTCCATGCTAAGCCTGCAGTGGATTGGCGCACTTGATTTCTATCCTTAAATGAGACATGGATTGGATGTCTACACTGTGTCCGGATAAAAAGTAGACCCCCAAAAGAAGTGTAATAACTCGGTCAAAACTCTTAGGATTTGTCTGAAATTTTAAGCAGAGCAACAGTGACCATATATACACTAGATCCTAAAGCCGATTAGAAATATTCGCGAGTTTGTCAAATTTATGGGCGTTTCAAATGCAACACCAAAAAATTGAACTTTCCAACATGGAAAACCTGAAAGGAAGTGAAATTCAGATATATATAAGATGATAAAAATGTCCTTCTTGTTCACGAACACACGACCGTATACGTAGTATAGTTGTCCCGGGAGACACTCGGCTTCATACCCGCAGCTGTGGCCGCCAGCAGTCCAGACCTCGATCCGGAGTACCAGGTGCATTTACTGGAGGAGCGCGTTTTTCGTTCACGCGAATTCATGACATCGATAACCGTGGGGCGAAGGGCGCGTCTGATTGAAGAGTGGCAGATGTTTGACCAAGTGATCATCGACCGGACCATCAAACAGTAGCGTCTAGGGTCATGTGTCCGTGAACAAGGAGGACATTTTAAACACCGGATATAGCTGAATTTCACTTCCTTTCAGGTTTTCCATGTTGGAAAGTTCAATTTTTGGGTGCTGCATTTTAAACGCTCATAAATTTGACAAACTCGCGAATATTTCCAATCGGCTTTAGGATCTCGTGTATATATGGTCACTGCTGCTCTGTTTAAAATTTCAGACAAATTCTAAGAGTTTTGACCGAGTTATTACACTTCTTTTTGGGGTCTACTTTTTATCCGGACACAGTGTATATCTTAAGCGTGCTCTGCAGGGATTGGCGCACTGCGTGGATTCCATCTATATTTAGGAAGGCGCCAAATACGAACGACAGGTGACCTCTTTGTCATCATCCGATAAGTCACAAAACGAGATGTATTTTCCCGCATCTATATTGAACGCATCTGTGGAGCGACGAGTCGAGATTCTCGCGGAGGAGGCAGTGTCCGACCATGCAAGACAGGCGACAAATGCAGCACATCACGTGACATCACTAAACACACGTCACGCATGAGTGACGCAGACCAGTGGTTAAATGTACATAGCATATTCAAGCATTTTATCTTAAAAACTCCGCCACTGTTCGTATACTTTGACGGTGCCATGCAGTCCCAAGGGTGAAAAAAGGAGGAGGGCGACACTAATCATCTTTTTTATGACATGCTGTGTCGTTGGACAGCATGAGTATGTCTCTTGCAGAGGCGCTATATAAATTCTCGAAATGAATGAATTTGCATCCATCATATATGCTGCAGTGGGGCACGGTGGTGTAGTGGTGGCGTCGTTGCCTTGAAGCCGGAAGGTTCGAGGTTCGAATCCACCTCAAGTCGCCGCGTAGGGACCTTGCGCATGCATTTCCTTCACTCGCAATTGCTCAGCGCTTCGGCGTGAAACTCCGATGCAGTGTCCGCGCTGTAGTCGGGAGCGCCTCTGAGTAGCGGTTGAGGGCTGGAAGAGGCGCTATAACAAGTGCGCCTACCAACAAACAAACAAGGCAGTGCGTTATATAACATAGAAATGCCAATACTTGTGTATGGAATTCAACTAAAAAAGTTCACCCATTCACTCAGATGACTTATATATCGCGTCTCTCCAAAAATATATCTATACTTAGAGGTGCCACCAGCGGAAACCCGGCGGCAAAAAACAGTTTTCGAATGCCTGTTTAATTGCAATGCCTAACAGGTGTGTGTGCAGTGTCGGGAGTGGCCATTGTGATCCATGCATGTTCATTTGAGTCTGCAGTGAGTCTGTGAACTTCAAAACTTCCAAAAGAAGAAAGTCCGTTTCAAAGCCGCAGTCCTATTTCTGGCATCCTTTAAACTTTAAAGACCCGCTGAGATAAGAGAACGAGAGGAGAATTATTATCAAAGAATAATTATCATCAGAGCAGGTGTCAACCGCCTGAAGATGATCTTCTTTTCGGGCCATTTTCAACCGGTTAAACACTTAGCGGAGAGATGAACAAAGAGAGAAAAGCATAAGGGACCGAGAACAGAGCCGTGAGGGAAGCAGCGGCGGCGACGGTGGTTGCTGCGGCAGGTCAGTGCACCATGGTACTCAGTTGAACATTGCTCCATTGTTGAAGAATGCCTGTGGAGAATCCGTCTACAAGCATACCTACATACATACATGCATACATACATACATACATACATACATACATACATACATACATACATACATACATGCATGCATGCATGCATGCATGCATGCATGCATGCATGCATGCATACATACATACATACATACATACATACATACATACATACATACATACATACATACATACATACATACATACATACATACATACATACATACATACATACATACATACATACATACATACATACATACATACATACATACATACATACATACATACATGCATACATACATAGTTACATACACACATACATTCATACATACATACATGCATACATACATACATGCATACATACATACATACATACATACATACATACATACATACATACATACATACATACATACATGCATATGCACATACAGCATACATACATACTATATAACTGCACTTGTTTGTGCGCTTAAACTGCCCCTCTGTGCCTGCGTATGTCTCTCTTTCTTTGCCTCTCTGTGTATATTTCTTTCTCTACGTTTCTGTCAGTCGCTCACAGGATTCTATACGCATTATACAAATTCTTCGGCAGTGCTATTTTTCCAGTGGAGAAAAGATTCCGATGACCTTTTCCATCCATGTCCCGATCCATGGGAGGAAAAGTCCGACTGGAACTTCTCTCCAGATGTCTCAACAGATCCGCAGCAAATCCAAATCAACATCGGATGCGGCCATTCCGCTTCATCCCTCAATCCTCCCGAATTATCCTCCGATCCTCAACCCTCTTCGACCGGGTCCTTAACGCCCATTTAGCGCCTCCCACAGGGCCCTCGGGCCACCGATGTCACGCCCGATGGCGACAGGGCGACGATGTCCAGGATTATTGGCCCGTGTCAGGCGACTGGGGGCCCCGCAAGGGTCACCGACCGACCCCACCCTGCAGCCGATACGAGATGGAAGCGCTAATGGACCGGTGAATTATCGGGGTAATATAGAGGTCATCCTGGTCACTCACTGGTCATCGGTACGGCTATTTAGAGGTCAGAGGGTTACGTGATCGACCGCTGCTCCGTGAAGAGGCTGGTCCAGTTGGAGTGGCTTCGGTGATGTTGGAGTTCATTGGAAGTGATGCGAATAGGAGTTATGTCGCCAATTAGTGTCCTTAATTAGTGTGCTTAATAAGCCTCTTTAACTTGTCTCCTTAATTGGACAGCTTAATTTTATCTCTCAATTAAACTTCTGCCCTCTTCAGACGCTGTTCTCACTGCTCAAATGCAAAATCGCTCTTTTGCTGCTCACTTTTCCCTCAAGTGTGGTCACTGGTTCACTACACATATTTCCTAATACCTGCGCCTGTGATTGAGTTGCATGGTTCCGGTTTTGAGGTCGATGTAGAAATCTCTGCCTTATCACATGTATCAATCAATTGCTACCTCAGAGAAGGGACATAATAGCATGTTTCAAGTTAGTTAGTTACTAATTTACTTACTCACCTACTTGTTCACCTATACTTGTTTACTTACTCACCTATTTGATTACTTACTCACCTATACTTGTTTGCTTACTCACCTATTTGTTTACTTACTCACCCACTTGCTTACTTACTCACCTATATGCTTGTTTTCTTACTCACCCGCTTGTTTACTTGCTCACTCGCTCAATGTGGCTCAACTGCATTGGTCTTCACACGCAGAATTCTCTTTCTCTCTTTCTCTGTCTCTCTGTCTCTGTGTTTGTCTGTGTCTGTCTGTCTATCTCTCTCTGTTCTTCTCTCTGTCTCTCTTTGCCTCTCTTTGTCTCTCTCTGTCTCTCTGTCTGTCTCTGTCTCTCTGTCTCTCTCCTCTCTGTGTGTCTGTCTGTGTGTCTGTCTGTGTGTGTGTCTGTCTGTCTGTCTGTCTGTCTCTCTATTTCTCTCTATCCCTCTCTCTCTGTTTCGCTCTGTTTCTGACTGTCTGTCTCTCTCTTTTTCTCTGTATCTGTCTCTCTTTCTTCTCGCTCTCTCTGTGTCAGTCTGTCTCTGTCTGTATGTCTGTCTGTCTGAATCTTTCTGCCTTTCTCTATCTGTCTCGCTGTCTCTCTGTCTCTGCATGTCTGCTTGTATGTGTGTCACTGAACAATGCCAGGTTGTGTGTCTATGTGTGTCTGCTATTCGCAAGCTATAGCTATACTCAGTCCGTCCATCCGTTTCTGTCTGTCTCTTTCCGCCTGTCTTTATCTCTCAGTTTCAACCTGTCTGTATACGCAGCGTACTGACAGGAGGGGTGTCGATGGGCGGAGCCAGACGTGTGTGATTGACAGGCGAAACTTGAGTGCGTGGATCAGCTATTATAATACTTCTGCTCGCGTCGTGAGGTGGTTCTGGAGAATGTCGATGGAAAAAGCAGAAGGAAAGGCAGCCACGGAAGCCAAGCAGATAAAGACTATAACGACGGACTACGCCAGAAGGCAGCAACGCGGTTTATACTGCTCTACTACTACAATTGCTGCTGCTGCTGCTGCTACTACTGCTGCTGCAGTAAATCCCTAGCTCCTGTAATTATTATGGCCACCATAGAATTCCAACGTTCAATATAGCCAACTGTTTAATCTAGTCCCCCGCTTTGGGAGAATACGGGGGGTTTTTTTTTGGGGGGGGGGGAGAGAACAAACCAACTTTTGGCGGACGACCAACCGATGGAAGGTTTTTCACTCCTGTCATCAGATTCTCTTTTTCCGATGACTTTCTTTTAGTCTGTCAGTAAAAATCGCGGTTGTAAGCTCACAATTTCATCTTTATTCGATATTTTCCTGCTTTTCATCGTTTCCTTACACGTCAAATTTTCGTCTACAAAGCTATTCCTTAAAATTCGTCGTCGTCGTCGTCGTCGTCGTCGTCTGCTTCGTCCTTCATATTCATCGCAGCCTATTCTTCTTCTTCCCGGCTGTGCGTGTCTGCATAATTTATCTCTCGCTACTTCTGTAGTTTTTGCTTGATTTTTCCGTTTACGTTTCCCCGTGTAAACCGAGGAAGGATCCGAAGCACAGGGGGAGAGAGAGAGAGAGAGAGAGAGAGAGAGAGAGAGAGAGAGAGAGAGAGAGAGAGAGAGAGAGAGAGAGAGAGAGAGAGAGAGAGAGAGATGCGCACTCAATCCAACCGACACACTCAGTGGAATCAACGGAGATAGACGGCAACAGAGACAGACAGAGACAGACAGAGACAGACAGAGACAGACAGAGACAGACAGACAGAGACAGACAGAGACAGACAGAGACAGACAGAGACAGACAGACAGAGACAGAAACATAAAGTGATTTACAGACAGACACAAACAGACACAGAGATATAGAGACACAGACAGACAGGCACTTGCAGACACATACAGACACAGACAGACACAGACAGACACATACATATACAGACAGACACAGGCAGACACAGACGGACGCAGACAGACACAGACAGTCACAGACAGACACAGACAGACACAGACATACACAGACAGACACATACAGACACAGACAGACACATACAGACACAGACAGACGTAACCTCAACCAAATTTAGAAATACAACCGGAGCAAAGAAACAAAACCGAATATTCAGCAACAGACAAACACAGCAACGAAAACGAAGTTGAATGACGCGCGTCGACCGAGCGGTAAAGAACGTTGGGAGGGAAACGTATACACAGACGGGTGGAGGAGGAGGAAGAATTGGAAAGGGAGAAGAAAAGGTGGAATAAGAAGGGAGTGGGATGAGGGGGAAAGCGAAAGAGGAGAAGGAAGAGAAGAGGTAAGATGAGCCGAGTTTTCTAATGAGGAAGTAACAGTATATAACGGCGACTGATAGTATGACGACGGGGCAGATTAAGTCACTCGTCGTATACAGTTATCGTATAGTTTAGACAGAACATCTGAGCTGAGAGCAGCCGATGCCGCCAACTGTTGCGATCTTATCGGTCGAAGAAGAAAACAGAGCTTCATGCAGGGAAGCGATTATTTACTTCCGTTTATACCTGACTTCTTCTGCCTCCCTCTGCCTTCCTCTGTAATACCCTCCCTCCCTCTGCCTCCTCCTGCCTCCTTCTACCTCCTTCTGCCTCCCACTGTCTTCTTCTGACTTCCTCTGCCTTTACTTGCCCTTATCCTGCCTCTCTCTGCCTTCCTCTGCCTTCCTCTGTCTCCCTCTGCCTAACTCTGTCATACCATGCTTCACTTTGCCTTCCTCTGTAATACCCTCCTTCCCTCTGCCTCCCCCTGCCTCCCACTGTCTTCTTTTGACTTCCCCTGCCTTTCCTTGCCATTCTCCTGCTTCCCTTTACCTTCCTCTGTCTTCCTCTGCTTCCACATGCCTTCTCCTGCCTTCCTCTGAGTAGCTCTACCTCCTGTCTACCTCTGTCTTCCTCTGAATACTTCTTCCTTCGGTCCCTTGCCTTCCCCGCCTTCTTCTGCCATCCAATGTCTTTTCCTCAGTTTTCCTCTGCTTACCTCTGCCTTCCATTGTCCTCCACTGCCTTCCCAGGCCTTCCTCTGACTACGTCTGCATACCTCTGCCTTCCCTTGCCTTCCTCTGCATCCGCTTCGACTGTCTGCAGCACGAATTCGGGTTGTCCCTTCATTTGCTGTACAACGCCAATATGAACGTTAAGCCTCTGTTGGCACGCTCCCTAGCTCAGCCTAGCGAACGAAAAGTAAGTCATTCTAAAGAAGTTGCTACACATCGAACTGTTGTAAGCGCGTACACGCCGTACAGTCTATAATACAGATTAATACCAGGGCTTTTTCTAAGAAATTTGTAGAACTGCACAATCAGGAAATTTTTTAGTGTGGCTCTGTTTGGCGAAAATTTCTCATCGCTCCTGAAAACTGTCCCAAAAATGTCACAAGTGGGCGACGAAAAAACTGAAAAAAACTGATGTATTAGCCCAGTGGTGGCCAACCTGCGGCACGCGTGCCACCTGTGGCAGGCCGGTTTATGATGAGTGGCACGGAGGCCCATGTAATCTTTGAAAAATATTTATGCCAGCTCTGCTAGTCTAAAATGTTATCTCTTAGGCGAATCTTTGGTGCCTCTTCATCTACGTAGCTGCAGTGACCAGAGCTAGGTTACATGTAGGTAAATTAGCCTGACAGCTGCAGACGGACGCAGCACAGGAGCTCCAAGCGGATGGAGGCTGACGGTCAAAGTCCACTTTCTCCACAGCATATTTCAGCCATTCAGAGATAAGAATTTGGGTTCCCCACTGTAGGGTTGCAGGATCAGACAAAGGAAGAGACTGCTTGATCTTCTCAAATAGGTTTCTGTTATTGGCTCCCGTTATGTCTTTAGCATTGCTGCTAGCAGCAAGACAGTTAGTTCTTCAAGAAAGTATGAAGGTAGCATTGTCTTGCAGGAGTTTGGTGTAAATTTGGAAGAACAGCATTTTTAGAAGAAAAGTAGGCCTAAGATTACTTTTACTCTGGGAAAGTCATTAAAATTCTGTGTGTCTGCTGTGTACTGCAGCTTAACAGTTGTGGTATGCAAATAATTAGTGTTGAACGTCACTTCAGCAAGTTGTATGTATACATGGGAACTCTAATGAAAAATACCAGCCTGTGTCAGCTATCAGGACTAATTTTACCAGCCAGAGAAAGCACCTTTTAGGCAGGAGAGTAAATATTTTTGCCAGAAAAGGGGGTCAATTGATATTGATGGTCAAATTTAAACGAGTTAAGTCTGGTATCAGCATAAAATAAAACTTATTCTGATGGCTAGTAAAGGATTTGCTAAGTTTCTTGAAGGTTCAGGTGTGCCCAAAATCGAAGCAATAGTAATGAGTAACATTGCCCTTGAACGCAACATGACCACGAGGTTCAGTAGTCTACTTAGAGTAAGAAAGAATCATGATTTTTTTCGCTAGCCCTGAACTAACGCTGTGCTTACACCGAATCTGCATATATAATTACTTTATGTAAGTGCATATTTCATATTGGAACAGGTCGCAACACCTCTTTGGTATATTATGTGGTGGCACGCGGACGATAAGCGTGATTTTTTGTGGCACACTATGTACAAAAGGTTGGCCACCACTGTATTAGCCGTTAGTTCAGAAATGTGTCCCAAGTCTTTGCCAGAAATAATTATCACAAGTCGGTTTTTTTAGTCATCAGCTTCAATTTTTTTATTTCTCACCTTCCTGCTTAATATTTAGAGACAGGTTATAAGAGTTCTTGTTCTTGAAAAGTAGCCTATATTGCAGAACGGACGAATGACCATGACGTTTTCATGACGTATTCACCGCCAGGGCCGTAGCAACAAAGGCCCCCTCCGACAGTAGCGGTGCTCGGGGGGGGGCTAGGGGGACTAAGCCTCCCTAAAAAGGTCGATCCATTTTTCCCCATGTAAAAATGAAAAATTTGCACGATTAACCCCTTTAGCTACCCCCCTCCAAAAAAGAACCCTAAAGGTGCGCACGAGGTTTTGCTGACAGTTTGGCAGAGGCGGATATGAAAAAGGACCATTTTTCAAGATTTCGATAAAATGACTAAACAAGTCGTCAGAAATAAATTTTGACGGCTGAAGTGGAAATTTTTCTCGAGATTTTGGCCGACGACTAAAAAAAGTCGTCAGAAATTTTGGCGACTGAAAACGGAAAATTTTCTCCCGCAAATTCAGCCAAACGCCCAAACCCAAAACTGAAATCCAGGCGCCGACACTGCCCTCCGAGCATTAAGTCCGGCGTGGCGGGGCCACTTACAATTCGGAAACTGGAATCCGGTAGGCCTTTTTGTTTCATGCAATATAGGCCTACAGGGTTTGTATTGTATAGACCTGCATTGTACATGTAGGCCCTATTCCGTATTTACTTCACGGTTTTATCAGTAAAACTGACATGGCATGCATGTGCAATAGCGTCAATAAATGCCACTTAGGCCTACCTAGTTTTACCTTAACTTTTTGCCACTTTTTGGGCCACTTTTTGGGCCACTTCCGTCCGAGCCCCTCCGGTCGGAGGGTACGGAGGGCGGTCGCTATACACGCCTCTGTTCACCGCGTATGTAGGTTATAATATAGTTGTTATAAACCGTGCTTTTATATGTTTTATGCCATTTTTATAGCTATACTAGCTGATCTACCCGGCGTTGCCCGGGGAATTTCGATGTTTAGTTCCCAGCCACCCCTGACCCCGCTCCCACGCCGCCCTTCTCACCTCGTCTTACATCGGCCCCAACCCGATCCCACTCTGGTCGCCATTCCCACCTCGCCTTCTTCCATCGGCCCAACCCGGTCCAACCACTTTGAGTGCCCAGCGTTGCCCGTGACATTTAGGTTTTCGGTCCAACCCAGCTCACGTGCACCCATCCATGTTTGCGCTATTATAGTCAGCATTTTTGCGAAAACACGTGTCAAAAGACCTGCCCTCGTCGAAAAAAATGAGGTTAAAAATCTATTGGTTCGTTAAAATCCGATCGGCGAAAACTATTGCGTCTTAAATAGGCTAGTGATACATATACGGTATAGATATTAATTAACGGCACAAAGCGCTATAATTTTAAAATCGGCGGTGACGTCATTAATGTACTGGTTTCAATCATCAATAATTATATCATCGATGGTTTCAATGTCTGTTGAAAATATGGTTGAAAGCAAATAAAATGGCGTCTTAAACACAGCGTTAGGATTGGATGGAAAATGAAATGTTTCAATCTCGGGAAACGGTAAGATTTTTGGATCGCGAAGCCCGATAGTGTTCCCCGGTGATGCTAAAAAGTATCTTTGTAAATATTGAGAAAAATCGGTCAGGTGGATAAGAAGAAAATTGGTTCATTAAAATGTAACAACTTGATTTTATAGGTTTAGATATTATACTTGTGACGACGTGCACGCTCGCTAAGTGTCTGCAGATGTTAAAGATGAGGAGGAGGAGGAGGAGGAGGAGGAGGAGGAGGAGGAGGAGGAGGAGGAGGAGGAGGAGGAGAAGGAGGAGGAGGAGGAGGAGGAGGAGGAATAGGAAGGAGAGGAGGAAGGGGAAGGACAGGAAGAAGGGGAAGGAGAAGAGGAAGGGGAAGGAGAGGAGGGGAGATTGTTATCTCTCGGCACCGGAGAATTTATTTTGTGAGGAAGCGAAATTTCTTCTGTACATAAACACTGCCATCCCAATATATATATATATATATATATATATATATATATAGCACCTGGATCAATCTGCAGGCCAAGAAATCCGTGATATATATATATAATGTCATATATATATAACATCAAGCTTGCGATGTACAGACTTATACGTTTGGCAGTGCTTTTCATTTAAGAATAAAGAATGTATACCCAATTACTTGCTTGCTTACTTACTTGCCTATATTTACTTACTTTCTTTCTTACTTGCTCACTCACTTGCTTACATTCTTTAATTTTTTTATTGATCCATTTCTATAGCGCCCCTTTCAAGCTCTCTACTCAGAGGCGCTCCCGACTACAGCGCGGAAAGTGCATCAGAGTTTCACGCCGTAGCACCCAAGCAATTGCGAATGAAGGACTTGCTCAAGGTAGGCCTACCTACGCGGCGACTTGAGGTGGATTCGAACCTCGAACCTTCCGGCTTCAAGGCAACTATACGCCACCACTACATCACCGCGACCCAAAAGAGGCACACAGGCATACTTGCATTCAGGCAGATATTTCGGTGAAAAGACACGAAGGCAGACAGACAGACAGACAGACAGTCACAAAGCAGGCATACATACATACATATACAGGGTGCGCAAAAAACCTAGGTTTTTTGCCAATATTTTGACCAAAAATGAAATTTAACAGGTTTATAGGCCTAGACAATTCATACCTACACAAGTACACATGATGGCAAGATTTCATCAATATATTTCATACAGAACAAAAGTTATAACACTTTTAGCGAGGTCACCCACCGTTTTTTGACGATTCAAGAACGGAACGCTACAAAAATTAGTTTTTTGCCAATATCACGGCCAGAAGTAAGAACTTCGAAATGAAATTTTATAGGCTCAAAGACAATTCATATTTACACATGGTGGTCAAATTTCATCAAAATATATCAAACAGAACAAAAGTTATATCCCTTTTAGTGAGGCCACCCACCGTTTTTGACGACTCAAATACGAAACGCAATAAAAAGTTAAAAAAACACGATTTTATTAAGTCTCATCTCAAATAACTGTTGTCTGTATGAACTTGGTAGTGCTTCACAACTTGTGTTCAATGTGCCCACCACCAATACCAAAACTTCTTTTGAGTCTCTAATCTCTATGCAAAGTTCTTGATTAATCTGCATGACAGATTCCTTATTTACCAATTTGATTGTCATCTTGCTAAGTGACTTCTCAGTGACGCGCAGCTACGCTGGTGCCATGTTTCTTTTCTAAATAGTAATAATAGTGATCATCTGGCAATATCAAGGCCATTTGATAAAAAAAATTGAGATGAGAAAAAAATCGTGTTTTTGTTACTTTTTTTTGTTGCGTTTCGTTTTTGAATCGTCCAATCAGTCAGTCAATCAGTCAGTCAGTCGATCGATCAAATGATTGATTGGCTGGTTGATTGATTGGTTGACTGATTGGTTGATTGATTGGTTGGTTGATTGATTGATTGATCGGTTGGTTGACTGATTGATGGATTGGTGTATTGACTGATTGATTGATTGATGGATTGATTGATTGATCGATCGATTGACCAATCGATCGATTGACTGACTGATTGATTGGTTGATTGATTGATTGATTAATAGATAGATAGATTGATTGATTGATTGATTGATCGATCGATTGACTGGCTGACTGATTGATTGGTTCGTTGATTGATTGATCGATTGATCGTCTTTATAATAATTTTATTTACAATCAGTTCTTCCTCTGATGCGGTTAAATTTCTTCGATGTTTTGTTGGTTCTGCATGCAAATCAACATTGCGTCTTTTCAAAGTTGACCTTTCACCTTAATTGTGATATAGTATTTAATTGCATACGTGATTCATTTGGTCTCCCCCCCCCCCCCAACTTTTAGGACGTGATTGCGCCTATGATTCATGGTGTCAAGTCCAGGATATGCAAAAAATTGATCACTTCACCTAAAAATGAAAACAAAGATATGTAAATGCGGACTGTCTGTAATTAGTGTCTAGAGTAACGTCATGCTGGAAGCCTTAATCAGCTTTAACGCCAAATGTTGCGATTTTAATTAGGTTTATGCGTGAATAGCCTTTACGCTACCTGAGTAGCCAGGTGTTTTATAACAATCTGCTTCATCTGCTTAATCAATCATCCGTGCTCCATATCAGTGCAGTTTATATAGCGCCCATTTAAATAGTGTACAGGACAAAAACAAACATCAAAAATACCAAAGTAATGAAGATCAGTAGGCCTAGAAAAGGAGGAGCAACGATGACGAAAACAATTAAGGCGCGGGGCGCGGTGGTGTAGTGGTGGCGTCGTTGCCTTGAAGCCGGAAGGTTCGGGGTTCGAATCCACTTCGCCGCGTAAGGACCTTGGGCAAGTCCTTCACTCACAATTGCTCAGCGCTTCGGCGTGAAACTCCGATGCAGTGTCCGCTCTGCATTCGGGAGCGCCTCTGAATAGTGAGAGCTTGAAGGGGCGCTATAACAAGGGCACATACAAACAAACAAAGAAGGTTAAACAGGTAAAGGAGTTCTGCTGTATCTGGGCCCTCTGGGGATCCTGATCACAGAGGATGCGAGATGCCACAGGGAAGTCAGGAAACAGATAGCGATGGGAAAGGAGGCGTTCACGAGGAGGATAGAGCTGTTCTGGTATGGAGTGTGACTCTGTATGGATCTGTAACGTGGACCATGCATGGGGAAGGAAGACATCAAGGGATTATAGAGGTTTTTGAAATGTGGATATGGCGGAGGATGGAAAGGATCAGTTCGACGGAGCAGTGAGTACATGAACGAGGAGGTGCTACGGATGGTGTGGGAGGAAAGAGCGACAATCGCCACAATAAGGAAAAGATAAAGGAACTGAAATTTTACACATATACTGAGACGAAACACCATTATGAGGAAATAACAGAGGGTAGAATGGAGGGGCGTAAAGGAAGAGGAAGACCTATGCAGACGCTTCTGAACTGGATGATGCGGAAAGGGTGTTAACAGCTATATAAAGGGGGACTCAGAGGAGTGGTGGTGCCACCGGAAGTACGAACCTACCAACTGGCAGAGAACAACATGATGATGATGATGATGATGATGATGATGATGATGATGATGATGATGATGATGATGATGATGATGATGACGACGACGATGATGATGATGATGATGATGATGATGATGATGACGACGACGATGATGATGATGATGATGATGATGATGATGATGACGACGATGATGATGATGATGATGATGATGATGATGATGATGATGACGACGATGATGATGATGATGATGATGATGATGATGACGACGACGACGACGACGATGATGATGATGATGATGATGATGATGACGACGACGACGATGATGATGATGATGATGATGATGATGATGATGATGATGATGATGATGATGATGACGACGACGACGACGATGATGATGATGATGATGATGATGATGATGATGACGATGATGATGATGATGATGATGATGATGATGAAAATGATGATGATGATTACCTATATATATATATATATCTATATTATAAGGCAGAAATTCCATATGTTTGTTTGTTTGTACGCTTTTGACAGAATTGACTCTCCCCTGCAGAATAGGCTCGGAAATGAAACAGCGTCGGTTTAAAAAAATTCTTGAAATCGATTCTTACCCAAATTATAAGGTCATCGCAACTATTTTCAGGTTTTAATTCAGTTCAAAACAAAAGTTATTAGCATTTTAAGACAGATTTCATCAGTAATTGACCACACTAGCGCGTAAGTCAAGAGTCTACACCGCATGACGTCATACCCGCACATTAATAATTTTCGTAGTGCCCCGTAGGGGTGGGTCAATTTTGGCTTTTTGGGGAAGCGAGGTGGGGTGGAGGGTTGGCGAAAACCCGAAATTTAGCAGTCAACGATAGACACCAGAGTGGAGTAGTGTTTAAAACCCTAAATTTCACTTTATAACTCGAGTTATTAGCGTTTTAAGACAGATTTAATCGCTAACGCTTTGGTAAGCAGTATCGAGCTTTAGTAAAGGAGTCTACAGCCCGAATGACGTCATACAAGCCCAGTAATAATTTCCGTAGCGTCCCGCAGGGGCGGGTTACGTTTGGCTTTTTGAGGAAGCGGGGTGGGCTAGAGGGTTGGCGAAAACCCTAAATTTAGCGGTCAACGTTGGGTACCACAGTGGAGTAGTGTTTAAAACCATAAATTTCCCGGGGCAACGCCGGGTTACACATCTAGTATATATATATATATATATATATATATATATATATATAGTGTGGTCACTGTTCAGCATAATTTATTATGCATATTATACGGTGCCAGGATAAATAGTCCGGAGTTTTAATTTTCAGCGGGTCAGAAAGGATTTAAATATATCTGCTCCAACTAGTTTATAATTATAGTCACCCCATTATTATATGGTATCATCTATAGATAAATACATCGACTGCACATGCACTGTCGGCAGAGAGAGAAACAGCCCGACAGAGAAGAGAGACAGTGAGAGGCAAAGATACAGGGACAGAGCGACAGTGAGAGGCAAAGAGACAGGGACAGAGAGACAGTGAGAGGCAAAGAGACAGGGACAGAGAGACAGTGAGAGGCAAAGAGACAGAGACAGAGACAGTGAGAGGCAAAGAGACAGAGAGGCAGTGAGAGGCAAAGAGACAGAGACAGAGACAGTGAGAGGCAAAGAGACAGAGAGGCAGTGAGAGGCAAAGAGACAGAGACAGAGAGACAGTGAGAGGCAAAGAGACAGAGACAGAGAGGCAGTGAGAGGTAAAGAGACAGAGACAGAGAGACAGTGAGAGGGACAAAGAGTCAGAGACAGTGAGAGGCAAAGAGACAGAGACAGAGAGACAGTGAGAGGTAAAGAGACAGAGACAGAGAGACAGTGAGAGGCAAAGAGACAGAGAGACAGTGAGAGGTAAAGAGACAGAGACAGAGAGACAGTGAGAGGGACAAAGAGACAGAGACAGTGAGAGGCAAAGAGACAGAGACAGTGAGAGGCAAAGAGACAGAGACAGAGAGACAGTGAGAGGTAAAGAGACAGAGACAGAGAGACAGTGAGAGGTAAAGAGACAGAGACAGAGAGACAGTGAGAGGCAAAGAGACAGAGACAGTGAGAGGCAAAGAGACAGAGACAGAGAGACAGTGAGAGGTAAAGAGACAGAGACAGAGAGACAGTGAGAGGTAAAGAGACAGAGACAGAGAGACAGTGAGAGGTAAAGAGACAGAGACAGAGAGACAGTGAGAGGGACAAAGAGACAGAGACAGTGAGAGGCAAAGAGACAGAGACAGTGAGAGGCAAAGAGACAGAGACAGAGAGACAGTGAGAGGCAAAGAGACAGAGACAGAGAGACAGTGAGAGGAACAAAGAGACAGAGACAGTGAGAGGTAAAGAGACAGAGACAGAGAGACAGTGAGAGGGACAAAGAGACAGAGACAGTGAGAGGCAAAGAGACAGAGACAGAGAGACAGTGAGAGGCAAAGAGACAGAAACAGAGAGACAGTGAGAGGGACAAAGAGACAGAGACAGTGAGAGGGACAAAGAGACAGAGACAGTGAGAGGCAAAGAGACAGAGACAGAGAGACAGTGAGAGGTAAAGAGACAGAGAGACAGTGAGAGGTAAAGAGACAGAGACAGAGAGACAGTGAGAGGGACAAAGAGACAGAGATAGTGAGAGGCAAAGAGACAGAGACAGTGAGAGGCAAAGAGACAGAGACAGAGAGACAGTGAGAGGAACAAGGAGACAGAGACAGTGAGAGGCAAAGAGACAGAGACAGAGAGACAGTGAGAGGTAAAGAGACAGAGACAGAGAGACAGTGAGAGGGACAAAGAGACAGAGACAGTGAGAGGCAAAGAGACAGAGACAGAGAGACAGTGAGAGGAACAAAGAGACAGAGACAGTGAGAGGCAAAGAGACAGAGACAGAGAGACAGTGAGAGAGACAAAGAGACAGAGACAGTGAGAGGGACAAAGAGACAGAGACAGTGAGAGGCAAAGAGACAGAGACAGAGAGACAGTGAGAGACAAAGAGACAGAGAGACAGTGAGAGGCAAAGAGACAGAGACAGTGAGAGACAAGGAGACAGGGACAGTCAGACAGTGAGAGGCAAAGAGGCAGAGACAGAGAGACAGTGAGAGGCAAAGAGACAGAGACAGTGAGAGACAAGGAGACAGGGACAGTCAGACAGTGAGAGGCAAAGAGGCAGAGACAGAGAGGCAGTAAGAGGCAAAGAGACAGAGTGACAGAGTGACAGAGACAGAAACACAGACAGAGACAGTGGGACAGAGAGGGACAAAGAGAGATAAGGCAACAGTGAAGACGACGCTCTTCTATACGCAGAGTTCAAGAAAAAGATGTCGCTATAACACTCGATATAGGCCTACAATCCTACATCTCTAGAATGTCGAACGACGCAGAAGACGCGATTTTAATTACCCGCCAATAAAGTTAGAAAAGATCTTCCAAGCTATAATATCTGCTTCATCTGCTTAATCAATCATCCGTGCTCCATATCAGAGAAAAGTGCATAAAGTGCATATGCACCGATTACGCTTCTGACGCGTAAAGATAAGACGAAAGGAGATAAGACTGGCCCAGTAGCGGCGCTGGGGGTTATGGGGGCTAAGCCCCCTAAAAAAGGTCATCCATTTTTTCCCATGTAAAAATGAAAATTTTGCATGATTAACCCCTTAGCCCCCCCCCCCCAAAGTATGCACGCGGTTTGGCAGACAGTTTGGGGGATACGAAAAAGGACCATTTTCCAAGATTTTGACCAGATGATTAAAAAAAGGGTCGTCAGAAATCTTGACGACCAAAATGGAAATTTTTCTTGAGATTTTAGACAAATGACGAAAAAAAGGTCGTCAGAAATTTTGGCGACTGAAAACGGATAATTTTTTCTCCACAGATTCAGCCCCCCCCAAAAAAAACTGAAATCCTGGCGCCGCCACTGGACTGCCCGTCTTCAAAAACCCATTGGTCAAGAAAACGTGTTCATTTTTACAATTGCTGTATCGCTCCTTCAAGCTCACTACTCAGATCCGCTCCGGACACTGCTTCAGAGTTTCACGCCGAAACGCAAGAGCGATTGCAAGTGAAGGACCTGCTCAAGGCACTCACGCGGCGGCTTGAGGTGGATACGAACCTAGAACCCTTCGGCTCCAAGGCACCGAATCCACCACTGCGCCCGAAAAAACTGTATCTTAAACCATTGTTCTTTTCCACAATCCATTGTTATTCTTCCTATATATTCTTCCTCCTATACAATGTATTATGTACACAATGTCCTATCAATCATAGAGGCCTGTCTATAATGCGTGTGGCGAGTTTAGTATCTAGGCCTTTGTGTATATAGCCAGTGCCTTAAGACGCATGCCGTTCTTACCGTTGCTTGCGTTTTTTCATCGACTCTGCTTGCAGTCTATTCCTTTATTGTCGCAATTCGTTTTAATCCCAAAACGCACCTTCAATTTAAACACTGCGAAAAGAAACATTGAAATCTCGAACTATGGCCTATACAATGTGAGAAATTCCGACGAATTCGTATCCAGAGATTTTAAAATTTACTGCAATTGTAAGTTACACCACTTTTTAGTATTAATAAGAGATCAAGTGTCAGGTATACGATTTAAAGTAGCGTTTTAAATCCATGTAACGAGACTACGTTTTAGCAGCGGATGCCAGTATAGTATATGCGAGCGATTGCGTTGCGTTTCGGTGCAACGCTTTTTCTGGTCTGCGATGGTTTGGCATCAAGTCCCGTTACATGTCTGGGCTTTTATCTGTAAACCCTTTTCTATTTAAAAGCTTTCTGAGTGTTTGAAAGAACCCATTTGACGAGTCTACACGTGTTTCCTATCAGCCGCTAAGTACCAATGCTTGTAGTGTATCGAACTGTGTGAGGCGTATAATGCTTGACTAGTGGCAGAGAAAGAAATAGCGGTGGCGTCGACGGCGTCGGCGGCTGAGAGGAAAGACAGGGAGGGAGCGAGAGAGAGAGACTGAAGTATTCCATTAGCCGCGTTTTATAAGCGGCCTTTTAATTGCATTTCGACGTCCGCCCGATTTCATTTCGCCCGTCGCTGCTCCGCCACGGCGGCTGCGGCGGCGGCGGGCGGGTGAGCGGGCGGGTGGCCGTGGTGGCGTCAGGGGCGGTGGAGCCTGCCTCACCCACCACCACCACCACCGTGGCCGAAGTGGCATGCACCACTGATCGGCGTCGTTTGCTTTACGACCCACTCGCTCACCCGTTCGCTCCTTCTCAACGGTCGTCTCTATAGCAGTCTGTGTATTGCTGCCCGTCTGTCTGTGTATCCATCCTATTTGACTTTGTCTCTGTATTTGTCTGTTTGCGTGTCTGTCTGCGTGGTTGTCTGTCTGTGTAACTGTCTGTCTGTTTGTTTGCCTACCTTACTGTTTGACCTCTGTACCTGTCTGCCTGACTGTCTCTCTGTCTGCCTGCCTGCCTGTCTGCCTGTCTGTCCGTCTGTCTGTCTGTCTATTTATCTATCTATCTGTCTGTCTACATGCCTGTCTGTCTGTCTGTCTGTCTGTCTGTTTGTCTGTCTGTCTGTCTGTCTGTCTGTCTGTCTGTCTGTCTGCCTGTCTATCCGTCTCGATTGACCGGCACCTTTAGACTATACACAATCAATGCTCATTGCTTTCTGACTATTTGCAGGTCGCCCGTAAAATATGCTTTCCTGTCGCCCAGAAATGCACACACGCGAAGGAGAACGAGGAATGTCTAGAAAAAACAGACACTGATGTGCGTGGTGGCACCCCACTGCGACGACTATACGCTGCTGACGAAAAGTCAGTGTGGCCAACATGCAGTCAATAAATGTGTCGATTAGTAGCAATCAGGCATGAATCATGCACAGCCGTATTCCACTGTCAGACAAATAATAGAGAAACGAGTATAAACTCGACGTGTCTTTGAACAATAATTATGGCATTGTTATTTTAGCATTTATAGCGGTGTCTTTCAGGAGAGGCGAACTTGTGTCTGAATCGATCAGCCATTACTTGAAAAGTGTGCGATAAATAGTCGGTTCCTGTAACAACGTCTGGCTATATATATATATATATATATATATATATATATATATATATATATATAGACGTTATTACAGGAGCCGACTATTTATATATATATTATATATTATATATACGTTGTTACAGAAACCGACTATTATATAATATATATATATATATATATATATGCTGATGGTTGCAATGGACCACTTAGTGTTTGTTCTCCTATTCAAGTAGTAGACCTCTTTGAACCACGTATACATATACACGACGAGTCCGTCTCGTTAAGGAGACTGGTTCCATTCGAAATTTCCACCTTGGTTAGTTGTGCAAGATGGCCAGCAGTGTTTAATCTAGTCCTCTGCTTTGGGAGAGGAAAATTTTGGTTTCAGAGGGGAGTTGCATGGAGTGGGGACGGGGACGAAAAATTGCCGCTCTTGGGGGACGATGACCATTTCTGGGCGACACACCGATGACAACTCTTGACAGGAAATTTTGTGACAACTTTTTTGCTCTTTCACCAAAATTTCCTTCCAAAATCATTGTTGAATTCACAAAAAAGCTGACGACTTTTTTAGAGTCGAGTTTCGTCTAAGTTTCAAACAAAACTGTTTTGAATTCCATGAATTCTATAGGCTACTTGTTGTTCTAATGACCTTTCTTAAACATTTTTTGTTCTTCTACGTCTCGCAATCGAATTCTTCTTCTTCTGTCCAGAAATCTTCGCATGTATTATATAAACTGTCGAATTTTTCTGTTGCCTATAGAGTCTATACTTTTTCTGGGGTGGGAAACGCTGTGTGTGCACACATATGTACAACACCTGTCGATTTTTTAGTGGGGGAAGGAGGGGCTCGCCCCATGGGCGGAGTTTATCAGGGGCTAGGGAGGGTTAAGCCCATCCAAGAAGACCCAAATTCAGGGTTTTTTAACCATGTAAACGGTACCTTTTCTCGGGCTTAGCCCCCAAGAAGGCGCATACTCATAAGTTAGCCCCTCCAAAAACGGAAACCAAACTCCGCCCATGCATGGTTCTCATTCCAAGGGGGGACTTTCTAGCAGAGACGTCTAGATTGAACACTGGGTGGCCGGGTGTCGGAAGCGAGGATGCAATCAGGGTTCGAACCTTGAGGGGGGAGTCATGACAAGTCAAACTGAATTGTTTCACCGAACATCGATTGAGTGAGTGTTCGTTTGAATGTATTCGTGATACAATGACACAGTCGGAATGAATAGAATCTGGCCGAATATAATTATAGATTATTATCAATTTATCATCATGCACTGCAGTGTAATATGAGTGTATCCGGAAAAATTCCAACCCCTTTTTGCGTATATGAAAATAAAATATCAGTAAAATTTTGTTGATTTCTTAAAACTAAAAGCCATTGGATGCATGGATGTATGGATGAATGAGTAGATGGAGAAATGGGTTGATGGGAGTCAAGGAACTGGATGTATGGATGTATAGGTGTATGGAATGGATATATAGATGTATATGGATGCATGGATATATGGATGTATTGATGTATGGATGAATGTGTGCATATATGTATGACATTGCATGTATGTACATGTATTTACGGATGGATCTATTGTACTCTATTGATACAGAATTTTCATACAGATGAATGGATGGATGGATGGATGAATGGATTGGCGGGTAGACAGATGTATACTGGATAGATGGATGTACGGATGGATGAATGTATGAATCGATATGGCTGAGCTAGAAAGCTCGATTTATTAATTGATCTAAAAATTCAGCGAACCAGTTTATTAAATACAACAAAGTCATTTACTTTGAAGTTTGCTGAAAACTGTTTGACCATCTACTTTAGCCTACTATAAATCATCAACACTTTCTGACAATCATTTATTTAACAAACTGAATTTTGGATGATCGTTCAGTCTGGTTCAGAACAGGGGCGGCTCCAGGGGGCAATCCGGCCATGGTTCCCCCCCATTTAGAAATTTCTTTATTTTTGACCAGCTATTCTGGCTTGGAAAGTTAACGTACCCCCCATGAGTAGGTTCGTAGGGCCCTCCCTACGCCTATACGAGGTCCTTAAATACGAGGTCCGTACGACTAAAAAAATTCATCAACTATTTTGGCGGAAAAATTGTATCTTTTCTTGGGAATTCGAGACAAATTACTAAAAAGGACATCAGATTTTTCGGCGACCAAGACGAAAAATTGTCACTGTCCCAAGAACGAAAATTTCGGCCCCCCCTTTCGAAAATTTCTGTATCCGCCCTTGGTTCAGAATTTCTACCTTGGTTTCTCAAGTCCAAATGGCTTCTCATGATTTTTTGATCATTTTTTTCGATTTCCTGATGCCTTCATTAATTTTCTAGCATTTCTGATGTTCATTTGATTCACTTACTATATTCACTTTTACCATGACTTTTTTACCTAAAAATTCTGCTGACCAAAGTTTGAAGAGCTGAGCTAATTATAGGCTCGTTACTGTTTAATGACACTGCCATGCATGCCTTTTGAGCAGAACTGTCTTTTGTTGTCAAAACATCTGAGTTGCCTAACTCTAAATCTATTGTGTATGCCAGTGATTCCCAACCTGTGTGCCGCGGCACACTAGTGTGCCGCGAGAACTTTGCAAGTGTGCCGCGGGAAAAATTGTAAAATTTCATTAATTAATAATGATCATAACAAAGCATCCGAAAACATCATCACTGCAACATCAAAACTTAAGTCAGTTTGTCTTAATCTCTCACACTGTAGCAGGTTAAGATCTTCAAATGAAGTCTTGATTGTTTTCCCACGGTCAATGAATCTCAGTTTTAAAAAAATTGCACCTGAAATACTAAACACATTGATAGACCAACATCCAGTAGTTCAACATTTAATTTACTTCGCTTGCATTAGACAATTTTGACTGTGTAGGCCTAATCAGTCCATTAGTAATCAGTGAAACAACGAATCTTACAACCGAGAATGAAGAACAGGTCATTGATTTACGAAATGTAAAATTTTATCAGTCAACATTTTCCAAAAAGAGTTTGGATGAGTTTTAGCTTTCCATTCAGAAATCATGTCCTTTGATCAGTTCAAGAGCAGTCAAAATTCTTCTGCCATTTGCATCTTTGTGGTGTGTGAATTTAAATTTTCAGCTTGAACTGAAATCAAGTGTGAAAAGAAGCAGAGACTTCTTAGAATCGACGATGAAATGCGAGTATGATTGTCGTCTCTGGAGCCTCGTTTCAATTTGATCTGCTAATGGACTAGAGACACTAGAGTATTGTTGGACAATAAGAACATTAAAATTAGAATAATAAATTTATTATTAAATAATAGTGACACTTAGATAAAAACATTGGTAATTATAATTAAGTGTGCCGCGAAATTTTTTATTCTTTCTAGTGTGCCGCAAGCCAAAAAAGGTTGGGAATCACTGGTGTATGCCATGAAGAGTCATCGCGATTTCTCCCAACCAAACGCAATATTATTATTAAAATTCATTATGTGAAAAAAAATTGCAATAAGGCAGTGGTTTGCAGGCCAATTGCAGCCCATGAGTCGCGACCTCCACGAGGGTCGCCTGACGATTTGCCAGGGCCCAGGAGATCGCCTGGACCTTCCGAAATTTGCAAAAGATGAACACATGTATGTTATATAGCAATTTCAACGCTATCCATTACAATATAAAAACTTAAAATAAATCCTTGCTTACACCTTTGGTATACGATTCATTCATTAGACTGTGACGGTTATTTTTTATTATTTTTGCCACTTTTTCTTTGATATCTGGATCCATTGGTCTTGCCATCTCCTGGATTTCAACCAATGTAGTTTTACGGACCTTGACGGGTGTCGAAACAACTTTAGTGGACGATGCGATGCGGCCGATGTCGACGGCTCATCGTTAGCGATAGACGTATGTTTTGATTCGCATGCAGACGATAAAATGATCGACTCAATTGCTACGATGACACTCAAATTGTTTCTTGTACGATTGATGCGTTACAAATTTTAATCGCGATTTTTTTAGCGCGTTAATCGCGATTAATCAACAGCCCTAATAAAGAAATCAGCGAATCGTAGAACGTGTCGCTTCATTTATAGCCTATACCAGGTACGTCTAGCTTTGTTGTAAAAGGAGGTGAAGAAAGGAATGGAAAAAAGTCAGCCTGAGAACAAGGG